>CM035801.1:22342041-22942041 GCA_020466265.1 Siphamia tubifer | reverse complement strand
GATAACAACAAAAAATAGCTCATGGGAGTTTAATTCAACCCAACATCAAGACATTTTCCATATTTTCTCAATAATAACCAAAATGACTAGTTCTTCCATCACAATCTAATCTATTGACAAAACATTGCTTTTCTGCATTCCATGTTTTATTTTACATCTGTTTCAGTCACACACAGTGCTTAGTACGCAATGGTATAACCAATATTTTTGATGACTTTTGATGATCTATTCATTTTTCCTATGACTGTATCAGTATCTTTTTTTTTTTTTTTTTAAGTTATACTGTAATTACTACTGGTCATACCCCAGTCTCTCACCTTCCTTTGGGCAGCTTTCCATCTTCTAGGAACAAAGCCCAGATCTGGTGGGTTCCTGCCATAGCTATCCACAGCACATTATCCTCCACACCACCTACACACCCACACAGAAACACACAAATTATAAAAAAAAACCCCACACTTTCAGGTCTGTGTCACTGTCATAATAAAAGACGCTGCACAAATAAATATTATTTGTTGTTTCTGTCCTGTTACTGGAGACATCTGTGCAAATTACTGATGCTGAAAGGCTTACTGGTTGTTTAGTGAAGAGTCGGTGACGCATGTGACTGCAGGCAGCCAGTCTGACGGCCATATGCCAACTTTACAGCAGTCGGCCTCTCATCATGATGGATACACAACCCGTACAAGACACATAGCATCTCAGTTGTATTTTTAATGCGGTGCGGTGCTCAGTCCTTCTTGATCACCTCTGCTGGAATGTTGAGCACATTTGACAACTGCGGCACCTGACTCTGAGCATCAGTGTGGCTCCGGCACTTTATAGTTCAAAAGGCGTATAGTCGTCTTGATTAGGCTCCGATTCATTATTCATACGCCATGTTTGAATACATCATGAATATGCAATGAGTGTTTGGACTCCGCCGCTGATTACAATGCAAGCAAAGGAAGTTAAAGGTCTGATATCACATCCTCCGACCATGTGGTGATGCTTCAGTGCAGTAGGTTGTGTCATCCATCAGCCTGTCTACCAACTGTGACCATGATGGATTACCTCCTGCTCCAAGTTTGATATGATGACAAAAAAAAAGTGGTATTAATTGTGCTAATAGCCAATTAAAACCAACGTTAATCCTCTTGAATTAACTATACTTAACTATACTAACAGAAAAAATATTACACCACCTTTGTTTTCTTCAATTTCTTGTACAAGTAAAGTGCATTTGTTTGGACAAATATAATGATAACAACAAAAATAGTTCATAAGAGATTCATTTCAGAACGATATCTATCCTTTCTCCATGGTTTTCCATGGATAATAATCAAAATCCCTTCAGTTTGCACATCAATATTTCTGGCATTGTATTGACAAAAACAGTGCTTTTAGGCATTCTATTTTTTCTTTTCCGTTTGTTTTAGTCACATGATACACACAGGACTTAGTACTTGATTGCATGACTATTGTTTTTGATGACTTTGATGGTGTATTCATTTTTTCCGCAACTGTAGTTGGTCTAGTGTGGTCTAAAATCTAAAAAACACCATTGGTACGTACAGAAGAATAGAATAGAATAGAATAGAATAGAATAGAATCTTTATTTTGTCAGTAGCTTGCCACATGCACCACACTGAAATTTGTCCTCTGCCTTTAACCCTTCACTAGATCATGCATCACACATTGCTGACTAGGAGTAGTGGGCTGGTCATATCAGGTGCTTGGGGACTGGATGAAGGGGAGGTTAAGTGCCTTGCTCAAGGGCACATCAGCCAGCACCCATCGATCACAACCCAACTCTCCAGAGAACCAGGCCATGGCTGCCCCCCTTTTTATATTTCTTTCTTTCTTACGTTTTTTAAATAAATAATATAATTATTAATAAGCATTAATTTAACTGTATTCATCAAAAGTCGAATAAACAGCATTAATGGGGCAAAACCTTTATGTTTTAGGGACTACAACTTCCCTCCTATTCGAGTTATCAATGCCAATTCATAGTAATATTAACAGAAAGTTTTATTGGAATATTTATTGTTCTTTAAAAACTGCGTTTTGTCTTTTCTGAATTAGATGAAAAAAAAAAAAATTAACCATAATATCAATAGCTGTAAAATCGCATCTGAAACATCTTTTCACTATTCTGACTGACGATCAATGAAGCCTAATGATGCCGCCATTAAAAAAAGCTAAGCAATAAAGACATCGCTGCATACTCAAAGCAATGTAATGAGCATGGAATGGAGATGTTAGATTAACTTGCAGGAATATGCAAGACCTTGTCAGGCAGTTTTGTTTCTTATTTCTGATGTGGGCCTGATATTCAGTAATAGTGAGATGAGAATTATTCAGCCTCCCTAGTGAATTAAACCTGGGAGATTAAAGTCTGTTCCAATAACTTAATCAGCATCTTCAATTTTATCTCTACTTCTGAGAATCCCTAAACACTGGGTGAGATTAGTGCACTGATATAGCTCTTTTATACAAAACTAGACACAAAAACTATGTCAAACTTTACAGGGTTTTTACACACTTTTCAAGGTCAAATTCAAGTTCTTCAAGCACTTTTAAGAGTTATTTTCCAATTTCTCCTGCACAGCACCTTATTGCTGGGATAATGCATATATATCATATATATATATATATATATATATATATATATATATATATATATATATATATATATATATATATATATATATATATATATATATATATGTATATATATATATATATATATATATATACGCTATAAACATCTACAATTCTGTTTCACAAAAGCAAAAAATGTTGAAATTAAAATAGGACACAAAGTTCTATCTCCAAAAAAAAGGGAAGTCACTTGGCATTCTTCAGTCACACTCACACTGAGCAAACGATTATGATGAAACTATACCTCGAGTCGACCTGAGAGCACCTGTTAATTTTCTTTTTTGACACAAAGTTTTATTTTTCAAAATGTATCGCCTCTCTGTACGTGGCTTTGGCTTGGCATCTAACCTGACAGAGTTAATATTAAAGATTTTAAAAAAAATTTTAAAAATCACATCACAGCGTTAGAATTGCAAGCACTTTCAAAAATTTAAGCTAAACCCCAAGCCCTTTTGAGACCCTGAAAACACAACACTGATATTCCAACCATTTTCAAGGATTTCAAGTACCTGTACAACCCTAACTACTATCAGCCATGTAAATCTTTGTGGTGTGTAAAGATATGATGGTACATACATTAACATTCCAGTACTTTTATACTTTCATCAGAAGGTTTTGATTAGATCTGATCTAGATCTCATCTAACTCGACTGACCTGAGACAGAAAAACCCAACAATGTCCAGAATGAACCGAGCGGGAGCATGTGACCAACCTGCCTCGCTTTGTTTTACATCTGTATGTGGAAAAGAATATATACAGCAGAAAAGGGGGTTCTGTGTCATTGGCAGTGAAAGACAATAACAAAGAGACAATAACATGCTGACTCACCGGCTGTGCCTAGAGTTACGTCCCAAGGAGAGCTGATTGGCTGTTGAGGTCCCATGGCCCCTCCCTCTTTGTCTGTGCCTTGAGCACCGACTCCAGCGAGAGTGGTGACTGTCCCTTGCAGCAGGTCGATCTGACAGACAGGCATAAATTAAAAGGTGCACATTAAGAGTGAAAATATCCATAACAAAGCAGTAAAAATGCAGTTAGTACCTTTCGGATCAGATGGTTTTTTGTGTCGGCCACATAAACTGTGTCTCCTTTTATGGCCACGCCCTGGGGGGAGTTAAAGGAAGCTTCAAATAGACTCCCATCTTTTCTCCCATTTTCAGGCCCTGCAACAACAATGATGACATTTACCTTTACAACGACAGCAAGCATTAATCTACTCATATAACTGTAGATTTTTTTCCCCCCATCACTCTGCAATATTAGATCTATGTATCTTCAGGTTTGCCATATTCCATCCACAATGTGTCATTTTTATCATATCTACTAATTAAGTTGCAGGATGCAACCAACTGAATACCCCATACCACAGTGTTTTTCAACCAGGGGGTAGGGACCCTAAGGAGAGTTGCTTGGAATTCAAATGGGTTCCTTAAAATTTCTAGTAATTGATTAAAAAAACACACAAATTTAGCAATAAAAAAAAAGATAAGGCGAGTTGAGAGAGACAATCACAACACATAAAAAAATTAACAATCTCTGAAACTGAAACACTGTGGTACTGTTTATCTGGCAAATGTTCATTGTGGTCTGTTTAAGACACTGTAGCTCTTTCATAATAATTCATAGTTTGAGTTACTGTTTGTTCAGTATTAATTTGCAGCCTAATAAATACAAGCAAGACTGACTGTACATAAGCTTTCAAAGGAAAATAAAATTCTCACTTTGTACAATAATCTATAACTGGCTGTTCTGCCTCCTTCCATAATATATATTATATAACCTAAATGTCATCTAAAATGAACATTTATTAGCAACATAGTATATCAAACTATTACATAATCAAAAACACATTGATTTTAGAAAAAAGTGGATTTTGAATGTCTGGGATTTCTAAAAATGTATGATATTAAAATGGGGTCAAGAGCCAAAAAAAGGTTGGGAATCACCCCACTTCACCCATTACAGTGGCCACAAAAATGTGACCCTCCCCCCATTGAAGCCAGTGTTTTCTTTATCCGTTTTGGACTTCTTAGCAGTGCAACTGATTTAACAGCTCATTCCAAGATAAAGAAAAGATGTATGTTTTTGTCTATTGTAATGTGATGAAATAATAAAGAAAATAACTGTGAAAATTGGGTTACATTTGTTCAGTCTTAAATCTGACATACTGAATTTTAACTCAATTGACTTTTCAAAGTGAAAATGCTACTAAAACCAGTACATTACAAGAAAAAAGGAGTAGCAACAAAATATTATAATTATTAATACTATTAATATCTGTACAAATATTGCCCCATTTGCAATTGAAACCATGAAAACCTTTGAAAGTAATGTTTTAAAGCACGTATTAGAAAAAAAAAACCCAAACAGATCTGCTTCAAACTAACACATTATTACATAAATATGATTTCATAGGGCACATGTGCAATGGGATGAGGTAAGCCTGCGAAAATAAAATAAATCCTGTACTTTTTCATCCATGGTTTGGTTAATGCCAGCTCCCAGCATGCACCAATCCCTGCTGTTGTCAACCTGTCTGCTGGTTTGGTATTTTACGGACGACCATGTGGATTCTCCAAAGCTTATCGAGGCATACAAGATATTTAACAAAACATTTCACATAGTAAAACAGTGTTTTCTAACTCTTGGACATAAACAAT
The DNA here is from genome assembly GCA_020466265.1 of Siphamia tubifer. Classification (NCBI taxonomy): domain Eukaryota; kingdom Metazoa; phylum Chordata; class Actinopteri; order Kurtiformes; family Apogonidae; genus Siphamia; species Siphamia tubifer. Next base: position 22,936,737 of record CM035801.1, on the reverse strand, counting down.
GATGAAGCTTCATGTTACATTTTTAGACTAGAAATTGAATCTTTCTGCCTGAACCTGTTAAGCCCTAGATCATTTGTCTCTTATGGGAATCATTTCATTGTGACACAAAACAAAAGAATCACCAACCATCAATAGCAGAAAATTGATTAATTTAAACCAAGTTATGATTACAAAAAAAACAAAACAAAAAAAACTTTACTTTTGCTCTTCTTCAGCTCATTCAGTGAGTTTCAGGAGTTGGTAAATAATATTTGCAATATTGAATCTTCGTGTTTGCTTAGTGGTACAAAGTTTTTCTCATTGGTCTGTTGTTTTATAAAGTTATCCATGGCATATGCTTGGTCTCAGACTATCGGATGGAAAAATAAGCTCAAAATATGCTGCATTTGCACAGCTAATATAAAATATATACAACATGACACTAAAAACGAGATATATACAGTATGTAGCTCTCTATATGTACTATATTTATTTTTGTAGTACTGCTAATTTCTTAACTGCATACACTTGCAAGGATCAACTGTAACACACAATCATTTCCTCTGGGATTAATAAAGTAATCTGAAAACAGAGACAGAAGTTCCCTCAGGTACCTTGGGCTTAAGAGACAACTTTTATCCTTACTATATTCAAACCTGTACTTTGTATCTCTGCATATTTGAATTCATTTACCTCCTATGGCATGTAACAGCTGCCCAGTAGAGGACACCACCAGGATTCGGTGATGCCCAGTGTCAGCTACAGCCAGCCTCTTGCTGTCACTGTCCACAGCTACTTTCCCAGGGAAGGCCAAGATACTGGGTGGCAGGGAGTTTTTGAGCAGCTTGGTGCCCACTGTGTGTGTTTGCAGCAGACCCTGCTCGCCGTAGTAACGCAGAGTCAGCTCAGTGAAGAGCATCAGCCTGTCTCGGTGACCCTCACCCACCAGGGAGAAGAGGAGGTTCCCACGTGGTCCAAGGAGGACCAGCGTGGGCCAGCAGGACACTTCCAGCTCATGCCAGAGGTACGCCTCGCTGTCGTTCACTACTGGGTGGCAGATGTCGTAGCGCAGCACAGCACTGCGGATGTTGTCCAGGACCTTTGGGGATGAACATAGACCAATAAACGACCATTCTTAACATTTCAACCTGTCAGACATTATTTCAGGTAAATGTGCTGGAGTGAATTTTTCATCTTTTTCATTGTCATAAAATGTACTGTGTGAGTATGTGTTTGTGTTCATGTGTGTTTTAGGTCAAAACAGGGTGGAATAATAAAAAAGACAAAGAGACGAATTAAAGTTGGACAGGTTTGACCTAAATAAGGTACTCAGAATATACTGGTACGTCAATAAGAGATTTATGATATTGAACATGAGCTGGAAGACACTGAACAACAACAACAACAACTATTTCAATTTTGAAACAGCAGTATTTGTTATGGCACTTTTTTTTTTTTCTTAATCAGCCCAGCTGGTTTGTGGCACATGGTTGAACTCCAAAAGCAGTTACATGGTCAAACTGGGTAAAAACCGAGTAAAAAACAAAAATCAAATACGAAAAAAAAAAAAGGAAAAATCATGACCAATAAAGAAAAAAGCCCAAATTGTCGATTTTTATAGCGATTCAGTCTCACCCACTGTTCTATGTTGTACCCATCATTTCACAGGTGGTGGGTGGGGGCACTGAACATGCTCAGATGTCTATGGAAAGTGCAAGGTCTATTCTATCAGCCTGCTTTGAAATGTTTCCTATTGAGCAACCAGGGGAATTGTTATGAATATTTAAATTAAATCATACACTTAAAACACTGGTGACAGATACAGTGTCAGGGGCTGAAGGCTTAAATATAACTCATTCCATTCCAAGGTTAATCATATGTTTTATATGAATAGCAGGGGCATCAAACAAACCCAAATAAAATAGAAATAGCCTGCTGTTGGCCTGAAGGCTTTGTGTCCCCGTCGCACAAGTGACAAAAAGTACAAGTCTTAATAAGAGGCATGTGTGGTGTGAATTTAGTGATCCTCCATCAAAGCTGTCAAAAGTTTTTGTGTTCCCGGACGGATGCATGGACGGGCGCACGCACAGCCTTTCTATGTCGCCTGCTGGGGCGATGGTGGACAATTACACACAAACAAACATCAATGATTTGAGCTTAATTTTTAAGATAAAAATCTTCATTTCAACATGGATATCCAAACTCAAAACAATCGAGGTTTTGAAAGAGTTTTTTTTTTCTTTACATTTTTTATGAACAAGCCAGAAATGATTGTGAGGCACGTTTTCTAAAGGCAGCAAAAAATACAGATGAAGATATTCTTCTGTTATTTTTTACTACAATCCATTTAAGCAAAAAACTTCATAAGGAGAGTGATATGGGGGGGGGGGGAGCCTGATGCGATCTATCAGTAGGTGTTTTGATGATCTCAGGTCTTAATCTGATACGACAAATTATTTTAGACACAATGATTCCAATACAAAACATCATTTGAGCCACCACATGTGGTTTTTATGCTAAACCCAGATTAATGTCTGGGCTTTGAAACGCAGTGGTGAAATCTAATAAAAGATTACCCTAAACAGTATTATCATTAATCAGTGACGTCCAAAGGTAAACATGAAAAATGCTTACCTTTTCATTGGGGAATTTAGCTGAATGGACACCGACAATCACCAATCCATCTGAATGAGAGATTACAATACAAAACATAATATTAGGACATTAGATTGTTATTTTTTACTTAACATTTGACCTTTTTGAGATAAGAAACTGTTTGGAAGATGACCAAATCATTCATTTGGCCATAATCCTCTGTTTAAAATCAGTAAAAAAAAATGTGTATGCAGCTCAAACTCATGATCACCTGCTTTTACCATGAAAGCAAGCAGACACCTGTGTACAGTGTATACACACGGATACACACACCTAACGTCCATGTCTCATGAGAACCAAGTTTGTATGCCATTGGGCAGTGAGTGCAAACACATCTTATATATATAGGTGTATAATAAAAATACAACTACAAAATGTAATTACATTTGAAAAGTAAATAAAATAAATAGTAATCATTTAAATAATAATAATAATAAATAAATGAAAAAAATAAACAATTAAAAAAACTATAAAAATGAATACTTTTTAAAAGTAAACATCTTCAAACCTTTGAAAAATACATGCTTTACACCCGTCTCCCCCATGCTTTATGGGGACTTCCAGAAAAAAAAAAAAAAGAATGTATTTATAGGGCCACATCATTTCTATTTTTACTAGTGGGGACCTTTAATTATATTTAAACCTTGTGGGGACCTGCATTTTGGTCCCCATAGTATCAGAGGTTCCCATGGCGTGACTATGTCCCTATAAAGATAGGAATACAAGCACACACACACACACACACACACACACACACAGAAGAAAAAAGTGATTGTAATTTTTAATGATATCTAAAGGCTTTGCTTATCAGAGTCAATGACTGAGAAGAACCATGAAACAGTGGTATTGTGTTTAAATCCTGTTTAGTTCCAAGAAATCATCAAAGAAACTGCATGCATATTTCCAACACTAATCTTACTGTCCAGACAGATTATTTATATGATTATTATTGTTCACTTGTTCAAGATAAAAAAGAATCTGAGTGGCCTAGAGCTATAGAAAATACATTTTCGGAATGCTTGCACTCTTTCAGACTCTTCTGTGGTTCTTGATAAGTTCCTTCCTGTTTTCCAGTCAGTATTTTGGGACAACAACCCCTTCTGCACTCGTGTTACTCCTAGTGCGAAACACTTATAAACACAGAATAAACAAAGTTGCTGTGGTGTGTTGGAAAGATCAAATGCACTTTGTCATTCAGGACATTTCCATAAGAAGGACAGAAGATGATACATTGATTCATCATTTATGCATAAGGATGATGTATTAGTGTTTCACCTCACACTCACATTATAAAAACATTATTAGGTCCAATTTGCTCGTAACAAGTGTACCTAATAAAATGGTCTGTGAGTGCATATGCTGCTGCTGTAGTCCAACAGCATCATGATTTGACACGTTGTATGTTTGAGATGCTCCTCTACTGTTGTCTTTCTATTAATTCAAACCAGTCTGGTCACTCTCCCTTATCCTCGGACATCAATAAAGCAATTTCACCCAGAGAACTGCTGCTCCCTGGATATTTCCTATTTATTTTTTGACTATTTTCTGTAAAGAGATGATTGTGTGTGAAAATCCCAGTGGATCAGCAGTTTCTATGATACTTTGGTTTCTGGTACCAGCAAACACACTACATTCAAAGTCACATAAATCACCTTTCTTGTCCATTCTGATAATAAAAACTGAACTTTTTTTATTTTGACCATGTAATATGCCTAAATATGTTGAGTTAGTACCATGTGATGGGTCTATTGCATTACTTTGAACAGATCTACTGAATAAAACAGTCTGTAAATGTATATGGGGTGGTTAATTCTTTATTTTCATGCACAAAAGGTACATAACCTTTATGGAATTACAATAGTTATCATTGCATTTTATTACTAAATGACATTGACAGTGCATTCTTTCATCTCTCCCGATCTTCCATTTATCCATTTTCTGAACCACTTAGAGGGTTGCAGGGTTACTAGAGCCTATTCCAGCTCCAAACAGGTAAAGGCGTGATACCTCCTGGATGTGTCACCAGTTTAACACCGGGCGGACATATACAGATGAACAACCATTCACTCTCACATTCACACCTACAGATTAGTTCAAGTGAACAATTAAACTGTTAAAGTGCACGTCTTTGGACAGTGGTTGGAGGCCAGAGTACTCTGAGAGAACCTACGTAGAAAGTCTAACACCAATTGCTGCTAATATCAAACCCAGGGTGCTCTCTGAAATCAAGTTTTCATTATCACTTAGCCAAAATAAATCAGTATAAACAGAGGAAAATATTTTAAAGTGTGATCTCTAACACATGCAACAAACAAAGCAGGTTGTCCTTTAGAATGTTATTAAATCCACCAGTTTCTATTTTAATGAAAGATGTTTAACTTTTACACTTGATAAAGGGCTCTGCACCATTGTTGTTATTTAGGAGATAATATATATTTGGCAATTTGTTCATATTATACATCTGCCCACATAGGCTAATTGGTCAAACTAAATCTCCCATAGATGTGAATGTGAGAGGAAATGGTTGTTTATCTGTATCTGTCAACTCTATGATGAACTGGGGGCACGTCCGGGATATACACCCCCTTCACCCACACTGAAACACCTGAACGACAATATTCTTGGAAATTAAACATATCTGAAAATGAATGAATGAATAAGAGAACTTTTATTCAGCAATATGAAAAATCACAAACAACCTGATCTGGAAATTGAAAGACAAATCATAATATATCGTTTGACATATTCATGTACCTCTTTAAAGTAAACTAATAAATAAATAAATAAATAATATGATGGCTGCAAGTGCATTTGCATAATTTACATGTACTTATTCACTTTCAATCAATCAATCATACTTTATTGATATAGCACTTTTCATACATGGTGCATGTAGCACAAAGTGCTTTACACCAGACCCCTCCCCACATTATCCTGCAATTGCAGGAACAAGTTAAAATGTTTACAGAGTTAAAAAGAATAGAAATCAATAGATAAATAATAGTAAGAAAATAAAGGTAAATACATAAAATAGCAGAATGAAATATTGTTAAGAGTAAAATTTAACTTCGGTGCCTAGAATTTCACAATGCCTTTTGAAATAAAAAGACATGGTCCACTTCAGATGGCAAAGCATATAAATAAACCCTCTGTCCATAAATAAACTTATCAGGACATTTCCTTTGCACACATCAATGAACTCTACATTCAAGCTTGATACAATCTGCAGTGAATTTCATCACCCACTGCATATGCCAGGCTGTAAAGTTCCAGCACAGATTGTAGTGACGATGGGTGGGTGGGGGATGGACTGTGGGAGTGACTGGACAGAGTGGCTCCCACACCTCACTGACCAGAGCAGCAAACAGAATGTACCCTCAGCAGTGCCAGAGATAAGGCAAGTATGATAATGTGTGGGGGCACCGTGTGTGTATGAACATGTGTGTTCCGTGGGCGTGGGGTACCGAACGCCCTACTGCTGAATTTTAAGTAGTGGCTTCCTCAGACGATCCCTTGAATGCATTCCAAAGATGCCAGAGTCAGCCAGATGTATGGAGAGCTATACAGTAAACAATTATAGGTCCCATCATCAGTGACACTGCAGCTTAAGACTTATTCTTAGTTACTATCTCTTCACAGCTGAGATAAGATGTGCTGCAGCGTCGTTGCCCCAGTGAACTTACTGTGACGTAATATGACACATTGAATGTTTCATACCTCAGCAGCACATCAACTAAATCTGCCTTCCTCTAAATGTTTTCGTAGGATATATATTGTTAAACAAATCAAACATTTCCACATGTAAATTAAAATACACATTGTGAACCATAGCAGAGAAACATTATATAGTATATGATATAGCCAGGGATGCATCTTACTGATATGGGCCATCACCAGCTGAAGGCAAATATTTATGATAGCAGTTTATATCTGTTGTGTTATAAAGGTCCAGCATGTTCTTTCAAGGGAGACTGAGAAGGATCTGATCACATAAATGTAATATAATATTCACATTCAGAATAATGTTGACAATATGAATTGTTGTATTTTCGTTACCTCAAAGGGAGCTATTGATTTCTGCAGAGGGAGTTATGTGGTATGTGCTGTTAAATGCACTATGTTTGAGTGTGTGCCAATATTGAGGGCCTTTTATGTTTCTTGTTGCCAGCATGGGTGAGGGTGAAGTGGGTACTGGGTTGACTGCACCACTAGATGTCACATAATATTACGTACATATGGACATTTAATGACTTAAAGTGCACCTGCAGTGAATTTGCATTGCTAGATATCTTAAAAGATCGCTTAGAATACTAGTGGTTCCATCCTGTAATGTATGTAATAGCACCTCCATAGGTTTTGCCACAATTCACATCATAAACAAAATCTGATGTGGTGCACTTATGGAGATGCTTTACTGAACTTGTGCCTCCCTTGCTCCCTTGTGGTACACACGACAATGAAATTATGTCAATCTACAAAACGTTTAAATTATTTCATGCTTTTAGTCCACATGACACTGGCATTGTTGATGCCCTGAAATGATAATTTTGGAGAATGGGTCCAGAGCACAAATATGTCACACCACCACCAGACAGGAAAAAAACACCATATTTAGTAAACTCGAAAAAACACTCTGAGAGTGTAGACACCGCCAAGGCAGATCTACCCACCCCCAGCACTGATTGCCACCAAACTTGTATCACTTGCTCCTTGTGCCACTATCAATATTTCTTGAAATTTCCAGCCAAATCTGTCCATATCTCTTTGAGGTATCTTGCTACAAATCACACACAAGTGTCTCCCTCCCCTATACATACCTCCACTGATCACCACCAAAGTTTAATCATTTGTTCCTTATTCTTATACAAGCATTTCCTGAAATGTTTAGCCAAATCCATTCATACATTTTTGAGTTATGTTACCAAAAATTAAACAGACAAACCGCGATGATTACTTGGTACTATGGCATCATCATTACGATGATGCCATTGTACCAAGTAACCAGAGGGAGAAAACCCTTAACCTCATGCACATGTTCACTGCATCCTTCTGTGGTTTTAGTGTATCCTGCAACTCTGTCTGTGTTTGTGTACAGTGCCACATATAGTATAGGTGTGGCATACGAATGATACCATTTTAACTCAGTTTTCCCATTTACACCTGGACACAGATATCTGTATGGACGCAAAAACAATTGTTTTAGCTAAACTGTTCATACCTTTGACACTGTGCTTCTTCTCAAGCTGGTGGAGGTCTGGTAGGATGTGCATGCAGTTGATGCAGCAGTATGTAAAGAAATCCAGTAGCACCACTTTACCAGCAAGCTCCTTGTTCACTGACAGAGGCCCTTCCGTGTTTAGCCAATCTAAGCCTGGAGCAAAGCACAGAGTGGAAAATGATGTTGACATCTTATTAATTACATTTAGTCACAGTACGTAAAATCACTGTCTTACGAGGATGAGAGTAATAGTCACATAATACCTTGTGAGAATATTTTTCTCTCCTGCACAAAATTGGTCTTACATGGTGAAACATTGGACAGCTAATGGGATTAAATAGCTTGAAGCGTTCATATTGTCAGAGGTGTTACACATGATCTAATAGCTAAATTACTCTCTTGGTCTAGATCATGCCTGATGACTTTTGCCACGTGCACACTTAATACTATTAATACATTTTGACCGGGAGTTATGAAGCCAGTGGCTCATAAGACACGTGCTGATAAAATTAATGCAAAGTGTGTTTGACATCTGAGGTTCTGTTGCAGATCACCATCTGGTGGTGTGATGACATACTGCCAAATGCTGCATAAATTATCATTCTCCTTTAAAGCAGAAATGTAAAACAGCTATGTCATCTCAGCCTGTCAAAAGAATTTCACTCCATAAACATAATTTCTAATGAGCACAAGCATGCAATTTCCTATGGTAACAATAATTAGGACCTGCATTGACACCACATTTGTCTCTCTTAAAACATGGCCTGACACTATGCTTATTATGCTGTGTACATATGGTGGTAGTTGTAGTTGTAACAGACATAAAAGACACCAGTTACATTACTTGTATACCATTTTTGCTGTTATTTATTGATATGTCAGAAAAGAAAAAGAAGTTAACCAAGTATTACCACTAAACAAAAACTGAGTGGCACCTTCTAGAAAGTTGTCTAATGTCATAACAAACAATTGGAGGCAGTGTGCCTTAACTGAAATTAACAGCCTATATGGCATGAAATCAGTTTATGTACATTTTTTTTGCCTCTTTTAACTATTGAATGATCACTAAAGACACTTGCGTTAGGAAAAATTAAGATAGTAAAATTAAACAGTTAAGTAGGCCAAACTTGATCAAAAACCAGTTGAATACGCTCGAAATATTCCCAGGTTGTCGTTAACAATGTGTAACAAATACAAATGTAGGATATAGGCGTGTTTGTTAACCCTTGACGGTCAGGGCTCACACTAAAAACTATGTTGAGGCTCGTTCAAGCATGTACTGTGGGCTGACAGCTGAGAGGGCCAGAGTGGTAAAATGGTCTAACCTGTCTGGAAATCGGGTATCTTCAGATCCTCTGTCTCGTCTAGTTTTTTCAAATACTCATAGACAAGATTTTCTTTTTCTTGCTGTGTCGCGACTTCATCTAGGGCGTAATCCAGCTGACTTTGGATAGGAAATAAGGTAGAGAGGCTGCTCTGCGACGCCATGTTTCCGACAACAACCATGCAGTTAGGTAAATACAAGAAGATTCGCAGCCGTGATTTCGACGATATTTAAAAGACACGGAAAATACGAATAATGTATTATATAACAAAAGTATTTTAGACAATTAATATTTAATTCAATAAATTAACTTTAACTAACTAAAAATGACAGAAAACTCCCCAGGTGACAATTCGAATGATTGTGATTTATGAAGTGTATCGAAAGTGTCGCCCTGTTTCTAAACTTGTCTTTACTACGTTCATTTAGCACTGGCGGCAAGTGCTAATACACGATGGTGCTAACATGCTGTAGTAGGTGACAATATAACTGAATACTTTACATTATATTTGCTGAGATGTTATCCTTAAAGTGGAACGGAACTAAACAGTATGCTCAAATATAATTATTGCTAAGGACCTTTGCGGGATGTTATTAAACGTCCAGTGTTTTGTAATAACTGGGGTACTGAGGAGGTCGTTTGTTAACACCAGAGACAGTTTTCTCTTTTTTGCTCCAAATGTCACAGAAGGACGATTCTGAAAGCGACATTTGGGAGTACAAACCTCTTGGGAAGAAAAAGAAGAAACAAGAATCAGCATCTGTCAGCGGAACTGTAGCCAAGAAAAGGTGCACGTCCAAAAGAAACTCCAAGAAAGACATCTCTTCAACTGTCAAAACTACGCCGGATAAAATATGTTTGACCGTGAACGCAACACGAAATGAAGATGCTAATCCTTCTGTTACTGAAGACAAACATAGCTGCACACCCTCAAAAACAGCTACCCATCATGAAGTCCAAACTGGCCATAATGAAGAAGGAGCATCGTCTGGAGACTTTTGTCCTATTTGTCAAATGCCTTTTTCTATTTTGGTGGTTCAGTCTCAGAGATGGCATGTTGTTGAGTGTCTCGACTTCACCAGGGACACATGCAAAGGTATTGTAAAACGTATTCTGAAAACTTTATTTATACAGAACAGATGTAACATATAGTAAACACCTCAGCAAATATGCAAACGTATGCATTTATTGGACACGTCTTCCACACCATCCCTGCTGCTTGTTATCAGTGTGTTTACATGATATTAGGGAATGATACAGATTCTCGTTTTTCACATCAGGGGAAATCAGTTGCATTGGGCTATGGTTACATGGAATGGATTGCCAGGGTTTGTGTTGTTGGAAAATAATAGAAATGTTAAAAAAAAAAAAAAAATACAACTTTTTGGTTTACACAATGGACATGAGATGGAAAGTGTGTTGGGAGATATCTTGTGATTTGTATCAAATAGCTATAGTTTCTGGGGAATGAGTGTAAATGTATAAGCACAGAAATCTGGAGATCTTACAGTATTAAGCCATCATTTCATTCATTAAAATAGATACCATGTAAAAAAAGATCTCGTGTAGATGTGATTAAACACATTGTAAATTAGCAGGAGTGTTGTAGGTCAACCTGGTGGTGGTCTTCTCAAAAGTGAACTTTCTCCTTTCATTGATGAGGCAGCATCATACTCCTGTCTCTGAGTTTCCTGTAGAGACTGACGTGAGCGTGGGTAAATCTGTCAGTAAATGTTTACTAATTTAAGCAGTATGCAACTAATGGGTATTTAACTTGTTCTGCAAGGAACAGACTAATGCTGTGTTTAATCTTGTCATACAGAGTGTCCAGATGGCCTCCTGTGCTCCTCAACCATTCCCAACCATTACAAGAAATACAATCACACATTCCTTGCCCACAGTCGAGCAACTGGAGATGCACAGCTCCCCATTGTGTCCCAGAAGGCAACAACTAGTGGGGACTCTGGCCTGGGTTGTCTCCAAGGATTTAGGAAAGTTGAGGGAGATGACTCTGCCTTAGAGACATCACAGGACAGTGCCCTCAGTGTTTCAGTGCTGTCTAACAACAGTGCTTCCTCTTTAAATAATCTCAATGGAACACCACCTACTAAAATTACTAATGGCCTTCTGTTACTGCGCTCACCTGGACCTGAAGATTTTAAGAAAAAGAAAGGCTGGTCATCCTCAAAAGGCAGGAAGTCTACAAGTTCTTCCCAAGAAAGTAAATCAGACCTTCCATCTACTCCAGCCAAAACAGAAAATGAAGTTGAGCCTGATGATGGTCTTCTCACAAGTGAACTTTCTCCTTACAGTGATGAGGCAATATCCTACTCTCCTCTCTCTCAGCTTCCTGTAGAGCCTGAAGTGAGCAAGGGTAAACCAAGGAAAGCCCTTTTTAAGAGTGACACATTGAAAACTGAGGATGATGACTCATTAATGCTGTACAGTGACAGTTTCTCAAGTGAAGATGAGCTCTTTGCTCAATTTCTTGATAATTTTGAAACTAGTGATGTGCCAATGAAGGAACCTGTTCTGTCAGACACCCAGCTGAATACATTCACCTCATCAACACAGAGTAATCAACAGGCTACCTCTGCAGTTGCTGCAAGTACATCTGTTCCCACAAAGGAAATAGCAGAGCTTAAAGATTCAACAAGTGTAGGCAGTGCCTGTACAAACAGCATTCAGTCTCCTCAGAGTATTGTTTTAGAGCATTTACGAGAAACTATTTTAAACTCCAATAGCCTGTCTTTTAAAAACTTGGATAACAGCAGTATTCAGTCAGAGAAATCTCAAACTATGACACCTCAGAAGATCCAGAGCAAGGCAGGCCAGGTTTCTGGCCTCAAACAAATGGACATTGGAGTGTTTTTTGGACTCAAACCCCTGAAGGAGAAGGAGAAGGAGGTCAAAAGTGGACCACATGAACCCAGCACTGCCTCTGGTGAAAACACAGGTGATAACTCAGGGCAGAGAAGGCAAAGGCGAGAAAGACGAGGGAGAATTAAAGGCACCACAGTAACCTCACAAGACACAGTGACTGGAGGCAATAATGACGGAGATGCTCAGGGAGAATCAGGGAGAGGTGGGACCAGAGGATGGAGACAAAGGAGGTGGAACAGAGGAGGAGCAGATGGGGAAGTCATACACTTACCACGGTGTCCCTTCTACAAGAGGATCCCAGGCAAGTGTCCATCAAATTGTTGTATCAGTTTAAAGGTTAATTATCCTTATGTTGTGTGATGGAGGTATTTGTAAAAATGTACCCTATAGGTACAAAGTTTGCCATAGATGCCTTCCAGTATGGAGAGATTGACGGTGTTACGGCATACTTCTTAACCCATTTCCACTCTGACCATTATGGAGGGTTGAGGAAAAACTCCACATTCCCAATCTATTGCAACAGAGTAAGTTAATATTTGATCTACACAAGATCATGACCTTCTATTCTTTATGGTATTTCAGAGAAGTCTTTGCTTTAGGAGAACCTAAAATGATTTCTTTCTTTGTTCTTAACAAAGGAGGGGAAAGAAAATGTGTCAGTTACAACATATCTGCATGTTAATAAAATAGGAGTTTGCACTCAAAGGCCCATTAGTTTTTGAATACTGCAGAACAAATTGGCTACTTTGATTGTACAGCATGAAAAAAAACTCTCTCCAAAGAAATGCCATTCAGCTTTCCAACTGCTTTCTTCCTCAGAATACATAGAGGGGCAGCTTCATTCATTTATCACACTACACTGCATTAGCTCGGGGTAATGAAAATATGGTTGCAGTTCGCAGCTGTGAATACCAATTTGCTGGTTGGTTTTTCCATATTGGAGTTTTGTAGGGTATTTTTTTCCAGACCTTTTAGTTGTCTCCTGTAATTTTAGAAGACAAACTTTCAGCTCTCAGATGTATAGTAAAACATGTAAATAACTAAAATGTAGAAAGTTGTTAATATGGTTGTCTTTCATGTTGGTCAAATGAAACGCGTAGATTATCATACTGAAGGGTATACTGTGTACATGATTATCACAGAGTAAAAATGGTCACATAGACTAGATGCAATGCAAGTCCTTCTGTCAAATAGGTCATTGTATATCAGAGTGGAATGTGTTCTTTTCAGACACAAACTAAAAAGAGACTTACTGGGACTCCACAGGGATATTATTTATTTGGTAGGTCACAGAAAATCAACTTTGGTGCTAGGTGGGTCACAGCCCAGAAAAGTTTAATCAATGAGTGTTTCCATGTAGATTTTAAAAAGGATCTAATTTTGTTAGTCTTGCGATTTTATTTTTTTAAGTGTATATTTTCTTTGTTCTATGTATGTTCCTCTGTTAAAAGGTGATCAATACATTCATTATTTGTGGAAACTGAAATCCTTTGCCTAACATGTTCTCATTAAATCAGTGAAATATCAATTAACATAAAGATGTGCTGGTAAGATTACAGGGAACCTAGTGAGAAGCAAACTGAAGGTGGCAGAGCAGTATGTCCACATCCTACCTATGAACACGCAGGTCACTGTGGAAGGAGTCAAGGTCATCCTTTTGGAGGCTAACCAGTAAGTCATCCATCATAGAATGAGAAAGCCAGACCATCCATCACTGATGATATGTTAATATCAATGTGTGACAGGTTTGAATAACATTCAAAGGAGTGACTTGGCAGAGTTCCACTTGTAACCAGACCATATAAAGTGTTGGTTTATGTACAGTAGAGGGATACTGCAGTCATCACCATTAGCATAAAATTCTCATTAAGGTTTAACATCTTAAATTTTGCTGAGGCATTATGAATGCCAGTTGGATGTCTAAAGCCAATTTCACATCCACACAGCCTCAGGCAAATTCATGTAAATATTTTTTTTTTCACTCGGTAATAGAAAGCTTCTTGTTTTCGACAAACTCTGAGGAAAATAAAAATAGGAGTTTGGGCCTTAATACACCTTAAAGTGATGACCAGTGTATGCTGTAGATTTGAAATTAACCCATAAAGACCCAGTGCTAGTTTTGTGCCAGTTCCAAAATTAATTTCTCTCTTTCCAACTTTTTTTTTTTTTACTAACAAAAATATTTTAGATGATTTCTCAATAATGTCAATTTCCCCTTTTTTCACCAAAAAACTGAAATAAATATAAAAAACAAATAAATAAAATGAAAATAAAAATACAATCTGGACACATCTACATTTGTGAGGGAAAACATAATTTTTTGGTAATAAAAATAATATTTTTGCTCTAATTCTTTTTGATATTTCATAGTTTGGTTTGTTGTTTGACTTATTAAAAGAGGGTATTGCTTACATTTAAAAGAATGATTTGCCAAACAATTTTTATGTCACTACTTATAAAATATAGACATCGTTTTCATAAGTCTGCTCTCCCCAGCATAAAAAAACTAGCATATCTACATCCTGTGGTTCCACAGATCACATAATATTCTGATTTTAAAGATGTATACATTACCTTTGTGTCCACAGTTATCAAATTAGTATATTATTATTTCATATATCCACCAATTATCAGTTATCGGCCAATGTTGGATACCGACCAATATAATGGATCAGGGCTCTACGCTAACTTTTTTTTCCAGGAGCACACGTGCCCTCAAGTTAAAAAATTTAGGAGCACACAAAAAAAAAATAGGGGCACAAGTCGGTTTTAGTTTTAAATGTTTATTTATTTACAGTGCAGTACTTGCGCACAGATACCAACATTCTTGAATGACTGCTGTATGACTGCTGTTATTTGTGTTAATTTAGAGCAGACCATAACATAACTTTGTATTATGGGATGCTTTGTCCTTTGATACGTTTTAGAACGTTGTATTGACTGCCTTGTTATTAGATACATTTTAGAATGATTAACCCTTTAACTCCTGAGACTGAGACACAGTAAAAAATAAACTAAGATAAAATAAGTAACACAATGAACAAAAAACAGTCAAAGTGATCAGTAAAGTGAACAAAAATTAATAATAAACCAACAAAATAATATGTAACATGAACAAAGTAAGACACTAACAGAACACAATTAAAGAAAAATAATAAAATTTAAAAAACAGAAAAATAAACAAAATAAGCAACATCAACAGAAACTAATATATATTCACAAAATAAGAAATGACGTGGAAAAAAAGGCAAAAAACAATAACCCACAAAACCCAAAATGAAGTAAAAAAAAAAAAAAAAGGAATAAATAACTAGTGTTGTAATTTGGTTCCAGTAGTTTTAGTTTGGGCGTTTTCTTTTTCTTAATCACTTGCTTTTCGACACCTGTACATCAGTTCCATGAACAAAATTCTCAGTAAAATAACAGTTAAAAAAACACTTGAATTTGTCTGAATTTTTAAACTAAACCATCCACTCAGAACGTGTCAGCGCTGACGCATCAGGAATTAAAGGGTTAATCCTTTCAATCTTATGTGCCGTGCTCATCTCTACTATGCGGAGCTGTTCGCGCAGTTTTAATTCATTTCGGGTAGGCTTTCATTAGCTCCTTAGGTCTGTGTGCGTGTCTTATTGTGTGCTGCAAGAAGCACTCGCAAATGTGCGACTGTTTTGTTTTCCTCGTTCGCACTTTGAAATATTTGCTCGCAAATGCGAGTGAAATGGGCGCACTGTAGAGCCCTGTAATGGATGTCTACTTTCTGTTTTTTTAGCCCCCAATATTGGTATCAGCATTGGCTCCAAAAATCCAATATCTGACAGGCTTTAGTCTCTATCCACTGTCCATGATCAAACTCAATGGTTTTTACTGATGAATCAATGTTGTAGAAGATGTTTCCACATTCATTACAGAGCTTCTGAATGGATCATATCAGATGCCCATGAAAATATGACATATTATTTACTTGCATTGATCGGATTAATGGATCACCAGGTATTTGGTCAGTTTAAATGAATAGCTGGTTTTGGTCAGCGATGGATGTTTGGATCATGTGCAATGACCCTTTACCACAGATATCTCCAGTTGTTGTACCATTGGCTTCTCTTCTGACATCTGTCTGTCTTGTGTAGTTGTCCAGGAGCTGCAATGCTGCTGTTCTTCCTGCGTGATGGACAGATAGTACTTCACACTGGTGACTTCAGAGCTGATCCGTCAATGGAAACCTACCCAGAGTTACTAAACTGTAGGGTGCAGACACTCTACCTGGACACCACGTGGGTAACATCTCCTTGCATGAGCACACTAAACGTACCACTATAGCCAAAAGTAGATGATTGTGCTCCTAAATGCTGCCTGTGTAACCAATTTGTTTAATAACTTAAAGAGATAAACTCATCTTTATTCATGTAACACCAAATTAATTTGAAGACTCTTAACATAATGTCAATATCTTAAAATGTATACAAAATATAAAGAACAGCCCAGCAGATCTACTGACGGTAAGTATATGGCAACAGTAGGAAAGAAAAATACTCCCATTAAGCTGAAGAAAAAACATGCTGAATTCAGTTTATATGTTTACATTCTAAACAAAAAAAACTATAAATTTTCACAACACTTCCACATCTGCTGGTCTCAGAAGGATCTGTAGAAATAACTAAAATTTTAGTCAGCGGAAGGTAAAATTATAGAAGCTCAAGAAAAAATTGTGTAAACTATGCTCAGACAAACCCTTGTTTCTGATAGAATTTAAACCATGGAGCCTCAGATAATATTGGAAAGCAAGTGTATTCTTTACATTGTGTAGATTTGACCTCAACAGTAGTGTATGTGTTGGTTCAGATAATACACTGATATATTCAGTCATAGATTTATAGACAAATGTTATCATCTCAGCACAGCTCACATGAAATATCTGCTTGATTTTTGTAACATGTATGTATATTTCTTTTGTAATTCATATATCTAGACAAGCATATGTGAGGTGTGTCAGAAATGCTCCAGGACTGGTCACAAAAGATGCATTTCAAATCAAAACTAAAAGTTTTTCCCCTTTAAAGTAATCCCTCTGGAGTATATAGGTGTGATCTCAGCTGTTTGTATCCATTGAACTTTTTTCCACACGCTTTTACGCTGAAGGATGACCAGCAGGCTTGATGCATGCAAGTTTCAGGACATCCTCAAGCGTCTCGGAAACCAAACCGCGCTTCTTAGGGAGAGCCGTCACCGGTGATTATACATGGACCTTCGAATATGACCCAGGGACTACACAGCAGAGCCATCAGTGCAAGAATCCAACTTGACCAAAGTCAAAGCCAGCAGGACAGTCAAGTCATGTTGATCACATTCTTCAATATGAGGGACATCATCCACTGCAAGATCTTGCCACAGGGCGAGATGATCAACCAGCACTTCTAAAAAGAGATTCTGTGGAATTTGTTTAGTTCTGTGCACGAGAAGAGGCGAGCGTTGTGGCAGTAGAAATTGTGGTCGTTTGAATGCGCCTGTTCAGTGCCCTGAGCAGGAGATGAACAGGAGGTCGCTCCATGCTGGAAAAACCTCCTTACTCACCTGATGTGACTTTTTAGTTTTATTTCCCCTCTTCCCCAAGCTAAAGCGTAGTCATCAAAGGGACTTGTTTTGAAAACATGGATGAAAAGATGGCTGTAATGACAGAGTGTCCCTTAAGGATCCTTCTCGGAGTGCATGGAGACATGGCAGAGAGTGCTGAGAAAGTGCATTAGACTCCTGGGGGATTACTTCAAATGGGGAAAAAGTTGTAGTTTGGATTTGAAATATATCTTTTGTGACGACAGTCCTGGAAATTTTATGATCCATCTGGCTTGACTGTTGTAGTGGTATGGTATCTGGTGGACAGACTGTGCAAAAGTATTTAATTTTTAAATGTTTGGGGGCGGGGGACATTTACACGGCTACAATTTGACAGAACCCCAACATTCATTCAACTCGTACCAGTGTTTCTTTAGTATTTCATCAAATTATATAGACTGAACAACACCCTTATGCTATATTATTCAATCATGTGGGATCCTTTTCATTCAGTCTAACTCCTCTTGTTCTGATAGGTATTGCAGTCCTGAGTACACTTTCCCAAAACAACAAGAAGTCATTAACTATGCAGCAAACACAGCCTTCGAGTTGGTGACTCTAAACCCACGCACTCTGGTGGTGTGTGGCTCCTACTCTGTGGGGAAGGAGAAGGTCTTTTTGGGTAAGGGCATTTCTGTCAGCAGCATTTTGGGGTGTATTATCTCATATTTGAGCTTACTAGGTGTGTGATTTCAAAGAGCTTATAACATACAATGCATGCAAAATATTATTTCCATCACTTTGGCCGAAGTGAGAGCATTGGGGATAAAGAGTAGGTGTTTTTAGTAAAATTTAGTTAATCCCGCTCTTTGGGGGATCTGTTTCAACTAAGATGACAGTTACTAATTATGATGAAAACAAATGTTATACCAGTATCAGTGATAATTAGACAGGTTGATAATAATAACATGTTTTTTGATGGCTAATTATATTACTGAAATGGTAATTTATTCATGTAATCCTGCATAGAGTGATATTTCCGTGATGGATTATTAAGTAAGGCACTTCCACTAACAAAAAATGTTGGACATGAAGTCAAAATAAATTACAAGTGTGTTTTCTTCTCTTTTGTGGCACAATATCACTGGCTAATCTTTAGTCGCTTTAAAGAAAGGTCATGTGAGATTGTGTCTTGTATTGAAGTCGAAAGGATGTGGGGAGTTGTGGATTAGACTGTTTCCAGAAAAATAGCCTGTATGTGCTGTCCCTGATGTGGCCACTGAGGTCCTGTTGTCACATATGAAGCATCCTATTCTGGTGAAGTACACAAAACCAATGTCATCCTAACAGAGCGTGGAATTATTTGCATAAGTCTATAATGGAAAACATATATTGGCAAGATCTCCTTTAAAATGATAAAATGACAGCTAATACAAAACACACTACCCTAACCCTGCGTTCACTGTATTTCTGCTCTTAAAGGGGTCATATTTTGTTAGTCTTTAGTTAATTTATTTGTGTATTTAGACCCTAATAGTTAATAACATATTAATTTGAACCATCCAAGTACTGCAAAGCTATCTTTATATTAATTTGGGCAAAAATCAAGTGGTTTTCTCCAGCCTGTTTAAATTCCTGTTTATTTACTCCACCAAGGAATGGTGTAATGTAATCATCAGGTTTTGTTCGTCTTTATTTTTAGTAAGATAGTTTAGTTATAGACAGATTTGGCTGAAATTTTCAAGAAATGCTGATATTGGCACAAGGAACAAGTGATGCAAGTTTGGTGGTGATCAGTGGAGGGGGACGGGTACACATGTGTCTTTCATGGGGGTTCACTCCTTCAATGTTCAATAACACTGAAGGAGAAAATTATGACAAAATGACATGAGTAATAGAACATAACAGGAAATGATCGTTAGGCAAGCTGTGACTTCATATCACATGGCTCCAAAGTAGTAACACTGGGCTAAGTTTGTGTGGGTCTAAAACTTTTTTTTCACATTCTTTGACCTTACAGAGTTGTTGTTCTGCTCCATTTGTAGCCCTGGCAGAGGTTCTGGGGTCTAAAGTGTGCCTCTCCAGAGACAAATACAACACCATGTGCTGTCTGGAGTCAGAAGAAGTCAGACAACATATAACCACTGACTGGAAAGCAGCACAGGTCCATGTGCTACCCATGATGCAGCTCTCCTTCAAAGTAAGTGCAGCCATCTAATTTTCCATTATCTGATTTGCAAAGACCAGTCATTATGGTGCACCCTGTTTAAAATTGTCCTATTTTAGGGGCTTATTTAGGAAATTAAGCACCTTCGTGATTGGAGGAAAACAAACCACAAATGTATCTTATCAAATTCATGTCCCTGAGGCAGTTTTCTTTGTTTATTCACAGTATGTGAACCCAGGTAGAGCGAGATAGGTTCAACCATTTCATTTAATAATAAACCATTCAGCGAGATGAGTGGAAGTGAAGGTGGGTAATACAGCCTCAAATGGTCTGTAGATTTGTTGTTGTTTATTCAAGGACTCTTTGATTCAGCTGACTTTCACTTACAACACATCACTCTATAATTAATCACTGCATTTATTAATTTTTGTCGCCACATACATTTACATCACCATTCTTAACAAAGAGTTTTGTTACTTCCTTCCTTCATAAAGTTCTCTGCATATGCAAGTAAACTAATTAGGAAATGGTAATTGTGATGACCAGGCGCATCCTCTCCGTAAAAAGACTAAGCTGCTTCATTTTGCCATCTGTATAAGCACAGATAAGTCCCAGGGAGTTGATACAGTACACGCATCACCAGGCGCAGAAAAGGCTGACGGCAGTTTAGGTTCTTATTTGGACACTGTGTCGCTGGGCAGATAAAATATTAAGAAAAGCAACTGTAACTTCAGTTCTATAAAGTTTGTATCACAAATAGATTCTTAATCAAAATAGCCTGCAGTGGAGTATTTGGGGTATATCACAGCAGCCACTGTATTTTGATGAGAAGAAATGTCTGAATAAACAAAGATGAGACACCGTAAAGTGTAAATGATAGCATGAAATGTGCTTCTCTATCAACACAAATTATTCACAGGAAAGGATTGAAAGCATAGCAAATGTACCTTGTTTTGTTCTCTCGGGTTTAGACAGTTGTTTTATTTTCTCTCGTAGCATGGGGTTTTTAATCCAGCGGACTATTGGTAACAGTTGGCATTTTTTCATTGTCTGTAAAAAAAAAATTGTTACGTTCTCATGCTTTTGGAATGGGGGCTTTATGTCATGAGTGAAACGATAACAGCATTTTTTGGATCTCAAAAGAACATACCATTTTTATTATGTGCAGAAATTTTGCATCTACACAACAAAAGTGACTCATCCACATCACAATTATTAACATCCTATATGTTGTTGTAAAAGAGCTTAAACTTGCTGGGGGGTTTTTTTGTTTATTTTTTTTTTTTTGTCTAAAATTTCCATCATTACCTTCACCGTTTCCTGTACCTTTGTGTTTATCCTTTGCCTGAGTTTTCAGGCAGTAGAAAATCCACCCTGTGACACAGCATTTGTCTAATCAGGCATTTTCAGTCTGATATGAGGGGTAAAAATGTCATTGACAGCTGTAATTACAGATCGCTGATCAGATTCCACCAGATGCCACATAAACACGACTCTGCTGCTCTGTCTCATTGCGGAAGCTTGTAAAATGGCTTCACTTTGCCATAGCAGCATGAAATGAGGTTAGTTAATCTGTATTCATATTTAATCTTGATTTGGATTGAGACGAGAGAACACAAGGAAGTCTGGTATTTTTCTTCTTTCCTAATTTCTACTCCTACAGCCTTAATGAAAAGACTATGTAATTAAAGATGAAAAAGTCTTGTGTAACTGTCACCATATTCTTCATCTTGCTTCCAGAAATTGCAAGATCACCTGGCACGGTTCTCAAGACAGTATGAGAAGCTGGTGGCCTTCAAACCCACAGGCTGGACTTTCAGCCAGCAGGTGGACTCAGTGGAGGACATATTACCCGAGACCAGCGGCAATGTCTCTATTTATGGTGCGTATTTAAACTTTCCTCACCATGAATGAACCAGATGGTACCTACAGAGGGTGGACAATAGTGTCTTGGAGAGAATCATAGGTCAACATTGTTTTCCAAGTAGTGATTAAAGTCTGAATGCGTTCTGCAAACACCAGTGACCCCCTGATGTCTTGTTTTTAGCACAAGCAATTTCCCATGTTTCCCCATGTTGTTGTGTTTGGTCGAGAGCTCCCTCTTTAGGCAAACGGGGGTATCAAATTGAGTACATGAATGAACTATGGAAAGTGTGTTTAATCAACACAAAGGTTGTGCCGATTTTGTGTCTTGAATCATGAAGCGTATTATTGCCCAGTGGCTTAGGTCTAAAACCCAGTAAAAATGAGCCATGACTCGTTCTATTTTTTTTTTTTCCCTTCACTGCTTTCTTCCTGTTTTCCATTTGATTTTCTGAATGATCTATCCACAGCATTAGCCATCTGGCCCAAAACCTAGCATCACCGGCTTTTATGATACACACACAGTCTTCTAATTTGGTCCTTCTCAGCAGTTTGTGTGTCAAGTGAGGCGGAAGCCAATTTGCACTCTCACTGCTTTTTTTTTTTTTTTTTTTGTTATCTCTCCTTGTTCTTTTGGAGCCATATGCTGCTGCTACTGCTACTAATATTGCTCTCTGCATGTGGGAGGATTTACTGTATACTTGAGTGGGCTTAGATTGAGCTAGATCTGTTTAAAGCAGTAGAGCACATCAAGCCTGTGAAGGAGTGAAGTAAGAAATAAGAGTCTATTCCACCTTGCCTTAAAAAAAGCATATATATATATATATATATATATATATATTTCATTTATATAGCACCCTCTTAAAATAATGTTTACAACGTGGTTTATAAGGTAATGCAATGCTAGAAAATGTACTAATATGCATTAAAGCACCAGTAACCATGTATTGCTATAAAGCAAAAATATAAACAATTTAAGATAAAAGTAAAAATGATAAGGAGAGGGCAAGTCTGTAAAAGTGCATTTTAAAGAGTGTTTTAAATTAAGAAATAGAGCTATTTCATCCTAAAGGTCTCCTGGGCGACAGTTTCACAGACTAGAAGCCCAGATGGCAAATGGTGTCATCTTTATTTTTGAGTCTGGAAGTTTGAACCACTATTCGAGGAGCCTCAGGGGATTTCGGGCAAGATGTTAAGAAATGAGAGCTCTATCTGTGTGCCAAACATTCAGATCTCTAAAAGTAATATAAAAATAAAAAAAATATATACAATCTCCAGTGCAAAGATGGAAGGATAAGTAGTATTAGTTCCTGTTTTTGGGCCTTTTAATATTCTCATGGATGCTTTCTGGATTGACTCGAGTGAAGTTATGTTTTCTGTTTATAGTAGTCAAGCTATATATGGGTACAATTATAAATAACTTTTTCAAGATTTCTGGAAATTATTTATTTTTTTAGTCAGAACGAACAAGATTGTAGATCTGAACCTAGAGTCTGTGATTTTAATATAGGGAAATAAAGCTGATTAGTACTAAAAGAGTGTTGTTTAACCTTGGGGTTGGGACTCCACATGGGGTCACCTGGAATTCAAATGGGGTCACCTGAAACTTCTAGTAGTTGATTTAAATGAAAAAAAAAAAAAAAAAAAATGAGACAGTCGCAAAACATAAGATATGACAAACCGATGCTTTGTGGTACTGTTTATCTGTCAAATGTTCCTTGTGATCAGTTTGAGATGCTGCAGCTCTTTGATCATTCAGACTTTGAGTTATTGTTGGTTCAGTATTACTTGTCAGCCTTGTAAATACAAGCTGGACTGACTGTACATATCCTGACCAAGGAAAATAAAATTCTCACTTTGTACAGTAATCTACACATGGCTTTTCTGTCTCCGTCCATAATGATATACAGTGGTTTCTACCCCGACTATTTCACAAATAGTCACATTTTACATGTAAAATGCCTGATTCGTTCCAAGGCCCCAAATACTACCTCAAAACACTTAAAAAAATTTTAAGAATTTTCCAATTTTGTATGAAATATGTGTTAAAAGTAAAAGAAACCCTCACCCCCACCCTCATCATCCTTGTGCTTAAATATTGTACCGATGGTAGACCACTTTCCTTTGCGATATCACTCAACCATGTGCCACTTTCATATGTTTTTGTCATCTCCTGTTTCACTTTTTTTGATAACACAGCCCGCTTTTCCTTTTCATTCGTACCGGGAGTCACTTTCTTTAGGTTCATGATGAATAATGAATACGTACTGTAATAATAAAGTTTCACACTGGGGAAAAACTCACCAAACAACAGTAACTCTGTGATGAATGTGGGTCAAGGGGTCACGAAAAACATCATGGGTAGCTCCCTCATAGCCAATGGGATGCTATGTACCGTACATACATGACGTATTTACGTACATTATGTAGTTGCGTACAGTAATGTACATATTTATGTCTCAGGGGTTTCGTTTCATAAATTAAATTATTTTTTTGGGGATGGAAAAATTGACTTGAATTATTCATTAACTGGGTCTTTCATAAGTAGAGGTACCACTGTACATTATATAGCCTAAATGTCATCTGAAATTAATGTTTATTTGTAGCTATAGCAAACTATTGCATGATCAAAAACAAATGGGTTACCAGAAATCTGTGATGTTAAAATGGTCACAAGTAGAAAAACATGTTGGGAACAACTGAATTAAACTCTTATTTGGGTTTAAAAACTTCTTTTATTTCCCTCTACTTGGTGTCCTCAAGACTGTGAAAGGGATGATCATTTGGACTTTACTAAGGTAGATTAGGGTGTCATCTGTGTGATGATGAGACCATATGAGAGATTACAAAAGTACCATGTAAATAGGAAACGGATCTAGGCCAAACACTGAGCCCTGAGGGACTGCAAAATATGTCCTCGGTGGAGAAACGCACTCAAGATCGAGTCTTCAGGGGATGATCCAAACCACTTAGCACCTCTTATATTAAAGAACCATTTGATTACCATAATTTAGTTTGATCTGCTTAGGTAACGCTAATGTAATGGGCATCTGGTATATGTGATAAGGCGACGCTCCCCTGACTGTGTTACCTGTGTCATCATATTTTGACCTTTTGATATGTCACGTCCTACCAAACCACATGTACATTCACTGGCCAAATACGAAAGAAAAATATTGTAAATGATATGAAGTGAACTCAACCAGCCACTGCATTTCATACCCAAAGGATTTCCTTTCTATTTAGAATATGAGCTGAGGCGATGGAAAAATAAGTAGCTGAAAACACACAAAATGTGATTAAATGTGTTTGGTTTTTTTAGCACATTTACATTAATATTCTTTGAAAATTGTAGTATTTGATGCAAAATCTGTTCAACTTGTTATACTAAAGCAGCCTGTGAGATTAATTAACACCCTCCTCCCTGCATGTGCATTTGACAGGTATCCCATACAGCGAACACAGCAGCTTTCTGGAGTTGAAGCGTTTCGTCCAGTGGCTTCAGCCGTTAAAGATCATCCCAACGGTAAACAACGGCCGCTGGGAGAACAGGAAGGCCATGGAGAGGTGTTTCAGTGAGTGGATCACAGAAACCAAAGCTAAACTGTGACATTTTATCTATAAACCGTATTTGGACTCTGGTTCCACTTTGCTGCTTGTTGGTAATAATGCAACATCACAACCACAGGAAACAAAATAACACGACACATTTGATCGCTTTTACTGCCGTTGCTGCTCTGTAATACCCAGAGGAGCAGCTTTTCATTGCAATACAAAAGGGGGCACATGATGAACATCCTCCATGATTATAATACAGTTTATTCAGTTGTGTGGAAGGTCGGGGTTCTGATCTTTAATAAATGTCTGTGTAAGCATGAGTTAAAGTGCTACATGGATCACAACTGTAATTGAACCTGTTTCATTCAGAAAGTATTGGACAACTGAGATCACACCCACTTTGTCCCCAATATACTGTAAATGCTTTGTCATTGTACACTTGAATGAATGAATGACTTATTTATTTTGGTTTGTACATTAATCATTGCAGATTGTAATAATCATAAAAATCATAATAGGACTAGGCTATAAGCAAAGCTTATTGTCTGCCTATCCTTTTCCTCTGCACTGCTTACATTAAATCCCTTTTTTACTGTGTACTTTTTGTATGCAATTAACATTTTTAGGCAAATAAATTAATGTATTAAAAGTTACTTTAATTGGTCTCCCAGTTATTTTGTTTTTGGCAATATTGTATTCATATTGTATTGCTTGCAAGGCTTTTCATTTAATTTTCCCAGATGCTAAAGCTCACTTTGGATTTGTATGGGACAAGGTTGTCTGTGACCTTTATCCTGTGCAAATCTGCTAAGAAAAAATAAAAGAAATATGTTTCAGCCAATATGCTCAACCAGTAATAATAGTCTAGTATAAGGTGACATTTTGTTTGTTCCATTTAATTCAGCCTGTGTCCTGATCCAGAACAATGAAAGAACAAACTTGAAACACGTTTCTCCCCTTGGCTTTTTTTATTTTTTTTATTTTTTTTTTGGACATGTCAAGAAAAGTGACATCTCCAAATATAAGATGGATAACATCAAGTATGGAACACTTTTCAGCAACCATCTGTGAGTGGTGGGAGTAAAGTCAAGTAAAAAACTGACATTTATTCCATGAGAATATGGCACATGTAAATGGACTGTACTTACATAGTGCTTTTCCAAAGCACTTTACATTAGCCTCACATTCACACACCAGTAGGGTTCTATGGTTCTGTCAGTTCTACTGGGAGGGGTTCAGTGTCTTGCCCAAGGCACGAATCACCAACCCTTCAGTCATGGGACTACCCACTATACCAACTGAGCCACAGCCGCCCTCAAATCGCCACAGGTTATTTAAAAAAGAAAAACATTGCGTCATAGATTAAATGTACTAAATTTGACATAATTTAATAAGATGAATTACAAAACAAATGATTACAGTGGGAAACACTTTAAAGAATATTTTGAATTTTAAAACTAAAATTGTCATGCTGATTCCAAAATTGTAGCCAGTTTTTCTCTAGCATGTCAAGTTTTCTTCTCTACAGTTTACCTTCCAGATTAGCTAAATTCCACTGATTAGCTGTACAGTAGTAAGACTTACAGTGGCTTGTCCAGTAACTGAAAGGTTGCTGGTTCGAATCATGCACTGTCCCAGTTGGTCTGTTGTGTCCTTGGGCAACACACTTTACCCTCCTTTCCTCCAGTGCCACTCACACTGGTGTATGAATGTTTGGTGGTGGTCAGAGGTAGGTGCAAAATGGCTGCCACGCTTCTGTCAGTCTACCCCAGAGCAACTGTGACTACATATGTAATTTACCACCACCAGAGGGAGCATGTGAGAGCGAATGAATCACAAAGTGCTTTAAGTGGCCAAAAAAGCACTATATAAATCCAATCCATTATTATTATATGAAAATGTTTAAACTTTTGACAATTATTTGACCTTTTTAAACAAGGCACCATCAGTGTTTCCTAAGACCACATTGTCTTCGATTTCTTCCTTAAGAGTTTCAGGTTTGTGTTGCCTGTCACTGTCACTCTTGACAAATAATGTGATGAAGTAATACCACCACTGTTGGAGTGGCTTTGGAAGACCAAACTTGTTTTTTGACACTCCTACCTTGATCTTTCCACTTATCTCTCAGACACCAGAGCATAGAGTAGGTTTCCATCAATCCCAGTATACAGACTTTCACAAAATATTTAATTCTGCCTCTGTGTCCGTAGTAGTTTTGTGCTCATTTTTCCACAGAAAATCTCACATTTTATATATTACACGCATTAACACCTTTTATATTACCCACAATGTAATCCTGATGAAAAATTCAGTTTTAACTCCTCCTCTGGGCATTTCATTCCATCTCATCTTACTCTCCTTCTCCTACTTATGCATGTTTTATTGCCTGTTTTACTGGTAGACTGATGTAATAAGTACTGTACTGCTGTTTGTGCCCATAGCAACTCATTTTTGATCACAATGGCGTTCAGCCTGTTTGATATGTGAGTCTAACCAACCTGAAATTGGGCTGACTGGGGCATCTGTTGAAATTGGATGCCTTTCAAAAAGATTTGTCCCACTATTTCATGTTTCGGTTCTGATTTATGGCGTTCACAAACAATGAACAATTAGTGAAACGTTCGTATAATCTTCTACAGACGAAAGATCATATTCACCGCTCTGTTCATTTTGTTTTTGTGCAAATGAGAAAGATTGAACTAGAAATTCAGGTACTCAAAATAGCAAGTGTCACTGTGCTTGGCAAGAAAGTAAAGGAAGTCTGTGCCAACATTTATATTTAGATCCTTTTTTTGGCAGTCGTATGACTTGGTAAACACAACAAAGACTCGATAAGTGACAACCTGCATTTCAGTTTAACCTGTAATGACCAAGCACTACTTTAGTAGAAGTTCCCAAATATATTTTTACATCTATAATAACTCTTGTTAAATATTTTATCATAATTTATTATATTATCCTCTGTATTTTGCATTTATTTAATGCACTGCCCAGTCAAGTTGTAAAAAAACTTTAATATAGGATAGCAACGTTTCACGCGTCATGAAATATTACTACACCCACACATTACTATCCTATATTAAAGTTTATTACAACTTAACTGGACTGTACAGGGTACCTCTTTTCTTCTATATTTGACCCTTATGCTACTATGCACCTGGCCCTTGAAGACGTTTTAGGTGTGCACCAGCCTTCATTTCTTGCATTTATTCAGTGAAAATCAGGTATTTTCCTATTTTTCATTCACTGACCATGTAAATGTTGATAAAAGCTCAAGAGTAAAGTTGAGGGTTATTATATCAAAAACAGAGAACTGAATAAAACTGACTTTTGCAGTAAAATCTAGTGTCTCCGTCTACTGTCAATGATCCAACTCCATGGGTTTTACTGGTGTTGTAAAAGATGATGGTGTTTCCATGGTAACTACGGAGCCTCTGAACATCTAAATGGGTTATATCACTAATTTGTTCAAAATACAAATGGCAAACAGCTGATTTGAAACTTTATGACTCATAATTATCCACAGACGAACCATATTCCAACAAAAACAAAAACAAAAAAAAAACTGTCCACATGTAGTCCAAAACTCATCAAACCATCAATACATATCCACAGATGTTTTATCTATTGCATTATTTCAGGACCTGCCTCCAATATCCCAGTGTTCATTTATAATATAAGCAAACACCAGTTGAATTTTATCAAAATGGTTCAAGAACAGCATTAAATTTAGTAGGCAAAATTGAGTGGTCCAATGTGGTCTCCAGGGTCTACATGAACAGTGAATGTACCTGCTTTGTTGGGTACCATGAAATAATGGTACTAACATAAGGAATGATGTTCAAAGGGATTATGTAGATGTGGACAGGGATCTGAATCAGCACTTTTTCTAGTGTCCTAAAACTGATGTTCTAAATTCATAAAAAAAAAAAAACATGTCCCTGTGACCTTACATGAGATTTTCTTGTATTTTTTCATATAAAAATTCTTAGATTTTTTTTTCTCCACTTATAGGGAATGAACCAAATATGACACATTCAATTACCTTGATTTTCTACATAAACTATTTTGAGAAGATTCACAAAATTAATAAAATCTTATGTCCTTAAAACACTAAGGTAAGTACTTCTATGAGTACCTATAAAAGGCAAAATATTTTACATTAATAGAAAGTTGGTCTTTATGAGTAAAAATAGAAAACATTTATTTATTTTATAGATCTAGTATTGGTAAAACATAATATATATCAAAATTTTATAATTAACTGATACTTTTTTTATTTAATTAAGCAAGCATATTTAACTCAATTATATTCAGGCCTAAACATTTGGTTAAGATATACCTCTGAGTCTTTTCATTAATTTAAAATCACAATCATAGTTTACAATCAGTTACAGTATTACAAAATATTTCAGCATAAGATTACATAGTCACTTGTCAGAAAAGTCCAGTCTAAGTCTTTGAGCATCCATGACCCAAGAGGGTCATGAGACACTAAAGGGGGGGAAGCTCAGACACAGTTTATAACACCTTTCTGTCAACCCCTCCTTCTTCAAGATGTTATCTGTTCCTTGGTCAGGTCCTGAAGGGTTGTTGCCCCCCCCCCCCCCCCCCCCCCCCCCCCAGCAATGTCACCTCTGCATGTAAACTGCTTCAAAAGTCCAAAAAGTAAATTTATGCATTAACATTTATATCTCTGATATTATTTTAATTTTCTAACACAACATTTTTCGCCACCAGTAGGTCTTTATGGGTAAAAAAAAAAAAAAAGGAACCATTTATTCTTTTATAGATCTTGTCAAATTTATTGAGGACAAATTTGCTTATGAAATACAGATTTAGTGTCCAAAAACAAACATTCGATGCACCCTTACAAAGGATGAATTGAAGACATTCATAAAATAGCACATCTTTTGAGCATTACACTTATAGAATGGCCTTAAATTAATGAATAGTTTAGTTTTCAGAGTGCATAACTGCTTAATAGTTCCATTAACACTTGAAACATTATCCTTGAAGAAGCTCATGCAATGTCATGGGAAAAGGCTTTGTCTGAATATTAACAGAGGTTTGTCGTTGCTGTCGGACACAATGAAGACTTGACGACAGCATGACTGGTCGATATTATTTCCACTTGATGCTGTCTTTGTGTGTGGGTGCCAGTGGTCACTAGACAATTTACAAAGGATTAAAATCATCTCCCTTTTTGTCGTCTACGCTGGGTGATATTGAAACTACATTTGCAGCGAAGTGTCCCGAGTTACCCTGAACCACTGCTTTCTATTTAGAACAGGATAAATAAGCATGTTAATGACACTTTCTTTGAACTATGTGAGGTTTTTAATTAACATAGAAAGCATATATAGTATTTATAATAATTTGCAGATGCAGTGGCCCATTTAATTACAGGTGATGCACAGTGAACAAACTGGAACTGAATCAACATGCCTCTGTGATGACATTTACTCCAGTCATGGTACTTGGAACACTGAAGCTGCTTCATAAATACACATCAAACCAGGGATTTACTGCCAAAAATAAGATCAGTTACTTTGGTGTCATTAGAGGTGACATTTTCAATTTGTTCTTGAATGCTTCGTGTCATTTTGTTCTGTAGGAATGCTTTAACAGTAAGATCATTTAAGGGTAAATATGCACATACGTACTGTAGGAACACATTACAGCATTGTTACATTTCACCAGAGGTGTTCAAAGTACGCACATTCTTAAGTACTTAAGTAGAAGTACAGCTACTGGTGTGAAAAAAATACTCTGGTAAAAGTAGAAGTACTGATTCAATTCATTTTCTTAAGTAAAAGTCAAAAAGTACAATTTCACAATTGTAATAAAGTACAAAAGTAAAAACTAAAACTGCTTTTTTTTGTTGTTGCCATGAACGCAATAATACTTATTTAACCAGGAAAAAAAATCAAAAAAGTTTCAAACATATCTAAAATAAAGCATTTAAAAGTGAGTTACTGTGTAGATAATGTGTTTGAGAGGGTCACTGTACTCAGTTTTGTGGGTATGGGCAGGGAATTTAGGAAAAATAAAATAAAAAAAAGTCACAATTGAGATAAAAATTCATCATGGAGATTTTTTAAAAATTACAAATGAGATTTGAAAAATGCATAATTTTAAGAGGAAAAAGTCAAAATGCTGAGATAATAGCCATATAACTATAATATATAACGTCACAGTTTCTCTCCTTCACTGATTTTCCTTCTGACGTGACTTATTTTTCATACTGTCACATCTGTTTGGTTTGAAAAAGTCTATTCGGAGAATGGAAAGAGTATAAAGTACAGATATTGATGCAAAAATGTAGGAAGTAAAAGTAAAAAGTCATCACAAAAATAATACTTAAGTGCAGTAGGGAAGTACTTTTACTTAGTTAATTTCCACCTCTGTATTTCACAAAACTAATGATAAGACAATGCATTTTTGAGCACTGTAGTACAGTATAAGGAAACAACCTTCATTTTTTTCTCGTATAACATTTGACAACATCTTATCTACAATAGTATGAAGTATGCACATTATACCGTACATCCATGTTTATGCAGCGAGCCAAGTAAAATGCATGCAATCATTTAATATATACTGATTTAAGATCCATAAAATAACTTAGAATTCATCTATACATTAGGTTTAGCTCTTCTAAACGTTTAGATCGAGTAATCCAGTAAAGTGGCTAATGAGTAGGTGTGGGCTACAGTGGGAGAAAATACTGTATGTTGTCTGAAGTGTTTAATACACGGTACAAAACCACCATCTACAGGCAGGAAGCACCCGGTTTTTAACACACCCAGGTGTAAAGTGGCTTAAAGTCTTATCTCTGACAGTTTGTTACAGTGAGTCAGTGCAGAGACAGTTGGAAGAGTGCAGGGGCTGGCATCCAGGTAGGCGCAGGATGGTCACCTTCACCTGGTAAAAGAAAAGATTAGTTTCACACAGGGAGGAATAAATGTACTGCAGGTAAAGTATTTATGTGCTGGCAAACTGTGTATATACCCCATTGTTATTATTATTATAAAAAAGTGACACAATGACATGGTATTTATATCAAGTTTCAGAGATGAGAGGGATAAAAGAATAAAGAAATACAAAATAAAACAAGTAGTACCAGACACAACAAACCCCGCCCCCTCACAAATATTTGATGAATTTAATGGGATCTGTTCTGGACCACTTCACACTTTTCCTGAAAACTTCTTGGTAATTGTTCCAGTAGTTTTTGCTTATAATTTCTGACAGACAGACAAATAAACAAAAAAAAAACCCACCAGAAAAGCACTCTGAAAGCACAAACCTCTGCCCGTTTGAATGACGAGAAGTCCGCCAAGGAAGTTATGTTTTTGCTGGAGTTTGTCTGTCTGATTATCAGCAACATTACTCAAAAAGTTATGGATGGAGTTTGATAAACATTTTCAGGATGTGTTGGGAGTGTCACAAGGAAAAAAAATTATAAAATTGTGGTGGTGATCCGGAAGAGATTCTGGATCACTTTGAATTTTTACATTGCGGTAAATGGAGAATACATTTCCAAGTGATCCAGAATCCTCTTCCGGATCGCCACCAGAATTTAATCATTTGTTCCTTGTGACACTAAATTTTTTTTTATCAAAATCCATTCAGAACCTTTTGAGTAATGTTGCTGACAGACAGACAGACACATACATAACCTCCTTGGCGGAGGGAACAATACCCCTCCCCTTTTTTAAAATTAAAATATACCAAATAACAGCAAATAAAGAAACAAGAAGAAACAAAAAGAGAAGATGCATTGAACAAAAAAAACTAAATAAAAATGCAAAGAAGATACAGTTTCAAATGGTTAGTTTTAATATATAAATTCCATACAGACAATACTAGTATAAGAGTGAATAGTGATACAAGGATGAATTGAACATATTAGGAAATGTGTATTTTATGTGTGATGATGTTAACATATAAAGAGCCAAACGATCACTGGTGACCAAAACCATCTACCAATGTTAACTGTTTAATAACTGTTGATCCACTAAACCTGTTAATACATGTAAATATTGGTGTAAAACAGAATTTGTCATCTTTTCATGGTCATCAAATATGACCCATTTGGACGTTCAGAGATTCCGTAGTGAATGTGGAAACACTGACCGTCATCTTCTACAGCATTATTTCACCAATCAAATCAATAACAGTGAATGCAGACTCTTGTTTTTACATTCAGTTATGGATATTTCTGCTGAAAACCTTATTTTGTCACATTTAGTTCACTTTCCTCCTCAACTTTGAGCTGAGTTTTTATGCACATCTACACGTTCAGTGAATTAAATATATAATATCAGATTTTCACTGAAAAAAGTATTAAATATAGAGGATGATAGTGCAATACATGACAATAAATCACTTATATGTTACATAGAGAGAAACAAATATTTGGGAACCACCACCAGAGTCACGCTGGGTCTTTATGGGTTAAAATGTACCTCAGTCTTTTTTTGTAGCTTAAAAATTTATGAATTTTTATGAACAATACAGAAAAAAAAGACATAAAAAGAATACAAATGTGCCTGGGTAGCAACAGTCTATTGCTTTTGTATAAATATTGAAACTTAAATAAATATAAAATTACCTCATTCTTCAGTGACTTGCTGATGAACATGTGAAACTCTTCCACGCTGCTTATGTGCAAGTCATTTACTGCCAGAATTTGGTCTCCTTTGTGGAACAGACACACTGTCTGTGGCTGGCCTGTCCATCCACACACACTGCAACACACACACACACACACACACACACAAATTAGATCCATTTAGAAGATCTCAGCCTCATAGGTTATTGTATTTTGTTCTGGCATTTGCAGGACTGGAATTATCCACCTTTCATCCATCCACCTACAACATCATTAAGACTACCAGCACAGCCTTGACATATTCCACTGTGACTTTGAATCTGTTCAAAGTAGCTCAAAGACACATGTTACTGCGACATGTTCTAAAACGCTGACAAATAGTTTAACAAGTCAAGTGAGTGTGCTTGGATATATATATATATATATATATATATATATATATATATATATATATATATATATATATATATATATATATATATATATATATATATATATAATTTAAGATTTTAAAATATGTGTAAAATAACAGGTGGCTGTGGTTCAGTTTGTAGAGTGGGTTGTCCAATAACCAGAGGGTTGGCAGTTTGAATCCTAGCTCCAAATGTTCACATGTTGAAGACACAGAACTGTAAATATCTCCCAGTTTAGGCCTCATTGATTTAGACAACACAGTGGGCGCCTGCAGGTCTATGTAGGGTGCAGTCCATTTACATTGAATGTTAAATCTATATTTACAATATGAAAACTATGTGTTAAAAATGTTAAGTCTAGTTCATGTTACTCTGTAAATATGTTTGTGCTTTGATGTTGTTGTTTTTTTACAGGATTGTTCTGGCAACTGCAGCTGTTTGTTCCATTTTACATTGTGGGGAAGAACACGCTTTAAATGTACAGTTATTATTTTTTACTGTAACTGGATAGAAACATACCTTGGTTTATTGTCCACCTCAGTTAGAGTCAGATGTTTTTTCACATCTGCCTGCTGGACCTCCATATCTCTCTCCACTGGGTTGTCATGGTTTGGAAACCTAAGAAGTTAATATTACATTTTGTGATTATTCATCAACTTTACATTAATTTACATTATCTAGTTCCTTTTAGAACATGCGCAGACTATTAAATATATTACATTAAAGTATGATGGTAAAACCAAGGCGACAGTCTGGATGCTCGACGCCCAAAAGCCATTTGATTCCATTGAGTGGTCATAATTATTTGAAGTCCTGCCAAGATATGGTTTTGGATCAGGATTTTAAAATTGGATTTGGACAATATATTCTGCTCAGAAATCCTCTGTTGTTACAAATAACTTCACTTCAGCACCATTTAGATTATACAGAGGAATGCAGCAGTACCCCCCACTGTAATTTTCTATATCTTTGGAACCCCTTGCAGTAGATACTATAAGAAATCATCCCCTAATAATGGGTATTCAGATGGGGTAAGTGTTTATATAATCTAAAATAAACTTGTTATTGTGTTTAACCTGTTTTTTGTTTTTTTTTACTATTTTGAGTGGATTTAAAGGGAACGGGTCAAAATGACCCGCACCATAATCAATGTAATTTTTTTCAACAGAACACAAGGGTTAAATGTACAGTTATTTTACGGTAACTGAATAGAAACATACCTTGGTTTTGCGTCCACCTCAGTTAGAGTCAGATTTTTTTTCACATCTGCCTGCTGGACCTCCATATCTCTCTCCTCTGGGCTGTCAAAGTTTGGAAAGGTGAGAAGGTATTACATTTTGTGGTTATTTATCAACTTTACATTCATTTACATTATCTATCTATTACTACTGGCTTCAGGTCCAAAAACTCAGTGTACAATTGTGTATGTGATGAATTTCTCTGTATGTTGCTTGTCTCTCTATTTATCTATGAATAATATATCATATATAGCTACATTCATACTGAATATAATTTTAAAAAAAAATCTATTCTACTGTTAATTAGGTTGTGTGATGCCAAACAATGTTCACAGTAACCATGTAAAAAAAGACACTTGCATTTATCATTGCCTCTTTTCTCATTTATCGCAACATGGTTAAAAAAAAAAACATGTTTCTAGTTTTATTTGAGTTTATAATGTTTAATGTCATGTGCAACTTATTATTATTTTACCATTATTAAACTATGTCTGTTTGTATAAACCTTCAGAAACCAGTTGTACCTGCCCAGTAAGGTGTCAGTGTGGGTCACAGCATTCCTGTTCAGTGATTTATTTCACCGACTGGATCAGGTTATGTGTTTTGGTATGTTTTTTTGATCCTGCAGTAGCGCAAAATATGTGTTTCATCATGAGGAAACCAAGCGCATGTGCAGAATGAAAGGAATAATATTAAAGCAGAATTAGCTGTTTACATGGTAGAAGAATGAACAAAGCCAGAATTAAGATCAGAATGAACCAGTGACTTTATTTGGAATCACGTTTAATTTGGAATTATCATTTTCAACTGGAATTAGGTGTTTACATGGTCATCCTAAGGCAGAAGTAACCTTTATTCAGAATTAAAAAGGAATAGAAACTCTCATGACAACAAGGCAAAGGTAAATACCTTCCTTTTCTGTTTCAGATTTCAGTTTTTTTAGTGACTCCCACCTGCCAATGGAGTCTCCTTTCTCATTTGGTCTTTCTAGCATTTCCACAGGTGACATGGCTCCATTGTCACTGGAGCTGCTGCTGACGTCTGATGTCAGACACATTTTCTCTCTGTAAAAGCAGGTATTATAATTACAGCATCAGATTGCAACGCGTGCTGAGATTAATTCAACTAGAATTTCTTTGTTATTCTTGAAACCACGAGGAGATTCCTGTGAACTATGAGCTGAGGTCGATGCTTTTTATGTTGTTGACACCCACTAAAGCTATGAAGTCAAGACTGCCATCTGGATCTGGATGCACTATTGTTTGGAGTGACTCACAGGCAGATACCAGAACAGATTTTGGCACCATATTACAGCTTCAAACAGAACGAAATCCCTGTGCCCATATGGTGGGAAGACGGACAGTAAGGACACTTGAAACATAACTGTGAGAGTAATGAACAACACAAAAACCAATGACATTTCCTCTCGGTTACACAAAAAGAGACCAGATGCCTTGAGAGTTTTTAAAGTAGTTCATTAAGGTGACATGGGAGAAACAAATAATTCCCATGTCACTGTGGAGGCACAAGAGGAATTCTAATTAAAAAGCTCTTTAGAAACAGCTCTTTTGACCCATATGCCAACTGTAGCAGGAACGATATTCTTTAGCGGAGCAGCACAGCAGTTGGCCTTTCGCAAAGAAATCAAAGCAAGTGTGAAATGCAAAATTATCTCCCAGTTTGCCATAATAACAAACAGAATATTTTCTAAGCAGGAGACGATGACAACAATGTACTTGTTATTTTAATCCACAAAGACCCAAACATCCACTGGCAAACAAAATAAATTACTGATATATAAAGTTAAATCCATGTTGATCCACTAATCCCATCAATCCATATAAATAATTGTTGTAAAATGACCATCATTTTCTACAACATTGATAGTGTTGTCAAGATATGAAAACATTTGAGATTAATTGATTATATTTTGTAATAGATCCAATTATTGGTTCTTGACATGAAAACATTGACTTTATTAATAAATCCTGAACCATTACATTATTGACAGAAAATGTCATTTCTTTGCAACTGGAGCCTTTATTGGTCGTTGTGAACAACCAAAAAATGTTTTCAAATATCATTTGGAAATTGGATTTGCTGCTGCGAGGGGCATTGATCGCGGCTAGGCTAGCCTCCTTCCTCATTAATGACAGTCTTGTCGTGTCACTAGAAAGGCCTCTGGTGAATGAATTCCTCCCCCTTGATGTATTATCTGTTTATTACATATATCTAATTGTATACATCAAGTTGTCAATCACAAAAATATCTCATTGATCATGCACAGGGCTGCAAAAGTCATGTATCAAATAT
This sequence comes from Siphamia tubifer, assembly GCA_020466265.1. Lineage (NCBI taxonomy): Eukaryota > Metazoa > Chordata > Actinopteri > Kurtiformes > Apogonidae > Siphamia > Siphamia tubifer. The sequence continues at coordinate 22,898,958 of CM035801.1, read as the reverse complement.
GATACATTCAGTGTTATAGCGTAAAAGACCAATTTACATGAATGTGTTTATTTAAATGGGTTATTAACATTTCAGTACATTTTAGTTACAATGCAGAGAGATAAGAAATTGGTTTGACAACTATGGAATATAGAATATGACATCTCACCTCAAACACCACAAAAGTCTGCGTTACATGATCAATTAACTTAGATAAACTTCAAACAGTGAAGATAATCAGTGTCGACTCTCCTATTGTCATTAAGCCTCTTTAAGTATATGGAAAGTCGAGTGGCTAAGTTGCTAAACTGGCTTGGGCTGCCTTTCCTTTGCGGGTAACACTATTGTTTTTGTCAGTCTAGGCTGTTTGCTTCCATTCGATATGTGAGTTATTTTGGTATCTGGGCCACGAACACATGTTACACAAAAGAAAGAGCATTGGGCAGCACTGACAGTGGAGACAAACAAAAGTCAAAAATAGACATAGCTCACAAAGGAACCAACTAACCCTGTAATTTTTCTGAGATTTACCTGTCTTCATTGGCTGTTTCTTCAGAAGACGGAGCCATTGGGGAAACTTGTGTCCTCAGCTTTTCAAAGGCATGATTGACAGACCTCATCAGGCTGCCTGTAGTAACCTCTTCCACTTCACGGTCCCTAAAAGTATTTAATATAATCAGCAACGCTCAGCAGGATTAAATTAACCACATAAACTACAGTGTAGTATTGAACTATTCGTACTGCACACTGTAAATCTAACTTACAGTGTTTGGGTTCCCTGTGTATTGTTCATTACCTCATCCATTGATTCATATCTAAGACACAAACAACAGAAATTATACATATATTACAATACAGGATCACAAAACAAAGATGTGCCATCTGAAAAAAAAAGAGGAGCATAGTAATAGAAGAGTTTGTAAATGCCTGCTTTTTGTAACTGAGGATACAACACACACAAGTTAACTTCTGCACATTGAACAGCAGTCAAACTTACACTGATTCTGTGTGTCGGGAGGAAATCATTTCACCATTGTCCTGGCTCTTTTTCACATTATGAGCACAAAAACAAAACAAGAATTATAATTTGTCTTTGTTACAGAGCATTGCAGTTGAGAATTTGATTAAATTCATTTACTTTTAGATTTTGGATTGAAATTGTCAAACTGATGTTAAAGGGATTATCCAGAGAAAAAATAATTTTAGCTCCATTTTTAGATGATTGGGAGTACATACATATAGTTGACATCACAATCACAACATTCAGATGTACATTGCAAATTTTCAATTTTGCCATTTTGAGCCAAAAATGTGTTAGCATGGAAGTGATTAGGGCATGTATTTTTGCTGACACAAAACGCTATTTTTAGACCTCTACTAAAGTTCTAAGCAACATCACACTTACGTAGTAGTAAATAAATAGAGGGATCCTAAAGGCAAACCCAAGTGTCCCGGGGTCTTCATGTCGTTGGATATTGTGCCCAGGGTTATTTATTTCAAGCTAGTACCTTTCCGGATGCAGAAACCGTTTTTAGGAGGAAGTCTGTAATAGTGCAGGAGCCATCTTTAGGAAGTCCGAAATAGTCGATTGTCGAGTAAAGAGTTACACGCTCTGGAAAATCACGATTTCATTGCATTATTTTTTAAAAACATAGTCTAGTATTTCATTAGAAATTGAAATGAAAATTTATCCAACATCAAAGCTTAGCCTACTAACAGGTTTTTGTTAAAAAAAAATAATAATTCAACGAAATCGGGAATTTCCAGAGCGTGTAACTCTGCACTCGGCGATCGACTATTTCGGACTTCCTAAAGATGGCTCCTGCATCCAGAAAGGTGCTTGAGGTAAGTAACTCTGGACACACTATCCGAAGACACTTCAGTTTGTCTTTAGGGACCCTCGAGTTACTACCATGCAAATGTGATGTTGTTTAGAACAGGGGTTCTCAAACTTTTTTGGCCCAGGTCCCCCTTGGAGGGGTGAAATTTTCCCATGTCCCCCCTCATCCTCGCGATACTGAAAATGCTAAAAAAAAAAAAAAAAAAAAACACTTCAACAATGATTATTATGAAACAATGATAACCTTTTTTAATAGTGATTTTGTGCAAACCAGCGACATTTTCAGGTATTCTAATATAAATGAGCACTTCAGAAACAAAAATTTTAAATAATTTTAAAATAATAAACGGAACAAAAGACACACAAAACCGTGTGTGTGTGACAGACAGACAGACAGAGACTTAATGAGAGGGATGAGTTTGTCAAACTCAATATAACTATCAATGTACTTTCTCTTTTTAGGGTTAGGGCGTTTGTTTTTGTCATTGTCATTTCTTTTATCACTTCTTGAGGAACTTGGCGGACACAAAAATCGATCCATGTTCGCTGCAGGGTGGCTTAAAATAGCCTGTGACTCGCGCCGTCTCAATTTAGTCAAGCTGGCGTCAAACAGCGCTGTTACTTCCGCCCGCTCGCTACAAAATAAAACGTCCGCATTTCAAAATAAAACAGCAAATAAAAAATAAATAAATAAAACAAAACCGTGAATAATTTCGAGTACCCCCTGGACATGCGCCACGTCCCCCTAGGGGTCCGCGGACCCCAGTTTGAGAACCGTGGGTTTAGAACTTTAGAAGAGGTCTAAAATAACGTTTTGTGTCGTGAAAAGACATGATCTAACAGTTTGGCTCAAAATAGCAAAATGGAAATTTGTCAATGTACATTCGAATGGTGTGATCTAATATGTACTCCCAATCTACAAATTGAGCTAAAATAAATTTTACTGTGGATAATCCATTTAAACTATAACATATACTACTGTCTTAATTAGTGTTTGCAAAAATAGTCTTCACAAAAAGTCATTTTTATTGCAAGTAATTAAAAATGAATGAATAAGTGAATTACTTGTATTCGTTTTAAGTAGGTCCTGGGATAGTCATAGAGTGGATTCACACGCTCTGAAGGCACTGAAATTGGTCTTCTGTCCTTAACCTACCATCGATATGACAAAAACAACATGATAGATTTCCACAAAACCAAAACATCTTCCTTCCTTATTTAACCCATAAAGACCCAAGCTGCCATTGGCAACCAAAAATATCAACTAAACTAAACAGTGTAATTGCTGTTGATCCACTAATCCAGATGTCTCAAACATGTGGCCCGAGGAATGAAGAGGATAATAACCTATATTAAATTATTCTATATTTTCTTCTCAGTTTTTTCTTTGTCTATAAATGATAAGAACTTACTTTTTTTTTCATTGTTTAACTGCAAAAAATAATATTAAATGATGAAAATATTTACATTTACAAACTATCCTGTCACAATAGAATGTGAATAAACCAAAACAAATGTGAACAACCTGAAGTGTTGTCAAATTAGACACAATTTGGACCATTTTCTGCTTCTGTTACTAAGAGTTTAGTGTATTTGTAGAAGTAATCCATAATAAACCACATGGACATTTTGAGGCATTATGACAATATTGTTCTTTATGAAATGTAACTTTTTTGCATTTGGATAATTTATAAAAAAAAATGTGTTTTTTAATTAAAATAATGACAAAAATTTGGAGTTGTCATTATTTATAGGCAATTATGTTTTCATTTTACTGGTCCACCACATTGGAGATCAAATTAGACTGAATGCGGTCCCTGAAGAAAATTAGTTTGAGACCCTTGCACTAATCCAATCAATCCATGCACATAATTGGTGTAAAATACAGTTAGATATTGCATCAGATATGATCCATTTTGGACGTTCAGAGGCTCCATTGTGAATGTGGAAATAATGTTATCTTCTACAACATTGACTCACAAGTAAAACCCATGGAGCTGGTTCAATGACAGTGGATGGAGACACTTTGTTTATGTTCAGTTAATGATATATTTGAAAGAAAAAGTTGCTTTTTCTTTGTTTCTGATGTAACAACTTTTGATTTTACTCAGAATTTTTTTAAAACATCTACATGATTATTGATTTATATTTTCGAAAATAGACAATGTACACTAAAAAACCCCTCAAAATAAAGAGGATAACACTGCAATAAATGATAAGATATCACTCAAGAAAGATTAAATGGGAACTGCCACAGAAGTAGCACTGGGTTTTTATGGATTAACTCTTTGAGTAATATACAATAATGAAAAAGAAAAGTTTTTGCACACCTTTAAAGTTTTACAGTTTCCAACATTATCATGACATTTACAGAAAAATATTTTTTTGTTTCAAATGATCTGGCTGCACCATGCAGACAAATGCAAATATATATATATATATATATATATATATATATATATATATATATATATATATATATATATATATATATATATATATATATATATATATAATTTCTTTTTTTCTTTTTTTTAATTGTTTATAAGAAAAAAAAAAACAGTTTCAACATGTTATGTCCTGGATGTTTTTCTGTTAAAACATCCAGTTTTAACCTGGACAGAACAGAGCATGTGCAGAAAGGAGCATGTGGGTTTGGAGAAGGGAACAGAGTTCAGTGACTTCAAAATGATTATTAATGCAATATATCACAAATGCACATGGTGTCCAAAAACTTTTTTTCCCCATAACTGTATATCTTTATGTAGACATTTGTATTTATTGTTTATTTTATCAATCACCATTTTAACCAAAGTAGAAACAGTGAAGTTTAGAGGCTGCACCTTTGGTTTTTCGATTTTGTCATCAGCTGTTTCAAAAGTGTTTGAGGATGGGTCAGACATGGAGCGGATTTTCAGTTCAGGCTGGAAAAGAAAACACCCACACACATTAAAACACCTCTACATACAATATGTATGCGATATCTGGGGGCCGTTTCAGTGTCTCTGAGTTGGACGAACAGCTCCTAATTTTAGTTAAAGCCTAATGAGTTTACCACCGTAAACTCTGTTCTCAAATCTGTAAATGTGTTTGGTTTTAAACACAGAATTGAATCATTTGTCAACACTCTGATTGAGAAAATAATGAATTCTGATGTATATAACAAAACACAGATATACTGGTACAAGAGTTTGTATGTGCAACAGTTTTATTGTTTTTAAGCCGATTCATGGTGTTCTGTAATGTCTTTTTTATACAGTACATTTTTTATCCTTGTTTTTTAACTCTTATTTTTTTATTCTACTTATATGGGCAATGTTTTTTTTCTCCTGTTTTTATTTTACATATATGGACATGTTTGTTGTTGCACTGTCTGAAATTAATAAAGAATTGAATTTAATTGATCACATGAGGATACTAGGATGTACCCACAATTAACATGGAATTTTATAGTAATACAGCTCTGTATTTGAGAGCTTTTGTGCGACCCCCACCCCCCCCCAAAAAAAACAAAAAACTCAACCCCAACTGAATTCTAAAATCTGTCAATTAGGTTGATGCCACACATTATTCTGGGGTGATTAATGCAAAACACAAACACGTCCTAGACATATAAACAGAAAAAAAATTACAAGCCACAACAATCAAGTCTTGATTCGAGGATTCGTTGACGTATATTTTAATTTATCCTCCCAAGAAAACTGTAGCTTTTTTTTTTTTTACATTACATTTCCATTGTTGTGAGTATAAAGTGAATGATGTAGCAATTTTTTCAGATTAATTTCTAAAATTACTTTTATGTATGTATGTGTGTTGTTAATGGAATGCCAACAGTCAAAACTTGTCTCCTACAGAGGCCAAAATGTATTACTGGGTCTCAGGAGGATAGAATATATTTTTAAAATCTACTTTTATAACATTAATTATATCGCAATAACATTTTTTTTACCCCTTCTCAGGAAATGATTGTGACCATTTGATTTATTCTTGATGAATAAAGTGTAACTGGGACTCAATATGTAATCATTGTATCAGGTCAGAGGTGACTACTGATGTGTTTAAATAGGACTAAAATATAAGAATGTGTTCAAAAACAACATTATTCCAATTAAGTTTGTATTTTCTTTTATCTCAGTCATATATGGCAGGTATTTCTCACCTGAGTAACACACCGAAATATGTCAGGTGAGAAATAAATACACATATGTCTGAGATAAAAGAAAATACTCACTTCATTTAACAGTAAGACATAATGAACATTCTACAGTTAACATTATTCCAACTTTATGTGTATAATACTTAATAAAATAAATAGAAATGTTTTTATGAACACTAAAATATTGGTTGATATATTGTGGGCATTATCCACGCATACAAAGACAAAAGTATTCTGTTTAATCAATGGGAGTCCTCCCCAGCACAAAAAAATATTTAAGGTGGCTTGAGATTTATATAAACACGTGCATTTAGACAGGTTACCCAAGAGATTTGGTTATAACATTATGAACTAACCTTTTCAAACACAGCGGTTGTTTGGTTTCTCTGTAAATGGGGTTGTGAAATAACCTGTTAAAACACGGAAACAAGTCTGTTTTCAAAAGCCGGAAAGATATATCTGCTTGATTATTAACTTTGATATATAAAACTACGTGATGAATTCCTCAGAGACACTGAAAGAGTGGGCATTTCAAAACAAGAAACTGATTCATCTACTACTTACCTCAATGGATGCCTGTCCATCAGACATCTCCTTCAGGAAAAATAATAAAAGGAATAAAAATAATTGTCAGTAGCAGTACTAAAGAAGTAAAAATGGAAAGATAAAAAAAAAATGTGTGTGTAAAAAAGTACCTCATTATTCAGAAGTTTATGTGGCCGGTTTTTCAGGGCTTCAAACACGTCAGAAAACCAGGCATCCACCTCATCACTAAAAACAAATAGGACATTGCAAAGATCATTTCAAGACCCTTCGATAATGATTAGTACATTTCATTTAAAATCCAATTCCAAAAAGCAAAAAATAGTCACATTTAGGAACAATTTAGTGTGAACATAATGAAAGCCATTTATTGGCTTAATATACTTCTGTAAAAAAAGCAACAACAAAAAACAGGAAAGCAACATTTCTTTTCAACTGAGATAGTTGATGGATGAATAAAGAGCATCAGGAAATGATTTATGAAACACTGTTAATGTGTCACAAAATCATTGCCTGAAATCTGGATGAATGAGTTGGTTTAGGCCTGTTAGGACAGTATAGTGAGCATTTAAAATGTTAATATATTAACTTATTTGATGACTAGTGTTTCCTCTTCCCACTCCTTTTTGAGTGTAAATGAATATTTTTTGATTTGTTATTTTTATTTTTATTTGCATGTATTCTATGAATACTCGAAATAAACAAATAAATGAAATGAATTAAAGAGATTGGTTCCAAAACATGATAAATGCCAAACCTGAAAATGTTGAGTTACAACCAGAAAATTCTCTTAGATTGTCGCTTCATTTACATACCATATTTTCTGCACTATAAGGCGCACTGTACTCTAAATGAATGGTTTAGTTAGAATAGAATGCCTTTATTGTCACTATACACATGTAGTGAGATGAGAGCACCTCACTGTTCAGTGCAAACACACATATAAAAATAAAATATCTAAAATGTAAAAATATAAAATATCTAAAATACCCAGAGAAAACAAAATCAATAAATATGTACTGATTTAAAAACATATTAAAAATATGTAGCTCTGCCTAGTTCATATAGAAAGTGCACTGGACTATAAGGCGCATCAAACAAAAACAAAACAGTCTTTTAAGACGTTCACAATAATTTTCACCTTTGTTCCAACGTTAATGAGTGTATTCACAATAACTGCCAACACTGTTGAGTTGTAACACATAACAAAACACACTCTTATACCACTAAAGCAAACGTTAGCATTCACAATAACTGTCAGTTATAACACATTAAATACAATACACTGACTTTTTCAGTTCAGTCCTTATATACACACTGTAGTATTATAATGAAGTACAGTAGGTTTATGAGTGCCGTGTATGACACAAAAACATTTAGAAATCATGAAGCACAACCAGAATGAATCCATATACAATCCCTCCAGGATTTCGCAGGACTGTTGTGTCTTAAAATGTCTGATCTTGCACAAGTTTTTCCGAAAAATTGCAATGAAAGTTGTGGTGCTTTTTAGGTTTTTGTTGCGGGAGGAAGTGAAAGTTGCGTTGAATAGTTATGATTTCCCATTTTTATAATAAAAATTAAGTAATATATCAAATATTTACTTACTGGAAAGTTAATTCAAAGTCATTGTGATATGGTCCTCAAAACTACCTTACCGATGATAGCAAATAAATAATTACAAAAATGCAACAAAATATATAGGCTATAGTTTTTTCCAAATGCACCTGTTGGTTCAAAGGTTAAAGTTCACATCATCATCATCAACTTTTATTGCAGACTCAAGGTCCAGATACAAAAAAGACAGACATATGCATCCACATAATAAAAAAGAAAGAGGATAGGGATAAATAATAAAAACATTAAAAATAATAAAAACGACATTAAAACACACTCATAAAAGACACTTGTACCAGTGTATCCACATAAACATCCTCACAACACTACATGAAGTTGTAAAACATAATATAAATGTTTCAGTGAGTCAAAAAAAAACCAAAAAAACCATTATTACTCATACTGTGTACTGTGTAGTAGAGGCACTTTCTCCTGACAGAAATAAAACAAAGACACTGAGATATTAAGAAAATAAAAAAAGTATTTTTTTTCCCTCAAAACACTGAAATTGGACATATAGCATTTTGGTACCAAACTGTTCAAATACCAAAGCAAGAGGGCAGTTTTTCATTTCTGAATGTTTCAAATGAAGCCTCTGATCAGGTTGTGTGCACATACTTTAAGTAACACTATCTAAACCCAACAGCATCAAAGGGAAAACCCTGATTATATCATCTGTCTACTGGAAAAACCTTTCTGTTTATCTCATGAACAGTGTGACAGGTGGGTTTTTTTTGCAGTCCAGGACAGTGAAAGACAATAAATTCCATCTCAGTACTTCTCACCACTCGTAAAACCAGCTGACTGACCTGTTCTCCCCCACCAGGAAGTAGTCCCTTTCTCCTGCTCGGATATAGAGCACACAGTCCGCTGAACACTTGAAGCTCTTCTGGACCCAAGACCATCTGGGGTGGTTTTGAGGACTCACATATAAGAGCGAAATACTGACAGAGACACAAAAAAAAGACTTGAAAGGTGAGAATATAGTTGCATAAACATGTTGTTGTGTAAATGTTTCAGGGTGTTGTATGTACTGTGTCAGGTCAATCCCTCCTAGTGGTTTGTCCTTTTCCTCTGGATTCCGGAAGTATTTGAGTTGATGTTCTTGTTCACTCAATTTGAACAATACAAAATATCGCTTCTTCCAAGATTTCTGCAAAATAAAAACATTTAAAAAAAACACATATATACATATATGAATGAAGAAAAAATATTATTTTTGTTTTTTTTTAAACACTGGTTTATATTTGTATATATGTTTTTTATATGTCACCTCTGTCTTCAGTATCTTTGGAGGTGGAGACTTGTACAAGTATCCAGCTCTTAATTCTGTCACACCTCCAACTGGTCTATAGAACACTGCACTTCCACCTGAGGGCAAATGAAAAGTATTGTTTTAAGAACATTGACTGGAACATCCTCTTTGCAGTCAGCGACCTAAACATTTTTTTTTTTCACTATAAGACCAGCCCAAGAATATATGCCACCAAATAAAGCTTTTTAATATGTCTTCTCTCACTCACATTTACTCTAAAACAAAGATCAGTAAGCATCAAATCTCTATAAATGATCTATTCTCAGAGGCCAATCCATACAAAATGTAAGGGGTGGGGTGCTACAGTATATAAGCATACGTATGTGATATCCTTTATGTTCATCAGGACTGCTTACTTTGTTTACAGAACATACTGTACTGTGCATTATGCTCATATTTTCCAACACAATATACACTTCCATCTTAATTAACCCTGAGGCTTAGATCTAAACATATACACAGTAAATTTTGCAGTGTTAAATCAACACTTAGAGAGTTTATTTAACTTCTTCTAGAGTGTATTTGGTCCCATTGTCTCCAAATTAACACTGCAAAATCTACAGTGTACCACAAAGTACCAAAACAATCATGGCAAATACAGATGCGGAGAAAATTATTAGAACACCCTTGTTTTCTTCCATTTCTTGTTCATTTTAACGCCTGGTACAAATAAAGATGCATTCATTTGGATAAATATAACAAAAATAGCTCATAAGACTTTAATTTCTATATCCATTTCCCATGTTTTCTTGATAAAAAATTGCATCAATAGGTATTGTATTGTACTGACAAAAACAGTGCTTTTAGATATTCCATGTTTTCTTTGCTGTTTTCGTCACATAAATACAAGCGTTAGTAACTGATTGGATAAACATTGTTTTTGCAGAGATTTGATGGTTTAAAAATGTTTTCTGCAACTGTGGCTCAGTGTATAGGACAGTTGAAATGTAGTTAAATAGTGTAATTTCTGTTATGTAAGCCTGTGGTTTTGTTCTGGGCCAAAGCACCAATTTTTTCTTTAGATTTTCCAACAGTACGGCATATGCCAAAGGCACCAGTAAATCTGCCACTGATCCTGTAGGACATTATTTTCACACCGCTCAGGTTTCTGGATGACATATATCTTTCAAATATTCTCGTTAGTAGTCCCCAATGTACCAAAAAATAACTAGAAATGGTTTCAATTGAATAGATTTAATCTACTACCTGTATTCTTCTGGCTTTTATGCATTGTGACACCGCACCTATAACAAAAATCCAGTTTGTGAATCAACATAAAAATACCCAGAAGGAAATGGTTAACCTTTTAAACAAAGAACAATGTCAATCTTAAAATGACTCATGCATGTGAGAAAGACAAGCCCCTTCACATACATATGAACGAGTGCAGTTTATTTAAAAAAAGATCACTGCATTTAAATTTGATTCAAACCCCGCTCGTAATAGTTAAACCATGTAATTTTTAACAAATGTTTTTAGGCATCAAAATAAAAAAAAAATAACAGTTTTTCAAGCAGCCACATTACTAAAGTGCAAAATGTCAGTTTAAAAAAAAAAATCTCAGATTAAGAAATACTAAGACAATCACATTTAACACTATAAAGACAAAAGAACTGGAACTTACCTACTGTATGGAGCAGTTCTGCTCAACTACAGTACTGCTCACCTTGCGGTCCAACACAAAGTAATACTTGGAAGAGGAAGTGATGAGGCTACATTCTTAGACAGAACTGGACTTTCAGGTTTTTTCCTTCAGTTGTTTATGTGATTTAATTTTGTCATTACGGTGCAATCTATGTGTCAATGTTCCCATCAACATACAGTTTGAAGAGGTCACTTCAGGAACGTTTCTATGGTTAAAAAATATAATAATATATAATATATAGTTTTGCAACAAGTAAATGTTACCTTGATTAAGAGTTAGAATTCTCAGCCACACCAACACAATGAGACTAATACAGATAATTAACGAAAGATACAAGTGTGTTTTCTTCTCTTTAAATAAGTACAAAAAGGGGGGGGGGCATGGGGGGTTGTACTAAAATTTCCTGCACAACACACAAAAAAAAGATTAAAAAAAAAATAAAAAAATATCCAAAACATTCAAAACCTCTTTTAAAGTACATAAAAAACACCAAAAAAATACGTGCTACGATGTCGAAACCATATGCAAAAATATGAATAGCCTATATATACAATTACCATATTTATTCAACAACAAAACAATGTGAAACAAAATAACTCCATTTAATTCCGTAAAAAAATTTAATCAGATTAATTATGATGATGGATTAATCTGCGTTAATGTATTAATTTTGACAGCCCTATAAAAACAATGATGACACTACAAGCTGATGCACAAATAAATCCAGCACAAGAAAAAAAGGAAGTATTGTCATACAGTATTTAAACAGAAATTCTCTCCTAAAGGTGATTTTTCGAGCACATCTGCTCTTCAGTAGTATCTGAGATGATTCTATGGACACTAAAATATAAAGTATGTTCTGGAGAAAGCAGTGAAGGTAGTGCATATGCAAACTCTGGCAAGTGAAATACATTAGAATCAATTCTGAAAGGACTCAAGGTTGATGTATCAGCAGAGTCGCAGTCATACATATTCCATAATCTAATGAGACAAGCAAACCTCGGCTCGATTCTTGAATTATCTCGCAAATGGGGATGTCAGCCTGAGCCATCACAACTGATGTAGCGCTGAGACAGAGGCGTATGGCACCTGCTGGGCTCACTTTTCTATGCGCTCTGACAGGAAATATGTCAGTGTTTTAGACAGAAGGAGGCGTCCAGTCTAGGTGTGAAGACGCAGACCTGAAGGATCATTTATGCATGCGAGCCAGACAGAGAAGTTGATTGTTATTTATCAGCCAAGGATAAGTTTGATATTTTGGATGTCTCCCTGCTAGTACATGAGAAGTCACACATCACCATAGTGAGCATCTTAAACAGGCATGAGCTGAGGGGGGGTGGGGGGTTAACCTTCTCAGGATGAAGGTGCAACAGACAGTGTAGGGAAGATCTAAGACAATAATGAATGAATGACGCCTGGGCCATATATCGACTTTATCGATTAATTTGAATTTTTTTATTTATTTTTTTTATTTTATTTTTTTTCTTCGAGCTCGGGAACTTACAAAGTGCCCCTCCCCCCTTCTCCTCACACTTCCAGAATACTGGCATGCTTGTTTGAGAACAGTTCAAGCGGTGACGTTTCAAGCTTCGGTCCAGTTCGGGCATGGTATTCGATATCGACTCAGGCTATAAATCCAGTCTATAACTTTCGCACTAACGTTAGCCTAGCTGTGCTATCCCCATTCATTCATATGTGGGTCTAGTAATACTTCATAAGCTAAAATGTTGTTTTTCAAATCCCTTTGTATGCAATAGGATGGTATTACAACCAATCAGCATAATCTTTAGGATGATGTGGTGAGACGCCGGAAAGAGTCCGGAGAAAATTACAAATGACAAAACAAAATGGTGGATTATGTTGTTATTGCAGGGCCAGTGTAACATTTGGTGATTGGATTTTCTTTTTGGAAACAAAAGAAATACTAGTGGTTAATTGATTTAGGTTTTAAAATAGACTCATTAAAATTGAATCTCAAGGTGTTTTTATTTTTCACTGTCAAAACAAAAAAATCATATTTTGCCAGATGTTGTAAGAATGCTAATGCTAACATACTGTAGGTCACAAAGATTATTAAAAATGATGGGTTTGTACAAATTTTCCAGGAGGTATTAAATAATGGACATCAACTCCGAACACAAATGTTATCAAATTCACAATTGCATACGGACAGAAACATTTGTACACAACCATCATTCGTGAAAATCTGTGTAACCTAGGTATTAGTATTCTTTCCTTGAAAATTACAACATCCAGTCTCAGAAAATGAAAAAATAATAGCTATTTTTTAATCTGTTTTTCCATTTCTGTCAGGTAGTAATTTAATAAGACCTTGATATTCAATCTTAATTCCTCTATTTTAAAATAAAAATCAATTAACCACATATTTTCTTCTGTTTTTGAAAAGAGAATCCAATTACCCAAATATACACTGACCATACAGGAGCTACATTTTAGATCCAGACTTATTGTGAGCTTGGTTGCAATGCCTTGATGTTTCTCATTAGAGGATGCGCAGAAGAAAAAAAACAAAACTATGTGAATTAATGGTAGTGTTAACAAGCAGAAAAAACGTCATCAGCGATTTATAAAAAAAAAAACAAAAAAAAAACCTAAGAAACTCCTTGAAATGTGAATGTAGGCCACACACACACTCCCAAATACATCAAGGTCAGTATAAATAGAGCTCTTATCTAGGACAGAAAATAACTGACAGTTGACTTATCTGCCTTTATTCATGTTCTGTTACTACTTTTCTGGACAGACTCTTGTTTTCATCCTCTTGTCTTGAACCCTTTGACCCATAAAGACCCAAACATCCACCACAAACCAAAAGCATCTACTGATAAAAAAATAGTTTAATATCACTTCATTCATTATTTCTATCAATACATGTAGTGTAAAATACATGTTGGTGTAAAATACAGTTCAACATCAGATATGACCCATTTTACACAATCAATACACCAGTAAAACCAGTTTGAGCAATGATAGTGGATGGAGACATTTGGTTTATGTTCAGTTAATGACAGATTTTACTGGAATAATCCCTTTTTTCTTCTGTTTTAATCTGAACATTTTCTGGGTCAGTAAATTAAATATAGCAAAATATCTGATTTATACTGATAAAATGCAAAATACAGAAGATAATATTAGAATAAATGGTGATAAATCACTTAAAAAAGGTCACATATAGAAGATATTTAACTTGGGAATTGACATATACAGTAAGTAGCACTGGGTCTTTATGCAAAAATGACTGTAGAATTAACACCAAAAAGATATAAAATTGTAACATAAAAAAAACTGTAGGTGAAAATACAATACAAAGTTATTTATGAGTGAAACAACTGAAAATGATCTTGGTTAGATTTCTTGAAATAAGTCCTTATATCTGATTTCTAAGTTCCTTTTTAGGTGATTATCTCTTATTTTAAGAGCGATGAGACATTTTGACTAGGAATGAGAAAAATACACTTGGTAAAATTTGGATTTTTGCAGTGTACTGTATAATATCAGTGGTGAAAAGGTTCACGTTAACACTCAGATTATTTGTTTGTCAGGTTAAAGCATGTCTTTGCGTGCAGATATCTCAATAAATAAACCCCCACGCATGTGTTACAGACTCACAAAACCCCTTTGTGCTACAGTCTGATCTGAACTACTCTGGAGAAAATGAACATGAATGGATGTTGATCTTTGTTTTCAGTTCTTGTAATTACATTTTATTTGTCTTTTTCACAATTTTTCTATTCTTCAGAAAGCACCTGCAGAGACAAAAAGATGCTATCGCCTACAGGATGGAGAAACGAGCAGCAAGGCAGGTAGAGATAACGGTAAAGAACAGCGTGACTTCAATTGGCTCTGCTGGGAATGAAAATATACTGTAGCACAACACAAGGTCCGTCAACATCTATCTGTGTGTAACGTCTGTTGAGCTACAGGCAATATTTATATTTATTTTCACAGAGGCTTCAACTTGTTTCCATAGGTAATTATAGCAATTTTTCATCTTATTCAAATGATACAGTATATTTAGAATTTAATCTACAAAGGAACACATAAGTAAAGGGAAGGGAACAAATTAGTAAGGATCTCAAACTCATTTTTCTTTCAGGGACCACATTCATCCCGATTAGATCTCAAGTGGGTCAGACCAGTAAAATAAAAGCATAATAATCTATAAATAATGACAAGTCTACATCTTGGTCTTTGTTTTATTGAGAAAAAAGAATAAAATAAAGCATTGAATTATGAAAATACTTACTTTTATAGACTATCTAAACAAAAAAGATGTGAATAACATGGGGGAAAAAAATGAAATTTTAACAACATTATGCTTAAACTTATCATTTAGTCATGTTGCATTATGGGTCGGATCTACAAAGACATGAAAGACTTTGAAACAGAAACATAAAATGGTTCAAATTCTGCTTAATTCTCTTTAAATATTTCAGGTTGTTCATATTTATTGTGGTTATTCACATTTTATTGTTACAGGAGAGCTTGTAAATGTAAATATTTTCATAATTTAATGTTATTTTTTTGCACCAAACTACTTCACAAATTCATCCCACTGGCCAAATTAGAACTGCATGTTTGAAACCCCTGAATTAGAAGTAAAATGGCATGAGACAAGTTCTGGATAAAATTCTTTGGACCACACTGAGCCATCTGGACACAGCACAGAAACACAGACAAGATAATAGAGAGGATAGAAGACCACCATCCAACCAACTGGACCACGGGCTGTGGAATGTTGGTTCCCATCTGGAAAAGAACAAACAACACAGTCAAATAAACAAAGCCACAAATTAGTCTGTTGAATTTAGGAGGCACATGTAATAATTATTCTTGTTGTTTTTAACCCATTAAGACCCAGTGTTACTTTTGCGGCAGTTTCCAAATTGAATTTTATCTTTATTCAAGTGCATTCTTTGGGTTATCTGAAATATAAAGAAATACAAGTTAGAACAAGAATATATTTATGGAATGTATTATGTCTCCTACTGTATGTATGGAGACTTATGGGGCACCCTATATAGAATAGAATAGAATAGAATAGAATAGAATAGAACAAAATAGAATAGAATAGAATAGAATAGAATAGGATAGAATAGAATAGAATAGGATAGAATAGAATAGGATAGAATAGAATAGAATAGAATAGAATAGAATAGGATAGAATAGAATAGAACAAAATAGAATAGAATAGAATAGGATCGGATAGAATAGAATAGAATAGAATAGGATAGAATAAAATAGAATATAATAGAATAGAATAGAATATAATAGAATAGAATAGAATAGAATATGATAGGATATAATAGAATAGAATATAATAGAATAGGATAGGATATAATAGAATAGGATATAATAGAATAGAATAGAATAGAATAGGATAGAATAGAATAGAATAGAATAGAATAGGATAGGATAGAATAGGATATAATAGAAGAGAATAGAATAGAATAGAATAGAATAGAAAAGAATAGAATAGAATAGAATAGAATAGAATAGAATAGAATAGAATAGAATAGAATAGAAAAGAATAGAATAGAATAGGATAGGATAGGATAGAATAGAATAGAAAAGAATAGAATAGAATAGAATAGAATAGAATAGAATAGAATAGAATAGAATAGAATAGAATAGAAAAGAATAGAATAGAATAGAATAGAATAGGATAGGATAGGATAGAATAGAATAGAATAGAAAAGAAAAGAATAGAATAGAATAGAATAGAATAGAATAGAATAGAATAGAATAGAATAGAATAGAATAGAATATATTATATATACCATAGCCAGACTAGGACCCAGAGCTGGTGTTGAAGCTCAAACTGTTGCTGTGCAGCATGTGTGAATCGTTCAGTGCTTATGTCATTATTCTGGATGTGTAGCTTCGGGGGGGATGTCTGAAGAAAGGGGTATGTACTTATGTGTTTTCAAAATGTAGCAGATGGAACCATTTTTCTACTTTCTCATACCTCGCCCCTTAATACTGAACAAACAATACCTCAAAAAAACTATGAGTTATAAAAGAGCTGCAGCGTCTGAAACTGAGCACAGTGAACATCTGACAGATAAACAGAACCACTGTGCTGCAGTTTCACTTTGTCTTTGTCTGTTATTGATTGTGATTGTCTCTCAAGTAACTGTATATTTTTTAAATATTAAATGTTTTTTTAATCAATTACCAGAAAATTCAATTGACCCAAAGGTTGGTTTAAAATATTCTTATATATTGGCATCAGTGTCTTTAGACAAAAAAAAACAACTTTAATGTCTTACATAATTTTTTACACGTAACATTTAAATTTCTTCCAGGATATGTGGACGGGAAAACACCAAAAACTGTCAAGGTATGTGCTTTACCAGGTATGGGCACAGTTTACCGCTCTTCCTTATTTACTGATTTACAGGAAAAAAATGTTTAATTAAGTTCACTTCCTGAAATATGACCAGCATCAACCTAATCACAGACTGCGTGCTTTGGATCAGTATCTGTACTTTTTTTTTTTTTTTCAGTAGACGTCTTCCAGTCAGGATTAGTGATGTGTAAAGGAATAGGAGTGGTTAAACTAGTTTACAGGAATTTTTTTAATCACCAAAATTATACCGAGTTAAAATAAAGAGGGAAACAAATGACAAAGGTATTTGAAACAAAAACAAATGTTGAGGTATTTGAAGGTGTTATGGTGTATAAATCTTACTATGTTTTTTTTTCCTCGTCAAAATATGTCATTACACTTAAAAAAAAAAAATTTAACTGAAGTTTAGTTTTTAGGATTTTTTTTTGCAAATGTGTCCATGTTATTCATCATTTTGTAAATTTTATTTTTTCATTTTATTCCTTTTTTGTTTATATTTCTACATTTAGTTTTTTTTTTTATCTTATTATTTTTCTTCAATTTTGTTCTACTTGTGTCTTCCTTTGTTCATCTTACTTATTATTTTGTTGGTTTATTGTTGGCTTTTATTGATCACTTTGGTGGTTTTTGTTCATTTTGTCATATATTTTATTCTTCTTTTTACTGTGGATCCTCTAAAGTCTCAGGAGTTAAAGGGTAAAAAATCCACCCAAAATTGCCTTGTTAACAGTATCATGATAATATATTGTATCATGATCCATGTATTTGGATCATATTGCCAGACTTTTTCCAATACACATCACTAGTTACAGTAGTACTTGGTTTCATTTATAACAATTGTTTCTGATGACTTTAGACCAGGGGTGTCAAACTCATTTTATTTCAGGAGCAGTAAAATAATACAAATAATGGGATAAAAATGTATAAATAATGTAAACTCCAAAGTTTTCACTGTGTTTTTGAGCAAAAATAGTGAAATTCCATCATAAAAATGTATCACGAACTAATTGTTAATAAAAAATAAGTGTAATATTAACATTATTGCATTTTAGTTTATCATTTATACCATGTGCATCAGAACAATGGATTTACAAATACACACAACATTTAGTAACATTCAGAATATTGGTAAAATTACACATACATTTAAGGTTATTCACATTTTTTGTAACAGGCTCGTCTTTTTTATTTATTAATTTATTTATATAGTCGCTTTTTTTTGGTTTTTTTTACACCACAACAAAGAATACAAATTTTTCATAATTTATTATGATTTTGGTCTGATCCATTTTAGATTTAATTAATGTCAAATGATTTTAACTCGCTTAATTATTAATATATTTTGTGTCATTTCATCCTAGGGGCCAGATTGGACCCAATAGTGGGCCGATTTTGGCCCCCAGGCCACATGTTTGACACCTCTGCTTTAGATGGTCTAATAATTTTTTCCATGACTGTATACTGTGTAATTTGAATGACATTAAACTGTTAAAAATCAACACCACTATGTGAAAAATGGATATGATAATAATAATAATAATTATAATAATAATAATAGTTTTACGTTTTTGTGAATAAATATGTCTTGTTGCTAAACAGATGGACTTTATATGGTTCATAAAATGAGGACAAACCCAAGCATCTTCTTCTAAGACACTCCACTGTTGTGTTGTTTCTCATACAGATGATGCAGATGTTGCCTGAACTGCTCAAATCTCCAGTTACCTGAACATCTGCAACAGTTGACAGGATGTTCCAGAGATGCCCTGGATTAAGTGAGGGGGAGGGGGGGTGGTTCCGTGTCCTGGAGGTCTTGGAGGAGGACGGATAAGAAGAGGTAGAGCAGCCTGAGGAACAGGAGGGATGGGTACTGAGATGGTCAGGAATGCATTGTGCTTTTGGGGGGTATGCACATCAGCTGCACAATCTAACATTCTTGACATGACATAAAGCACTTAATCCCTTAAAGCCTACTGTCACAAATATGCAACGTACCCAAAAATGTGCTCTTGTCAAATTAACTAACTTCACTTAATTTTGATTTTATTACATTTTTTTTTTGTATCTACTTCAATTATTAAGGGGTTAATATTGTCCACGTCTGGCAAGAACAGTTTAGAGTTACAGCAGTAAGTGCTTTTACAACCACGCAGGCTTATCTACTGAGCAGACCCGGTTAATGAGAACCTGAATATCCACATGACACACTAATAGGCTGACACTGTGATGAGATGAGCCGCTTTTATTTGTAAAAAAAACAAAACAATAAAAGACATTTTGACAAATCTGAATAACCCTTGACAAATTCTCAACATTTTAATCAATACTGGAACGTGTTTAATGACCCATCTGTAACACTTTATACAGAAAAGGGTCAGTGGTGCATGTCCCGGTTCTGTCTGTCCACATGTCCAAGTGTCCTTGGGCAAAGACACTGAACCTTGACTTAGTTTGACTGAGGTTTAGAATACTAAGTTAATTATGTTAAGTATACTTTAATAAGCATCTAAATTTTAAGTTCTGGAAAATGTAATTTTTTAAGTTTCATCAACATAAACTAATGGAAACAATCGATTACTTTACATTTTTTTTGTACTGATAACTTATTCGGGTTTACAGTGTAGAATCAGTGGATCAGTATCTGCACTGTGTGAAGCTGTCGACTCAAACAGAAAGCTATGATATAATACCATTTTTTATAATATTCATTTTAGTGCAAGTCTGGAGTCTTGTAAATAAATATTTCTGAAATCTTACTTATTGGTTCTTTTAATTTAACAGACAGCTAAAGTTAGTTCCATTTTTAATATCACTTAAACTTTCACTGTTGTACAGTTAATATATTTATCAACTGTAGGGATAATATGTGAATTAAACCCCATCATTAGTCACTAACAAAACTGAGCCCAAAGCTAGTATTATTAAATCTGTTTATAGTTGTACAATTAAAATTTGCCTAACAAATTTACATTATTTCCTCAAATTTCTACCCGTTTTGTTAGACTGGAGACTCCAAAAACTTAAGGCAATCGATTGCCTCAATTATTAAGTTAATAAAACTTAAAAAATACAAGTTTCCAGAACTTAAAATTTAGATGATTATTAAAGTATAATTTAGTTTTTTATAAATACTTGTTAATTTGATTTGAAAATGGTTTTCTACTGTAATCATTGGACTGTTAATCACATGTAAAACACCCTACACTACAATATATCATAACATAAATGTTGCTTTTACCTAAATATTAATTGTAGTCTGTTTATCTGCTTTATCTGATAATCTGAAGACATGTGGGATCTTTACAAATAAACTTGTTTTATTTATTATTTATTTTGTGTGTGTGTGTGTAGTCTTATGGTGTCAGATACGTGAGGAAAAAAAACCACTCAAGTCATTACACAATAATTTCCTCATGTTTAATACAACAAAGTGTTTACATAAGCATTCATCTGTTTTTGTAAGTATTTAAACAAGGTATTGCCCCAAGTAAAAAAAAAATAAATAAAATATAAATTGGGCCAAATTATGCTTTAATTCATTCATCCATTTTTCCAAGTCTTTTAAATATATTCCTGAGGACAACAGCATCTAACACTGGAAAGCATTTAAATTTTTACCCCTCAAAAATCAAATTTCCCTCTTTCAATTCCATTCCAAAACAAGTGGAGCAAACTTCTTTTTTTTTTTTTCAGCACAGGTTGGGCACCACATCACTGATCAGAGATCCATGTGTCGAGAGGATTCAAGAGTTGTGTCTGTATTGGGACAAGTGCACTGGGTATAAAATGTGAAATGTCTAAACTCCATGTAGTACTATCATTAAATAAAAAAATAGAATAAAAAATAAATACAAGGAGTGAAAAGGGTAAAATTTAATAACAGATTCAAGCCATTGCTGAACTTTCCTTAAAGTTACTGACATGTGTAATCGTGAATAATGTAAAAACTTTGCATCAACGAGTGTTTGTATTGCAGACATGTGGATGTGTATGATTTAGACTTGTCACCACCAATAATAGCTGCCTCTGTGACTGACTGACGACGAGACACTAACAAACATTGCAGGTATGAACTAACTTTTATCGGCAAATGTCTATTATTTCAATAATATAAAATTTATAGAAAGGATTTAACACCTTGTGAAAATACTGAAAATAAGTGTTGCAGTACTTTCAACAAAGTGTTAAATATTTGGCATTGTGCTTAAAAATAACATCAAAACGCTTAAATATTTTCATGATTATACTCTTTTCTTCCTTTAAGCTCTTTTTTTTTAATTTTTAACTCAGTGAGCAGACATTGCTTGGTATCTCCTACCACAGTGTAGTTTATGGTTTAACAATGTACAACACTAATATACAGTAAAATGATGTGGCATTTGTGCTTTCGGGCCTCTTTACAGCTTTAGGCTGATATTTCCCACGTTAGACATTCTTAATTCTTTATCAGAACCCTTACAGAATATAACCTATTCTTTGCCAAGGAAAGAGCCAAGAGGAATGTCTAAATTTAAGGATAAAAAAGGGAAATTCATGAGACCGACTTAATGAGCTCTGACTAATAACAAGTGCACAGTTTTGCTCATATGTAAATACGTGAACTTCACTGTATCCTGCTTGAACAACAAGCAAGTGAAGTTTCTAACATCATGGATAATGTGTGGGCTGATGAACACGGCAGACTGTGTCCTTGCTACTGTGGGAGTGGAGTGTATGTTATGCACTTGACCCCAAAAATCTTTTGGGAACTCATCATAACACAGCACAAGTTCACAGAGTCTTCGCCGTACGTATACGTCTCCTTGAACATGACATTAACCCACTTCATGGGACATGAAAGAACCTGAGGATGCCGACATGATGCTACCAACTGAAACGTGCTAGCAACATGGAGACTCTTTTGGTAAAAGCATTGTGACATGTTTCGGCTCAGAGGTGGTTTTATTTTGTCTGTTTGTCGACACGTGACAGCTGAAAACAACAAAACACAAAGAGCTGAAAATGGTCTGATCCATTTTCCAGGTCTACCTGTTGTAATAATTTCTTCCCTGGATAAAACCAAATGGAAAATCAAATGGAAATCTGCAAAACAGCCTTTGATATCGGCCGGTTTCCAGGTCATACATTTAAAAATAGAAATATAAAATCAAAAGGATAGGATTTAATCATTAACTCTCCTAACATAGTCTGAAATAAATTTTACTGTACAATATTGTGTACAAATGTTGCTTATTATACTTTAATAGGCTCTTTTAACATCCACTTCAAACACTGGAAAATAGAGAGATCCATATTCAGAAGATTCTCTGAACCCACAAAAACTGGCAGCAAATTTTCTGGGTTCGCAGAAAAACATGGATATTTCACAATGCCTGTCGACAAAGATCAGATCAAATGTGACGCCATTTTTCTGAAGAATAACCTGAAGAAGAGGTAAATATCACCATCAACACATGAACGCTGAGTGCCACTGTAAAGATTTTTCTTTTCTCACGGAGTGCTCGTTTTTTCGGGCCCAACTACACATGCAAATTGTCATTCGTGCTCCAAATGTGCAATGTCCTGCTGGGCCTGAATCATCCCTGAATGCTTTGACTGCTTTAGTCAGTCCCTGAAACAATCGGTCTGGTCAAGTCCTCGTCGGTCAGTCCGTGGTTTCGTACGGTCAGAGACTGGTGGTCAGTTAAAATAAAGTTCTTTTGTCAGCATAGAGACCACACAAGGAATCTGCTTCTTCTCACTGAAGCGAGGGTCTTCGGACCAAGACTCAAAGCTGGTCGCCACCATGTAGTTGACCCGTGTCAGGATCTGCATTATCTCCAGCTGTTTCCCAAACTCATTGAGAACGTTGCAGAGGGCCTGGACGAACCAGGAGCCACGGCCTGGGTTCCTCCATGAGTAATAACCTACAAAATGATCATGAATCAGCAGCTGAATCTAGAAGCATCACGTCACAGATACATTACTAAACAGATCATACTATTACTTTAAGCGTCACTGGTAATATAAAGCTCCCCTTATGAAGGACTTGATTAAATGACAAAGAATGTTGACACTAGAATTTTTTTTAAACAAGGCACTATAACAGATCAGTGCTGCTTGCCAAATAGTGAATAGACATTTATTTTTACTACTGATTCTCCAGAACTGGGATTTACCTGGCACAGTGGAGTAGGCAAAGAGGAAATCTGCCTCTACAGGGATCTTATGTCTTGGATTAGCATCTGTCTCCAGGGTATCATTTGGCGGACCCGAATCTGTCTGTATACCATCATCAAATTCAGAACCCCGACAAGCCTGGTGAAGTAAATGAAATGACATTTCATTGTGATCCTGAGTAGCATTCTCAACGATGACCTGGTGAAGCAATTAAAAATTAACTGTTTTTAAAACCTGGGCTGGGAAACAGTATAAACAAATATGACTATATGTCTATGTATTACTATGTGCCGTACTTTGTGTTGTCAGGTATGTCTTTTTTTTTTTTATATGATTAAACTCTACACTAGCTCTGACTAACAAACATCTACATAACTCTGCAGCTTAAACATGTTGCTCTATTAACACATTATATATGCGGTGAAGAGACTGGTCACATCTCCTTACCTGGATGAAGAACAGCTTTGGTTTCCCGACTAAGCTTTTGCACATGTCCCCCCTGAACAGCGAGGTCATGGTCTTGATAGGCATAGCTCCGTCCGTGCCGTAGATCATGCCCTCTTCGCCGTGGCTTAGCAGGATACAGGCGAAACACGAGCTGTCACTATGGTCTTCTTCCGAGGCTGACCCATACACACACAAACAAACACTCAACTCTTAGCTCAGCTAAGGCCTCATGGAACTCCCCTTATTTTAATTGTTCTACCAGGAACTGAATCACCTGGACTGGAATTTATTGAAAAATCACATTTCCAATGATTCGGGTGAGATTTGAATGGAGAGGCACCATGAAATGAAATATGAAACCATAAAGCGCCTGAACTGACAGGCCCCTTCATCACCAGGTCAGACAGCAGATGGTGCTATTGTAAAAGTAATTCAAGATGTTTGGAAAACTCTCACATTTTTAGGTATAGATAATACTGTAATTGAGAAGAGAATCATTTTGAATTACTCTAGTCAGCAATTGTGATATAACCTTCCAAACTTTCTCATCGGCTGTAGATGAATGTACTTTTATGCTCATCCCATTGGCTGAGTAAAGCAATGATCTAACATCATATCCAACCGTCCTTTCATCACTGTTGTTACCGTGCAGTGCTGACGATACAGTGAACAGCTGTAGCGCAATGAAGTTTGATTTTTCAGAGCCTCTAGTAGCACTACTGTGCCATTACACACAGTGTTAAAAATTCATTAAGAGACAATACATGAATGTAAATGTCTGCTGATACCCAAACTGACACCAGAGCTTTTACGTCTTTAATGATATTACTGTAGTTGTTAATGTTGGTATTATGTTAATAGGTTTATAAGAGGCCGCACTGAACCACACAGTACTTCTCACTGAAAGCACTGTACAAAAAAGAAATATGTAAATGTATTCCAAAATAATTCATTTGAACTGTGGGTTAAGTAGGCTACACATACAAAAGGGTGTAGGAGTGTGAATTTCTACAGGAAGTAATTTAACATTTTGAGAAAATCAAGTGCACAGAAATCCTTTAACAACTTTCCTACTACTCTATGTATTCTACTCTACAATAAGTAGATTTCTAGAGTTCAAGAGTAAAAAGAGAATTTCAAAGAGTACAGTGTCAATTCAGTAGGAGTATGTGGAAAATGTCTCTCTGTAGATAAATACCTACACATATATAGAACAACAAATATGGGTAATACTGAATGTGTTTAAAATCGCATTATTACTTTTTAAACGAATGGCAACGGACAATCAAGATTATAAAAATTGGATCATAAGAGGACGAGTGATGAATGTCCGATATCTGAGTAGTGAAATACATCAGCGTAACAGTGACTGTTCCTGGATTGGACTGAAGTCAAAAAGTAATGTAAGCAAATAAACAAAGCCAAAGAATAAACATCCACAGAAGACCACAGAGCTCATATTAAACCTCATCACATGGCTGTACGGGTAAAGACTCTTTGATGAGCCTCATTTGGAAAGCTGATAACAGGCAAACCTCACAATAAAGGTAAAAGAGAAATGTAAAAATGTACCAGTGTAAGGCTGCAAATGTCTGCAGCTGTTGACATAACCAATTTAAACCTTAAAAAACCTTTAAGTACTTGCAATAACAGAGAGGTAGATAATAAATGTGGTTTATGAAATGTTTAGCTTTTCTGTATTTCTACTGAGTATTTAGAATGAAAAGGAAGAAAAAAAAAAAAAACCTTTGGAAAGAATGAGCTCATTACTCACCGTCTCTGAGAAGACGTTCCATCTTCTCACAGGTCTGATCATTGTAGATGTAGACGTCGAAGCCCAGGCTCTTGAAGCATTTGAACAGCTCGCCCGCATCACGGTCTGTGCCGTTTCGTACATTCATCCCTGTAAAGACAACCTGCTTTAGAATACGCCTTTCCAAATATGTGTGTAAAATGTATTAAAAACTCGTATGGTACCTGTCTTTTCATCAAAGTTTTTGTTGTTGATGATGATGCACTTGCCCACTCGCTGGTGGCTCATCTTATACTGGAATGTTGGTGAAACAATTCTGTAATGGCTTTCAGAATAGTAGTCCTGCTCCCGCGTCTGGCCATCCTTATTCTTCTTACTACAAAGTCAGAAGAAAAGAAAAACAAAAACGTGGAGAATCACTTTAAATACAAGGCAATATCGTTAAACACAGATCACCACTTTTTTTTCACGCGAGAGAACAACAGAGACCAACCTACATTTAAAATGACAGAAAAAGCTTAAAAAAAGAAAACAAACACATATGATTAATAATCCAAGTTAAATTACTTCTATTTGTAGTTAAACATGTTTCTTAAAGTATACAGTAATCAGTTACTTTAAGACTTCTGGCATCAAGAGAAGGAGACTCACATCAACCTCAAAACACTCAACATCAGAAACTACAGTAAGTACGTGTACATAATCTACATACGTTTTCAAATAAGGCATTAAGGTCCCGGCCAAATTTGGTTGCAGTAATCCACCGTCTGGGTAAAGTTGAAGCTAGAACATTGTTCTTTAGCGCAGATTAAAAAAATCAAGAGGCAAAACAACGGAGATTGTGCGAGAGGAAATCTACACAAGTGACAATTCTCACAGACCTGTCATATTTCCATTCTTTAAAAGATCCATCCAGATAGCCAAGCCTACAGTGGCTCATTGGTGGCTCACAAAATCCAGGCTTGTTCCAGAAGAGCCTAGTCATCAGGTTACTCAAACATAGAACAATACACAAAAACGTGCACCAACAATTTCATGCACACACACTCGCAGGCAGCCCAGTGATATTATGATAAGCATGTGATCCAGAACTTTTTTTGACCCCCCCCCAACCCCTCCCTCCCCTCCCCCTCCTCCATAGGACTGTGTAAGGGTGGGCAAAGAGCAGCAACTCTGTTCTGCTGTGGGCTGGGCATGGCAGAAAGAGCAGCAGGTTGGAGGAGGGTGAACAGGAGTATGAGCTGATTGTTTCTTCCTTACCTGGGTTCGTCATTAAGCGCTACGCCACTCTGCATCTGAAATGCGTTGTTTTTGTCTCGTTTCTTTTTTCCTCCCCCGATAGAGTAAGTTTCTCCAGACCTGGCAGCTTAATTTTTGGCTGTGTGCTAGGATACTGACATGCTCTCTGTACTGGATGGAGACTGGACTGGGCCACTGGATGCTGTGAGCAGGGGCGGCGCACTGTGAGCCCCCTGAGTCAGCAGCCTTGCCACCACACCAGTGCTTTCTAAAGGCCTATTCACATATGGCCCCTACATGTCGTTCCCTGCTGAGGTCAGACAGGGCAACAAGTTGCTCCACTGCTGACAGGCACAGAATCCACCTGTACCAACATACATACCATGTGCATAACCATGTCAACCTGTATTCTGGATGGACAAGGTGGTGTGTAACACAAAGAAAATCTAGTCCTGAAAGAACTTTAACATTTAATATGAGCTAAACATAAAGAGAAATCTTTGGAAATGTGCTCTTGGGTTAAAAAATCCAGCTCAAAATCCAAATGGTTTAAGCAAAGCCAGTAATTAGAATTACCCTCCCTATGTATAAAGACATGACATGAGGGTCATCAAGATTTACAAGTTGATTGGTTAGACATTGTTCATCCAAAACGTGCTATAGCGAATGTATTATTAGTTCATGCATCAAAGGTCATAGAGGATCAAGGATTTTTTTTTCTTGTCATCTCCACTGTCACTTACATAGATGATACCTTTAAATACAGTGTTCACTATCACGTAGCTTTAATTATAAACTGTGCATGCCAGATATCCCACATCTTTCATGTGTGAAATCAATTATTAACAACATTTCACTCTGTTTTCACAATGAACTTCTTTAAGTCATTATTTTTCTGGCTTGTAGTTCTGAAATGTTAAGGTCAAAGAGAGCACACTGGGTTTTTTGTGCAAGTACCAGTGCCTGGAAGAGGTAACTTACACTCCTCCACTACAAATGGTCACAGTGCCACCTTGTGTGTCAGACTGGAATAAGAACTAGAATAAGGACAGGCCACTTCTCTAGAAATATATAAAAAGAGGTGATCCATAGTTCACATGTTTAAAAAGGACAACCAAGACAATTTAAAGGGATATACGTGATCATTCATGACAGATTTCATTCTTTAATACTATCTACTATATAAAACTGGATTTAAATGATAATGTACATGTACTGAATTCCAAAATTCAACTCAGAATAATACAAATAAATAAATCTGATCAACCATTAGATAAAAATAAAATACTTCATTTTTATTTCCCCATCATCTGCAGATGCTTAATTTTTTTTTTAAATATGTAAACATGCACTTAATTTGCATTAAATCATAGTGCTGCGTGAACACTGAATGCAAATAGAATTAATTAAATTAAAAAAAGGTTATTACAATATTAGTAACACAGCTAGCGTATTAGGAGACAATCAGGGAAAATATCATTAGTAATATTATGTATTGGAATTTTCACCATTTGCTTATTTTTTTTTTGAAATGGGTTTAACTTCATAGTGAACACCCAAGAAACTCCCATTTGCTGAATGTGGTTAAGTAAACAGTTGTTTCTTCATATCAAAAGGTTATACTGCCACTAGTCTTGACTTTCCTGAAAGTGAATCATCTAGAAGTTGTTTGATTTTGCATAAAATCTGACTGAGACAGTTAGGATGCTGTATACAGTATATACAGATCAGAAATAAAGCTGCAGTCAATAACAGATTCTCACTGCATATTTTGCCATTTTACTTCCTAATTTATAAATTCACATTACTCTGTTGTCATTACATCATTTTAAATAATATTGGGTGTGAAAATAACAATGACAATAAAGGCCCCAAACGTATGCATACATTCAGGTAACAAAAGACACTCTGCTGAAAGACAATTATTGCATTATTATTGCATCTGCAAGTAGCTGTTAAGTCATGCATACTGTTAATGCAAAATCATATCAGTAACCAGACTGTTTACTAAATAGAAAGGAATAGATCTCAGACTTATTAGACCACAGAATAACCACGACTGCTGTAACTGATAATAAAAGTCATGCCTACACAGGCTGTGGCTTTAGACAGCGGATTAATCATGAAAGTGGAACTCTTTTAAATACATTCGAACGTATTTAAGGTCATAACTGGACACTTTATCATGTACTGTATTCCCCAGTAATCCCTTGTACTGTACTTCACCTGCCAAATAGTAGAAACCTGCCTCTGCGGTCAGGTTTGGCATCTGTCTCGTCTTCCGTATTCTCTTCTTCAACTTCAGTCAGCTCTGTAGGTTCACCAGCTTCGGCCATCTGTACCAAACACAACACATTAGCTACGTGGCTTGTTTATGTCACTTATGTACAACACAAACAAAAGTGTGAGAGACATTTTAGGAACTTCTCAACGTGGCAACACCACTGTTGTTGTCTTTAATAGGTATTATAACACAAATGTACCTACCGTAGCTTTTAATATATCGTTCATTAATTATATATAAGATAATAATTCAGTCGCGCTAAATATTTTTTTAACAAACTTGCTAGCTATCTTCTTGGTTAGCCAGTTAACGAGTACAACTGAAGACGCGTCAGCTACTAAAACAATCGTCAAACTTACATAAACTTACATTTAGTCTTCTGTTTGTTATACTATGTCTGGTTAAAGGATATATAAAAGTTATTTGTGGTTTGTTTTTCCTCTTCAATTGACCAGTTGAGTTTCTGTTCCCTTAAGCACTAGAGAAAATGAAAGTAACACTGAGTGAAATCTCGGATATACGTAATTACGTCACAGCTTTACGTCTGTTAGATTTGACGTTGACATTTTGTCAATTAATCCCCACGTGCCATGTGATTAAATCTTGAAGAAATGATTACAGGTATGAAATATCAGTAAAATGAGACTAATTAAACTTGGAACTAACTAAATTAAACAAGAACACAATATTTCTTAAAACAATAGTCAATGGAAATATTTATAGACCTATTACACTCTTATTTGTTACTGTCATGATTATTTATCCATGAATGAACTAGCAGTCCAACTCAGGATCATTACACATACTGTATAAACTGACATGAACTGTTCTGTGTCACCTTCTTTCTCTCTGCTCTGACCACTTTCCTCCTGCATACACACAGACAGACAGCTGGACTGAGCCAGTCCTAATGCAGGTCCATCACAGGGGGGTGGTCCATGATGGGACACAGTATCAAGTAAGAGACAGTTGCAGTGTTTCACAGCCACAGAGCTAAGTTTACCACCACTGGAGACACACTGTCCATCTCTCTGGGAGTCACTGCCATTTCCTCTAGTACAATTCACTCTGCTTTTGGTAAATATTCTACCACAGTTCCTTTTATTTTTCTTGAAGTTTTTCTTGTTTCCCCCCTTTGGATAAGGACAGGGATTCACCATGCAGTCCTGTGCCAGGTGTGGGTTTGTGGTCTACCCAGCGGAGAAGATCAACTGCATTGACCAGGTAATATTACAAAAGAAAAAATTATACAATACAATAATTGAATTACTCATTTATGCTGTAAATGAAAAGGAGGCACTGGATTACTATTTGTTATCTGGCTCTTAGAGAGTATTTTGTCAAAGTGTTTATGTTAGAATTAAGAAGAAGCTACTTCTGCAATACTTTTAGGGACATTATAATTTACACGGGGAAGATCCATTTCCAGAAAAGTGGGGAAAAAAGGGAAAACACAAAGAGTGAAGAACTGACAAAAAAAGAGAAAAAAAATCCATCATATAACTATATATCTTTACTATGTTGTCGCTATTTTTGCATTGAGCGCATATAAATTGCAATGAGATATTATCTAAATTAAGAGCAAGAAGACAATTTAGCAATCTTATAAAATGGTATATTTAGTAACAAGTCAGTGTGTTAAGTTAGAACATGCTGTATCCATGCTTAGAAAGAACCTGTTCTAGGTTAAAATACACACAAAATGCTTTTTTTTTCTTTGACAGAACTGGCATAAAGCATGTTTCCACTGCGACGTCTGTAAGATGGTGCTGACGGCAAATAACTTTGTCAGCCACAAGAAAAGGCCATACTGCTCTGTGTAAGCGCTGTATTTTTTATTTTATTTTAATTTTATCATTAATATCTGTTTGGACACTAACCATAAAATCTATCTTTAGGTGCAAAGTGGCCATTCTTTTCACTGTCGCCTATTGAAGTAAAATCTAAACTTGCCACTTAATTGAATTTTTTTTCACATCTTGGCTCCACAGACACAACCCAAGGAACAACACATTCACCAGCGTGTACGAGACCCCCATCAACATCAATGCAAAGAAGCAAACTAAGGCCAGCAGTGAGGTAAGGAATAGATGTGTCACCTGCAAAAACACACCAGAAGCAACATGAGACAAAATATTTCAGCCTTGATCTGAGTCAAGATGTATTGTTGACAGGCTGACATATGTGACTGTGTATGTCATTCAGAGCATTCTTTAGTGGTTACTGTGTATATGACTGTATTTATACTGTGTATATGACTGTACTTCATAGCTATCATTGCATTTATATAAGTCATTGTGAGTAAATAACCTAACAAATGAATTTTAATATACCTTGAAATTATTAAAACAATCTGTTTTGATGAATAATTTTTTGCCAAATCACAAAATGTTGCTTAAAGTAGACCTTCTTCTTTTCAGTTTATCATTTACAGTAACACATAAAATCACAAATCATCAAGATGAGGACTTAAATCTATTACACACAATTAGAGTCAGAAAGCTGGAGAAGTGACAGAAAGCAGATGTACCCATTATGGTCAGATAAGGCACGAAGTCAAAAAGGCCTCATTCCCTGTTTTACGAGTGGGAGAGTGAGATGTGGGCAGCTTCTGGACCCTGGGAGTCTGCAGTGACAGCAGCGGTGTGGAATGGAGAGTGCAGCTCAGGTTATTTCTGGTCCTGTGACAGAGGCGAGATACCCCCACCTCTCTTCCCTGAGTCCACTTCATGCCCCAGGGGGCTAAATTTATACATCAGGAAAAACAGCCACACATCCCTTCCTCTCCTCTGCTCTGCCACCTGCTCCTGTCTGTCTGAGTATGTCTGTGTCTATGAGTTCATGCAAAGCTCTTATGCTTATATTAGCAATGGGCTAGCAAGCTCATCAGCTACTGCTATATGTCTCTAGAGAGATAAAAGGCTTAACTTATTGATATCTGATCTGGAGGCTTTACTTTGGAACATGTTGGTGATCCTCAACTCAGTGACCCTGAACAATTTTCAAAGAATTCTAGCACTGGTAGACATGCAGAGGTTTTTTGCTGTTTTTTTTTTTTTTTTCAATAATTCTTCTTCTTTTTTTTAAATTAATTTCCTTTAGCCTTTATTGTGAAGATTTAGCTACAATTGTAAGTTTTACCCTGAATATTGAGCAACTATATTTATAGTTACTTCTTCAGCAATGATGCTCTTTTATCTTCATGCAATACGACTGTTCTGTGATTCATTCTGAGTATTGCAAACAGCTCAGAGTTTCATCAGTCGATGTTCATTTCTGGATCTTTCCTGGCGGGTCCAGCTTTGATTGAGACATCTCAGTTATTAATAACAGTGCACTATTATTATCTCTTAACTATTAAGCATGTTAGTTTAGGTTGTCTAGTTTGAAGACGACAGAATAAGAATAGTGTTTGGCCCAGTGGATTAAATGCTAAAGGCTGCAATTTTATGTCATTTCCTTTTATCAGAAACATACACTGGTCTAAACATTACTTCTAAATGTACATGTTGTTGTCCGTGTGGCTTGTGCATGTGCTAATCTGTGCTGGTCTTGGCTTAATGCTTGTCGTCCATGTGCATTTGTAGCTGAAGTATCGTGAAGATGGTGAACGCTTTATGTCCACCTTCCATTGTGACATGAGGTCCATGGAGCTGGAGAGGGCTCGACTAGCCAATCAAATGGCCAGCCAGGTGAGCTCCCGGTAGAGCAACTGGCCTTTAAACTCAGTCAGGGGAAGTTCCCAGCCTGAAGTTCTACAGTAATAAAACAAATTGTGCAGTCATTCACATGTCAGCATAATTAATTTTATATCTCACATATAGCTGTGATCCAAAATCCTCAACTGATTAATATCAAATTGTGCTAAAATTATTTGCTATAATGTGATTTTAAGTGGGTCATGACATTTCTGACCGTGAATGTGGGAGGATAGTGCCATCTATGAGTCAACAAGGTCTTATAGGTGTTAAATATACAGAATTACCATCATGTCACGAACTGGAAATGTATACAGTACATGTGTCTGTTGTGTCTGAACAGGCCTTTCAGTCTCAGTCTGAGTTCTCACAGCAGCAGACATGGTACTCGGGCATGGTGACCAATCAGGAAATGGTAACAGTGTCTCAGGCCCAGAATGCTATCAGTGGTGTGAGTATCCAAAGCTGTCCAATTCTTCAGGTTTGCTTTTGGATACAAACTGGTATTAATTTTTGCATTACTGATCAGTATTCTATCATTATTGTCTTTATTGATAGGTGAAGTACACAGAGGAATATGAGCAGTCAAAAGGAAAAGGCAGCTTTCCTGCACTGATCACACCAGGTTACCAGGCTGCAAAAAAAGCCAATACTTTGGCCAGTAGTGTAAGTGGAAATTTTTTTTTTTCCTTGTCTTTTTCTACGGTGCTGTCTAAGTCAGGTGTGTTAAATTTATTTTAGTTCAGGGGCTACATTCAAGCCCAATATGACCTGAAATGGCCGAGACCAATAAAATAATACCAGCGGGGAAAAAGTTAAATTGCTTTATAATGATGTTTACCTCTACCAAGTTTCATTAGAAATGTGAATAACATGAACAACCTGAAAATTCTGAAGAAAAATAAGTGAAGTGACATTAATTTTTTTCCTTTTTTTTTGCTGATTTGAGAGTCCTGTTTGACAAGGTGTTATTGATTGTCAAATATTTTCTTGAATAATGTATGTATATGATCAATGGAGTGGGGTGGGCTGGGGAGCAGATTTTTTTTTTTTAATTATTATAATCTATTTTATAGTTGTTGTCTTTTTGGGGGTGGGAGGGGGCTGTTTGTTTTCCTCTTTTTTCTCTCTTTCTTTTCTTCTCTGTTTCTTAATGTTCTAAATGTAAAAGATAATAAATATATTTGGAGAAAAAAGTAAAATGAGTGCAATTATGCCTCATTTTATCATTTACACATGTAAATCACAACTAACAGATCACAGTGGATCTACAAATACCCAATACATTTAGTAACAGACAGAATATTGCTAAAATTGCTAAAATCTCTTAAGACATTTCAGGTTGTTCATATTTGTTGAGATTATTAATTTTTTTTTTTCAGAAAGAATAGTTTTTAAATACAAACATTTTAATGTACTTTTACATTTTTATTCTAAAACAAAAAGAACATTTTTGAATTGTCCTTACATATAGATTACTATAATAGTAGTTTACTGTTCTGATCCTGTTTAGATCAAATTGGTTTGTATGTGGAATCTGAACAAAAAAAAATTTTTGAGTCCTTGATTGTTAATATCTCCAGTGTCATTTTTGCATTTCACAAATTCATGCCATTGGTTTGGTTGGATCCTTTTGGCGGGCCATATATAAACAAACAAAGCAGACTATGAAAAGACCAAACATCAGTACACACTGTCCCAGGACCTTCCCCAAATCAAAAAGGCTAAAGCTAATGCTGCCCTGTGCAGTGATGTAAGTCAGCAATTTCATCACAAGGCTCACATTCATTAATAATACATACTGTATACACAACCAGGCTAATTTACACTGTCATATACTTTAGAAATGTTGTCTCTTAATTTAACATGTCCTACTTTATTGCTCCAGATTAAATATAAAGAGGAGTGGGAGAAGACCAAATCTGAAGCATGTGACATTGGTATCGACGACCTGTCTGTTAGAACAGCGAAAGCATCCCGAGATCTCGCCAGTGATGTAAGTACACACACCTGGCATCTCTGCAGCCAGATAAAAGATTAAACCAATAGCTGACAAACAACATAAGTCGCTTTAATCAGTTGTAATAGCAGACAAATCAAATCAAGTCATGTGTTTCAGATTAAATATAAGGAAGGTCATAAGAAAAACATGGAAAACACAGTCAACGTGAGTGACACAAAGACTCTGCACTCGCTTCAAGTGACCAAGATGAACAGTGATGTAAGTCTGCAGTTTGAATGGATGCATGATGTAATACTGAGAGACTAATATGCAAATAAAAGTGATGCCTTTTTGTTATTGATTGTTAATGTCTTCAGTGTAATTTTTGCATTTCACAAATTCATGCCATTGGTTCATTTGGATCCTTTTGGCGGGCCATATATTTAACACATGTAGTCTAAACCATTCCAGGATCATTTCCATCTATGCTCGTGGCTGTAAGATCATAAAATTATATGTTGTTTTATTGCAGCTAGAATATAAGAAAGGTCATGAGGAGAGAGTGTCAAAGTACAGCACGTTTGTTGACCCACCAGAGGTGCTTCTGATTAAGAAACAGGGACAAATGATCAGATTTAATTAAAAATCGAACTATCTATTTCATCTCTTTGAATATATGTCACTTAGAGGGCATGTGAAGCCATGACCGTGTAACTGAATGACACTTTTTTTGCTCCAGTTTGCCTACACAGAAGAATATGAGCAGCAGAGGGGTAAAGGCAGTTTCCCGGCACATCTCACACCTGGATACATGATGTCAAAAAAAGCCACTGAGCAGGCCAGTGATGTAAGTAGCATCATCAAATCTGGACATAACAACATGTGTGCAAATACTCCTTACCATGCCACTGGTTTTGGTTGTGATGGTGATTTTATGTTCTGCCAGATAAAGTACCGTCAGACGTATGAACAGGAGATAAAGGGTAAAGCCAGTACTGAGGCTGCAGCGGCTGAAGCAGCTCATGCCAGAGAAAATGCAGAGAACTTCAGCCAGGTAGTGATGCTGCACAATAAGCAAACAAAGGATTTTCACGGCTGACACCTTAGTCTCATGGGTTTAATTTCAAGAACCAGAAAAAACATAGACATAGATCACAATGTATTTCAAATAAAATGAGCCAAACCTACATGTAAAATTCAAAATCTTACCATGTGTTTTTTCTCATTTCTAGTCTCTCATCACATTTAGAATAAGACATAATCACCTGAAGAGTAATATTTCAGTTTTACAAAGATCATTTTGACTTGTTCCATTGGAAGATTTTATGCTTATTTCAGGATTTATTTCTTCTTTTTTTTTGTGTGTTTTTTTTGTAAAAAATTATCTTGGTAAAATTTCTTAAAATAATATTTTCAATATCTATTGTCTAAAAAAATAAGTTGTTCTATTTCCCTGAAGTTTTACACTTTAGCTGACTGTCATTTTTGAAGTGTGATGATTTGTAAATGTAATTGTACTTTTTCAATTACATTTTCAAACAGATAATACATTTAGAATCATTAAAACATAATCAAATTAAAAAATAATACAGATTGATTACATAATTCAGTTTTTACAACATTTCATTGGTTAGATATATTTCTAGTGATACATAGAAATCTTTGGGTTTCATTAAAATTACAATTAATTTAGAACAGTTCAAGATGGATGGGTCATTCATTACACATTTAGAATTAAAGTAAATAATTTACTACAAGGTCAAATTTTCCTTTTTCTATTGACTTAAAAAACCCAACAGATTAATTATTTTTAAAGCTTGGATCTTATGCCTTATTTACTCATGTCTGAAATAAGTGCTTGTGTTTTTGCAGATTGCATATACTGAAGAGTATGAGCAGCAGCGAGGCAAAGGTAGTTTCCCTGCCATGATTACTCCTGGATATTATCTTGCAAAGAAGGCTCAGGAAAATGCAAGTGATGTGAGTATTGATCTTGAAGAAAAACACGTCGTATGTCCTCTAAAACACTTAACTACACTTATCTGTGTGAACTTATGAAAAGTGTGCAGTTATAAAAATGGATCCAGGATCAGTTGTGTAACATGTGAGCTGGTTGTGAATGTTGTCAAAACATTACAAAGTGTTGAATAGAAAAGCCTCCACTCATATATATCTGCTGGACATGTCATCACTCTGCAGAATGAATGAAGAATGAGGAGGCCTCCCGACTAAATTAGATTCTGTGTATGTCTACGTATATGTGTTCTTCTAATCTCCTGACTCTACTGTTGTTATCGTGAAGCACAAACCATCTCTCATCCTTTTGCAGCTGAAATATAGAAAAGACAAGAACAAGATGAAGGGCACGTCACACTTTCACAGTCTGACCACCGAGGACAATCTGGCGCTGAAGAATGCCCGAAAAATTAACAAGATGGTCAGCGAGGTGAGCGTTGTTGTATGTTCGATGGCTGTATGTTTGTTTTTTTTCTTTCTCCATTTTTATTTGGTTGTTTGTCTTATGAGTTATTTTGTTCAGTTCTTTAAACAAGATTATATGAGCATGTAACATGTACTGTGCTCTCTCATCTGAAGTGTACGCATGCATATACTATATATATATATATATATATATATATATATACATATATATATACATTGAATTGCACTTTAAAAAAGTAAGGGTTGTCGTCTCAGACAGAATTCTGCATTTGTGTTTTTTCAATATACTGTATATATTTTAAAATGTTATATATATATATATATATATATATATATATATTCATAATTAAAGAATAAAAGTAATAAAGTGATAATAGTAATCATAGCAATAATATACAAGTAATAATAATATACTCATCATAATACTTGAATTTCTATTATTATTATTATTATTATTACTAATACTTTGCCTTTGTTTATACAAGTCCTTTCCAATGTGCAATTTAAATTTTTCACAACTTTTTGTTTTGTAGTATTTCTTGTGTGTATATTTGGTGTTCTACTGCTGTTTCAACCCTGATTTCTTTACCTCAATTTGCCAAAGGATCATGGAAATTCTCTCTAATCTAATCTAACCTAATCTAATCTAATCTAATCTAATCTAATCTAATCTAATCTAATCTAATCTAATCTAATCTAATCTAATCTAATCTAATCTAATCTAATCTAATCTAATCTAATATAATATAATATAATATAATATAATATAATATAATATAATATAATATAATCTCACATTTGTCTATAAATAAAATTCTCCAAGTATAAAATTTGTTAGATTTTTACCAAATTTGAGTCACTAAAAATTAAATCACAAATGATAGCTGGTTGTAATTTCTAAGATACAGACTTCAGTCAAAATGTGAAATTCTGAGAATTAATGAGATTGGATTTAATTCAAAATAAATGTTTGTCTCAGATCTACTTTAAAACAGTGTCTGCACATCAGAATATTTTCACTTTACAGGTTCTTTCTAGTGGAACATTTATAAATGCATTATATAAATGTACATAAGACAACATATATACGTGTATACACCATCATATATATTGAAAACATGAGCTAACCAGCAATTTTGTAATTTTCTTTATGATTTATCTTATTAAAGAATGTAAGATTTAGCACATTTGATGTCTGAAGCAGATACTTTCTAAGAGATTGTAGAACAGTGATATCTAAGAAGCATACTGTACATCCTTACAATTGTTCTCATATCCTTGGAGGTGACAGTATTTCCAGATGAACGAGCTGTTGTTACACAATGGGACTGAATGTGTGCACAAGAGCTTAAAGAATTACACATAGTTTGTCAGTGTCATGTCTTGCATTTTTGCCATCTCTGAGCTTCTCCCCCAATGTTATTGTAGCTTACCTCCAAGGCCATGGCACATCCTTTCACACTGAAGTTATACAGTGTTTCACATATGGATCTATTTTCAACACCAGTGAAATAGTCCTGAAATATTAGCTCGTAACACCCATACTGAGCCCTTTAGCATTAATGAGCTTAGTCTAATCACTTTGCTTGAATATAGTAAAGTGACTAAGTTTGGTCCTATCCTATTTGTCATTACAACTGAATGACATATAGGTACATATATTTGTGAAAATATTTTGCAGATAACATCAATAAAATATTTGGATGTTTGCCTCTGACTTTTGGATAAAGATAGAAACATTTTATATTTAGCAGGGAAGGATGGATTTACTTGCAACTGTCTGAAATACATTATAAATGGGCTACAATGAAATATGTTTGTACTCTATATTCTTTTCCAGGTGGAGTATAAAAAGGACTTGGAGAACACTAAAGGCCACAGCATCAATTTCTGTGAGACGCCACAGTTTCAGAACGCTTCCAAGACTGCCAAGTTCATCAGTGATGTATGTACCACACACCATTTATGGGGATTTTCATTAAAGCAGAATATAAATTTACAAATGTCTGTGACTGTAATAGCTGAGCATGGTTTTGGTTGATGTTTTATAGAACAAATATAAGGAGAAGTACACCACTGATATGAAGGGCCACTATGAGGACTCGGGAATTGATAAGAAAACAATGCATGCTATGAAAGCAAGGAAGCTGGCGAGTGATGTAAGCAGTACATTTATTTAGCTAATTTACCATTTTACATTTAGTAATATATCTGCTCCTGTGGGAGTGTGTTCACTGCTCTTCTTGTTCATTCCAGATTTCTTATAAACAAGGCTGTGAACAGGAGCAGGGTGAATACAACTATCCAGCCACACTCACACCAGGATACAAAAGCCAAAGGAAACTGGACCCATTAAAAGACGTTAGTTCTGTTAAAATCCAATCTGAAATTCCCTATCGAATTTCTTGTGAGTTTTGTAACTAATGTATTTTTTATTTTCATGGTTGCAGAAAAACTACAGACAACATATTGACCAGGTCAAGTACAGTCCGGTGACTGACACTCCTGAGATTATTTTAGCAAAGAAGAATGCTCAGCTCATGAGCAAGGTAACTTTTCCTTTCCTTTTTTTATTTTTATTTTTTATTTTTTACTCATCTCTTTTCATTTTTTTTCTGCCGCACGTTATACTAATGAGCACTGCGCTAACGTCACTGTTGATTTTGTTTTGTAGCAAAATTACAAAGCAGACTATGAAAAGACCAAACATCAGTACACACTGTCCCAGGACCTTCCCCAAATCAAAAAGGCTAAAGCTAATGCTGCCCTGTGCAGTGATGTAAGTCAGCAATTTCAGCACAAGGCTCACATTCATTAATAATACATACTGTATACACAACCAGGCTAATTTTCACTGTCATATACTTTAGAAATGTTGTCTCTTAATTTAACATGTCCTACTTTATTGCTCCAGATTAAATATAAAGAGGAGTGGGAGAAGACCAAATCTAAAGCATGTGACATTGGTCTCGACGACCTGTCTGTTAGAACAGCGAAAGCATCCCGAGACCTGGCCAGTGATGTAAGTACACACACCTGGCATCTCTGCAGCCAAATAAAAGATTAAACCAATAGCTGACAAACAACATAAGTATCTTTAATCAGTTGTAATAGCAGACAAATCAAATCAAGTCGTGTGTTTCAGATTAAATATAAGGAAGGTTATAAGAAAAACATGGAAAACACAGTGGGAGTCAACGTGAGTGACGCAAAGACCCTGCACTCGCTTCAAGTGGCCAAGATGAACAGTGATGTAAGTCTGCAGTTTGAATGGATGCATGATATAATACTGCAAGACTAATATGCAAATAAAAGTGATGCCTTTTTGTTATTGTATTTTTGTCAGATTGAGTACAAAAAGAGCTCTAAGGAAAACCAGGCCCAATACACCTTCACGAAGGATACCATTAATCTAAACCATGCCAAAAAGGCCCAGGCCCTCGCCAGCGACCTTGAATACCGCACAAAGCTCCATGAGTACACGGTCATGCCAGATGACATCAAAGTTCAGCAGGCCAAGAAGGCTTATTCTCTGCAAAGCGAGGTAGAATGAAGAAGAAATTGAAGTTCAACAAGATTTTTGCTGCTTACTTTGATAGTCAATGGAAATATAAGACAAAAACGTTTTTCTCATCCGTGACATTTTATTCCACAGAACCAGTACCGCTCAGACCTCAACTGGATGAAAGGAGTCGGTTGGGAGACAGAAGGATGTCTGAACATCACCCAGGCCAAGAAGGCCGGAGAGCTGCTGAGTGATGTTAGTCTTAGGCAGACTTTATTGATCCACAACAGAAACTTCTTGTTTACAATAGCTCACTTGCTCACAAAAACACTAGGGGAAAAAAAGGAAAATAGATATGAAGAGATAAAAACAATAAATAATATAAATACAGAGTCAGCCAAAATAATGTATACAAACACCAGGAAAACTTGCATAAATATTTCAATACCAAATTTATTCAGACATCACATGATTAATACATGTTACCTTTGACCTCTACAATTACAAAAGGTGCTCAAAGTGGTGGTCGTTGGCTTCCATACTGTTACGACCCGAAAGGTGGAACATATTTTTGAAAGGACACCAGAGTCAAAGGGTATAATTTGATTTACACATTTTTATTTATTTAACAAATCTACTGGAGGATCTTCGTTGTTCTTCAGCTTCCTGGTTGAAACGAGCTGTTCAGGTTCCCCCAGTTCAACCCCTTTAAACCCAGTGCCCAAAGCAATAAAGGAAAAAGACCAGAGTGGACCGGCTAAATAAACATAAAGACGGTGTGCTAAACAGGCCAACCCTGTACAGGGCCGTAGGAGCTGTCAGCGCACCGCTACCCTAGCAAAGGAATAAATCACCAAATAAGTCCTAACGAAAGAAAAGCGAAAACAGGACGTCCGGATCCACCTGGCCAAACAAAAAGGAACAGGCTAACAAAAAAAAGCTAACAAAGAAACTCAGCATGCCCGGAGGATCCCGCGTGGAGTGGAGCGGATGCGTCTCGACGTGCGCGCTCCCACGGAACGCTGGGACCTGAGGAGGAGACCATCAGAAAGACCAGAGAAGACCCAAAAAAAAAACGCCCCTACCGGTGCTGTATAAATAGGGCGCGTGGCGCCAAACTAATTAAGTTTAAACCTAAAATTTTGATCGAATATAATAAACAACAAATAATCGATCCAGAAAAAAACGCAATTTACTAGACAAAATATATTTATAAATGTTCATTCAAAAATAGACAAAACAAGCAAAGTCAAAAAGGAAATGACTAATGAAAAATAGTGCACAGCACCTAACACATACATTTATGTGTATGGAGAACTACTAATTAAAAACACTGGCGAAAGTGTCCAATGGGATTGCGGCACATGCATGTTGTCTAAGGGCCACCAATGTAGTCGGTTACCTGTGATAGAGTATACAACATCCTTTAGGGTCCCCCATAGGTTAAAGTCTGCAGGTGAACACAGGAGAACACTTTGGCTAAATACAAACACTTTGTTTAAATACAAGAATGCACTAATAAAGCAGTAAAAAATAGACAAGATTTACATATGTATAAATCTATAGAAAATGGAAGTAATTATACCTTATAGAGACAGTGGAGACTATTAGTTAGTTCAGTTATGTGCCTTCAATTCAAATACATGCTTTCTTTAGTGTTATGTCACTTTAGTAACTCTGTGTATTTGTGGTCTTTTTCCTAATAGACTAAGTACCGTCAGAAGGCCGACAGCATCAAGTTCACCCAGGTTGCCGACGATCTCTCCATCAAACATGCCAAAAAGAGCCAGGAACTCCAGAGCGATGTGAGGTCTCCACCTAGACATTTTCATCACTGTTCGCTCTCATGTCACGTAACCGATGCCTGATTGTGTTTTTCAGTTGGCATACAAAGCAGACACCGAGCAAATAATGCACCAATACACCATGACAAAGGATGAGCCCCAGTTCAGACAAGCAAAGGCTAATGCAGACCTTCTAAGTGGGGTGAGTTCATACAGAAACCAGAGTAAGAATAATAGAATACTTATTATTGTTAGAGTGGGTCGTCCAATAACCTAAGAGTTGTTGGTTTGAATCCCACTCTGTTCTAGTCAGTCTGTTGTGTTCCTGGGCAAGACACTTCACCCTCCTTGCCTCCAGTGTCAATCACAGTAGTGTATGAATGTTTAGTGGTGGTCAGAGGGGCAATGGGTGTGAATTGGCAGCCATGCTTCTGTCAGTCTGCCCAAGGGCAACTGTGGCTACAAATGTAGTTTACCACCACCGCAGTGAGCATGTGAGAGTGAATGAATAATGGGTCACTAATGTAAAATGATTTGAGTGGCCAAAAAAGCGCTATATAAATCCAATCCATTATTATTATTATTATTATTATTATTATTATTAGTAGTAGTAGTAGTAGTAGTAGTAGTAGTAGTAGTAGTAGTAGTATTATTATTATTATTATTATTATTATTATTATTATTATTATTATTATTCCCCCGCCCCCAAAGGGGAGAGGGATATTGTTTTTGGTTCAGTTTGTCTGTTTGTCTGTCAGCAGCTTTACACAAAAACTACTGGACCAATTTCCATGAAATTTTCAGGAAAGGTGTGAGGTGGTCCAGAATAGATCCCATTAAATCTTGGTGAATGTAGGTTAAAGGTCACAGTCACCAAAAATGTGTTTTCACAAAGATAAGAGATAGGGCAAATCAGGTAAAATGTGTGTGAGGGGGACAGGTTTTGTTGTGCCTGGCACCACTTGTTCTTATCAATAGGTTAATTTTCACTTGCAGTGTAATATATGTGTCCTTTCCTGATGTGCTGTGCAGGAGAAGCCCTGTTTGTTTAAGTCATGTCTTTCCATTTTAATTACTGTATGATAACAGATAAAGATCAGTACTGATAATTCCAGGAGAATATTCATTTAATATCTTATTTGTACAGTCATTGCACAGTCACATACTGTGTTCCTACTGACAATATATCAGTTGGAGTAGACTAAGACTCTATTAAACAGCACAAAAATTAGACTGTAGTAAAAGCATTAGAGAAACGAAGTAAAGCTACTGTCCAAATAGCACACATGCAAAGGACATCTTTCATTTCATAAACACTAGTCCATCAAAAAGAAAACTTTTCAAAGGAAAAACAGAGCTATTACTTTGTAGTGAGTCCATATTATCTTATCCAGTTCTGTTTTAATTATTTGTCCATAATTCATTTGCACAGAAAAATCTATTACTACTCATGCCAAATACTGTACATGTATTTGTGAGTGAAATACAATGAAAAAAATGTGTGTATTGTTTATATTTTGCTATTCTTACATATTGTTCAATCAGTGTCACTATTTATGACCTCTCTATGTGAATGTAAGTTGATAGAAACATGCATTTTATTTCCCAGAAAGTGTACAAGGGTAAATGGGAGAAGCAGATGGAAAAGGGCTTTGAGATGAGTCTGGACTCACTCTCTATTCTCACCGCTAAAGCCAAAAGAGACCTGGCCAGTGATGTGAGTACAGTGTTGTTTTTTAGCATAATCATGCATCATTTTTAAATTGTTATATTTATTCATACCATTGCAGAAGTTTATGAGATCAATTCAGAAAACAAGTAAATGTATTTGGGTAGATTTTTTTTTGTATAACACCATGAATGTCATATCTTTTTCCAGATCAAATACAAGGAGCAGTATGAGAAAAACAAAGGGAAAATCATTGGCATTAAGTCAATCAGTGATGACTCTCAGATGGCTCACTCTGCTCTGGCCACCAAACTACAGAGTGGTCGCCACTATAAGAAGGATTATGAGGACACTAAGACAAAATACAGGTGGAGTTCCTGACCAGGAAATAAATGAGTTGATAACAAGTCATAGCATTATTTTAGCCATCATTTTTCTGTATTAACCCAAACATCTACCAGCAATCAAAACCATCTACTGATCTAAAATGTCTAATACCTTTTGAGCTCCTAATTCTATCAATCCATGTAAATAATTAGTGTAAAATAATAATGGATTCGATTT
This sequence comes from Siphamia tubifer, assembly GCA_020466265.1. NCBI lineage: Eukaryota > Metazoa > Chordata > Actinopteri > Kurtiformes > Apogonidae > Siphamia > Siphamia tubifer. The sequence continues at coordinate 22,854,004 of CM035801.1, read as the reverse complement.
CTATAGCACTTTTCAAGGCACCCAAAGCACTTTACATTTGTGATTCATTATTCATTCACTCTCACATACTCCCTCTGGTGGTGGTAAACTACATATGTAGCCATAGTTGCCCTGGGGCAGAGTGACAGAAGCATGGCAGCCATTTTGTGCCTACTGCCCCTCTGACCACCACTGAACATTCACACACATTCTTATACCAGTGTGAGTGACACTGGAGGCAAGGACGGTGAAGTGTCAAGACAGACGAATTAGGACAGAGCGGGAATTAAAACGCCAACCCTTTGGTAAATGGACGACCTGCTCTACTGACTGAGCCATGACCACCCCACAAAATGTAGTTTGTCATATTTTCATGGTCATCAGATATGACTCATTTAGATGAGTCATAGGCTCCATAGTGAACATGGACATGAACAACTTCTACAACATTGATTCACCATCAAAACCCATTGAGTTTGGTAAATGACAGTGGATGGAGACACTTCTTTTATGTTCAGTTAATCATATATTTTCTGAAAAAGCTGCATTTTCTTCACTGTTCTTTACTCTGAATTTTCATACACATGTAAATAAATATAGAAAAAATACATGATTTACAGTGAAAAAATGCAAAATATAGAGGATGATACTATGATACATAGTGATAAATTGTGGAAGAATGGTTACATTAAAAGAAAAATTCATTCGAGAAATGCCACAAAAATAGCATTGGGGCTTTTGGGTTAAAATATGCAGGGTCCACAGAGTTGGAAATTCTACTATAATATATTTTATGGACATTATTGGACTTTTACAAATTTACACATGAAATAGTCATTTGCAGAGAGAAATGAGCCACATGTCTTGACAGTTATAGATTCTGTTGGGCAGATTTTATTCTATCACTGTATGAACATATAAGACTAAAGAGCTCGGATTCTTACTGATCTTGTCCCCAGCCTCTCTTTGGATATGATGAACATCAGTCATGCACAGAAGGCCCAAGACCTGGCGACTGAAACTAAATACAGGACTTTCCTCCATGACTACACAACACTGCCGAGTGACATGAATGTGGCCTGGGCAAAGAAGGCCTACGGGCTGCAGAGTGATGTAAGTGTCACTGCTGTCAAGTTAAAACGCTGTGTAAAACGGGCTCATAAACAGTGTGACTTTTAACATTTTAAAGTGAAACACGGTATGTTCTTGTATGTGTTTAGAAACAGTACAGGTCTGATTTGAACTGGATGAAGGGCGTGGGCTGGGAGGCTGCGAAATCCCTGGATGTCCAGCAGGCGAAGAAAGCTGGAGAACTCATCAGTGAGGTACTGTCTGACACTGTGACCCGGACCCGTTAGGATCAGTATCATGGATAAAGTAGTGAAGAAGACATGATAAGTCATTATACAGTACGTTGAGACACTTACTGAAAGGACAATGTTCCAGCTTTTGACTGTCGTTAACATTTTGTTCATTGAAGGTAATTATGCTGGGAGTCAAATGTAATTTAAACCAATTATTATGCAGAGTATGATTAACCAAGCTAATGCTATTAATACTGAGAGGACTATATAGAGAAATTAGAATAGAAGGCATGAGAAAGTGATAAGCATAATTGCGTAACGACATGACAGTAAGACACATATGTAAGTTTACAGCATAGGTCAGAATGTATTTAAAGATCTGTGGCTCGTTCGTGTACTTCAGAATCTAGGTTAAGCATGTAGACGACAGCCATCTATAACAAGCACCAGACTGACACAAGCCTGCATATCCAGTATACCCAGTATTCCACTTCCCTGATTGGGTATTATTTTGTGTTTCTTTCCATGTTTCTGCATTTGTTAACCTCATGGTTTGTGGAGTCAGATTGTTTCTGCATGTTTGGTTTATTAAAAAATTATATTATATACTTGAAAATAAAGTGAATGGGTGAATGTAGATTGTGCAGATCTATTAAGACCAAGTCTCTGGTACATTGATCGACTAGATTCTATATATGTACACTTTGGTAACATGTTTCAGACTCTGTTTAATTTAACCTCCTAAAAAACTCAGTTTATGGACATTCATTTAGGACAGGCGTGCCCAAGTCTTTTCAATTCAGTGTACAAATACAGCCTAGTTTAATGTCAAGGAGGCTACCGGACCAGCAAAATATCATAATAACCTAAAAATAATGACAATTCCAGTACAAAAGAAGTAAAATTAGTTGATGAAAACTTTTGCATTTACAAACTGTCCTTTCATAAGTAGTATGATTTACCAAAACAACCTGGAATATCGAAAGAAAATAAGTGCAATTTAACAATATAATGCCTCAGATTGTACATTACAACTTACAGGTCTGAAAATATTTGGCAGTTAACATGCATAACCAAAAAAATTACACCATTAACTTTATGATCAAAATAACTTTGACTGTCAGTGTCACCTGTGTAATTTTTGGATTTTGAAAATTAAACCGGTTATATCAGACTCCTTGTTGGGCCATGTTTTGACCCACGGGCTGTTTGTTTGACACCTTGATTTAGGATATACAAAAGTATTAAATATAATATTGAATGAGCTACATTATATCAAAATTGCTCTTAGGACAGGAGCCTTTCTGCCAATCAGCAGTTCCTGGTATATGTAAGTATCGGATATTTGGCCTCTTACACATATAGTAATTATAGCAGAATGTACAGACTGAAATAAGCCCCTCTATTAATAACCCTTTCATAAGCAGCCACTTATTTTAAGTTTCATTCCTGTCAGGGTTGCCAATAATAGTTACTGAAATTTCAGAACACCATCCAGGTTGTTTGTGATATTATTCTGCCCTCTAGTGTCTAGTAAATGCATGTGCACCTGCATGATTGATGCACATTTAAAATTATTTGTGTGTTTTTTTGGCCATTTTAGAAAAAGTACCGTCAAGATGTAAGTGCTCTGAAGTTTACCAGTGTGGAAGACAGTCCAGAGATGGTCCAGGCCAAACTCAGCAACAAACTGGCACTTGATGTAAGTTCAGCAAGAACAGCAAGAAGGACCCTGGTTCGAATCCCACACCAGACCTTTCTGTGTGGAGTTTGCATGTCCTCCCCGTGTCCACGTGGGTTTTTGCCGGGCACTCCGGTTTCCTCCCACCATCCAAAGACATGCACTGATAGGTTAATTGGTTAATCTAAAATTGGCCATAGGTGTGAATGTGAGAGTGATTGTTTGTCTATATATGTTCAGCCCTGCGATGAACTGGCGTCTCATACAGAGTGTACCCCGCCTTCGCCCATTGTAGCTGGATTAGGCCCCCAGTGACCCCCGCGACCCTAGTGAGGATAAAGCGGGTTCAGATAATGAATGAATGAATGAATATATATAAAATAGTATGGGGTATATACAGTGCTACACCACTTACTCCTCTGATAAATACTGTAAATGTAAACAATTCTAGCAGACACCATTAACCTGTAAAGATCTACTACTTCTTTTGTGGCAGTTCCCAAAATATGTTTTTTTCTCAATTTTTAACTTGTGATTTAGAAACATGTATTGTAATAATAATATGGTCAGTATTTTGCAACATTCAATTTGCAATGGAAAATTAGGTATTTTTCTACATTCAATTTACTGATCATGATTAATGTCCATAAAAGGTCAAATTAAAGTTGATGGTTATTATATCAAAAGCAGAGAAATTGGAGAGAAAAATGACCTTTTCAGTAAAATCTCTCATTAACTAAATACAACCCCAATGTTTCCATCCATTGTCATTGATCCAACTCCATGGGTTTTACTGGTGAATCAATGTTGTAGAAAATGACAGTGTAAATGACAGTAACTAAGGAGCCTCTGAATGTCCAAATGGGTCATATCTGATGACCATGTAAAGATAAATAACTGTATTTTACACCAACTGTTGACATGGATTGATAGGATTAGTGGATCAACAATTATGTGACTTTTTATACCAGTAAATTATTATGGTCACAAGCAAGTTTTTGGGTCTTTATGGGTTAATATACTGTATAATGATCAGGGTTTAACATTAATGAGACATAATCCTGTGTGCTTTTCTTTACAGAGGTTATACAAGGAGAAGGGTGAAAACATGAAGCATAATTACACCCTCAGTGGAGAGCTTCCTGAGCATATTCAGGCCAAACTCAATGCTAAGAACCTCAGCGAGGTAAAACCACACTCTGAAGATGACACACATAGAATCTATCAAATGTCTCCCAGTCCATCCTGTCAGCAGCCTTTGTCTAAACTAGTTAAGTCTATACATCTGCCATGCACTCCTGTTTTCAGAGCACCTATAAGGAATCATGGACTAAGATACGTGATGGCGGTTACAAGCTGCGTTTGGATGCCATTCCTTTCCAGTCTGCAAAGGCTTCTGCAGAAATCCTCAGTGATGTAAGATCCTTTTCAGCCGTTTGTTATGTAGACTATAACATTTATAGTCACTTTAGGAGAACAGCTTCTCTATAACTAGGAGCTAAGATTACATGTAATGGCTAGGTGATGGCGAATAAGAATTAACATTTAAAAGTTTAATTATGTGAAGTTGCAAATTTCTGATTTTCTTTATTGCTATTCAATGCACCTTCACTGTGTATGTGTGTGAACTTACATATGAGTACATAGTTAATTCTTTCCACTGTCTGACAAGATGTACATTAACCTTTTTTGTTTTAATACAATTTTGGCATTTGTGTCAGAATACAACTCATAATTGCTTTTGGGTTTTTTTTAATGAGTAGAAAATCACTACAGGCATTGTGTAATTAATTTACAAAAGAAACCAAAGTGTAATCTATTAAAATTAGTCCAAAAAATAATTAATTGTTAATTGTAATTGGTTACTAAGGGCTTACATCCTAATATATACTTCTTAGTTCAAATTTTATGTAGAATATTTAGCATAAATGAGAAAAAAATGAAAAATATTATGCCAATATTATGCTTGGATGGGTTTTACACTTTTTATTAGATAACATTTTTATTGACCCATCTATCTCTTCTTATTATGCCCTGATTGTTGGAACATGGAGCAATTTGATTTGATTTGATTTGATTTGATTTGATTCAATCAGTTAATCTTTATTTTCATAGCACTTTACATACAATAAAATGTAGCATAAAGTGCAGGAAACACACACACACACACACACACACACACACACACAGATAATTAAAAATAACTGTGTCACACCTATAATCAACTCATGACTTGGTTTCATGTTACTTGTTGTTATGTTTTGAGAAATGTCAGAAGGATGTCATCATCTAACTGCAAAACAAATGTACCTAAGGTTATAAATAAATTAACCTTAACTTGTACCTAAACCTCATGACGTATTAATAACAAACCACTTTTATATGATCGCTTTAGCAAAAGTACAAAGAGGACTTTGAGAGGACCAAAGGAAAGATGATCGGGCTGAAGGGATTGCAGGATGACTTGAACATTGCTCATTCAGTTCACGCCAACAAACTGCAGAGCGATGTGAGTAATTGTTTCTTTTAACTCGGCTGAAAAAAAAAAAAAAAAGTAAACAGCAAATACATCTTTACATTCCTGTCCTTTACACCTAATCCATCTGCAGATTACATATAAGAAGGACTCGGCAAAGGAGCTGTCAAAGTTCCAGCTGCCTATGGACATGCTGGAAGTGTCCCACGCTAAAAAAGCCCAGTCCCTGGTCAGTGATCAGGACTATCGGCTGACCCTGCATCAGTACACGTCGCTGCCTGATGACATGAAAGTCCAAGCTGCCAAAAAAGCCTATGCCCTGCAGAGTGAGGTGAGAGGGACAACAAAGAGTTAATACTAGGGTTTGTGTTAATGCTATAAAGTCATTTGAAGATCCAGCGCTACTTTTGTGGCATTTCCCATATGATATTTTCCCCTAAATGTAACATTTCAGAAGTAATTTAACACCATTTATTGTATTATTATCCCATGTTTTCCATTTTTTTCTGTAAAAATAATGTATTTCTGGATAATTAATTCACTGATTCATAAAAGATCAGGTTAAAGTTGATGGCTATCTTATCAGAAACACAGAACACTGAAGAAAATCTAACTTTTTCAGCTAAATATATCATTAGTTCAACATAAACCAAGTGTCTCCATCTACTCCCATTGATCTAACTCCATGGGTTTTACTGGTGAATGAGTGTTGTAGAAGATGATGGTATTTCCACAGTAAATATGGAGCCTCTGAACATTCAAATAGGTCATATCAGATGACTATGAAAACATTACAAACTGCATTTTACACATTTTATTTACATATTTTCATCAGATTAGTGAATCAACTGGTATTACACAGTTTAGATCAGTAGATATTTCTAGTCACCAGTGGATGTTTTTGTATTTATGGGCTAAATAAGTGACCCTTTTCCCTGTGTGTGTTTGTTTCCACCACAGAAAGTGTATCGGTCTGACCTGAATTATCTGCGTGGTGCAGCCTGGATCGCCACTGGAGCTCTACAGATTGAAGGATCGAAGAGGGCCACAGACCTCATTAGTGATGTGAGATGTAGATTTGTTTGTGGTTTATGATATATTTTATTACATTCTTCTATCCATGTTGTTTCAGTGCATTCAGAATTATACTGTAATAGAGTTTTTACCTACATACCTAAACACTGCTGCGGTTAAGAAAGACAAACAGCTTCTGATGAAGGAAAAAATATAAAATGATGTGGGGAGAAATATATGAGATGAGATTAAATGAGATAAGATTACATTAGATTAGACTTTATTGACCCCACAACTGGAAAATTCACTGACCAAAACAGCAACAGTTTGAACTGCAAGAAAACTGGAAAAATGGTCATGCATAAATATAGGACAAAATACAATACAATGCACAAACTAATAAAAGAAAAATATATATAGTGTTATGTAATAATGTCAATGTCAATGTACATATTTATCATCTTCATACTTATTTTGCTAGATTTGAAATTATGCAAAAAAAATAATATTATAATGTTTGCATTAGATTCTCCACATTAACTCTTGATCATTCGCCTCCAATAGAAAAAGTACCGTCAACAACCGTACAACTTCAAACACACGTCTGTGGCCGACTCCCCAGACATCGTCCATGCCAAACTGAGTGGACAAATTACAAATGAGGTGAGTTTGATCATTTAAGCTCAGTTGGATGCACTTCCTTTGTATCTCTTTTGATATAAATTCATCTCTATATCTCATTTATCTGTCTTTTCTAGCGTTTGTACAAAGAGAAGGGGGTGAATGACCAACACAACTACACAATCACAACAGAGAGACCAGAGATTACTCAAGCAAAGATCAATGCAGCCAACCTCAGTGAAGTAAGAAAAGTCCTTCTAACCTATGTGCCATGAAGTATGGAATATTCTACACATTTTTTAATGCGTTTTGCAATACATTTTCCTTGGTGTTTACAGATCAAGTACAAAGAATCCTGGCACACTCTGAGGGCTCAGGGTTACAAGCTCACCATGCAGGACATCCCCTTCCAGGCCGCAAAGAGCTCCACAGGCATCGCCAGTGATGTAAGAATGTATTACCGGACCAGTACACAACAAAACAAACTTGACTATAGAAAATGACATACACTGGTGTTCAGACCAAAATAGAAGAATGTCTTTTAGATGGTATCTTCACTATTAAATAAAGAGAATGTAATGCAATCAAATGTATCACAGAACTGCAAATTAAAAGAGATGAGTTTGAATTATTAAAAAAAGGGATGATGATGATAATAATAATAATAATAATAATAATAATAATAATAATAATAATAATGATATACAGTTGTTTCTATAAATGTATGGTTTCTGAAAATATAAACTGAGAGGATAACAAAAAAATATTTAGTTTAAAGTAATTGTTTTTAAAGGTGTGATAATTAGCGACCATTAAGCAAATCAAGTTGAAAAGAAAATGTGTGACGCTCAGCTCTAATATTGTATTTTACATGTGTTTTTTTTATCTAGCTTTCCTGGTTTGGATTGTTTTTTTCACATGTCTTGTCCTTTTTAGCAGACGTCTTTAACCCTGGTCCTCAGGGTCCACTGTCCTGCATGTTTTAGATGTCACCCTGCTCCAACACACCTTACTCAAATGATTAGCTCGTTATCAAGCTCTGCTGAAGCCTGATAACGACTCACTGTTTTGAATCAGTTGTGCTGGAGCAGGGTGACATCTAAAACATGCAGGACAGTGGACCCTGAGGACCAGGGTTAAAAACCTCTGCTTTCTAGCTTTATTAACCATGTTGACCTTTCTCTGTGTTTAGTACCAATACAAGCATAACCACTTGCTGGAAAAGGGAAAGCACATTGGTGTCAAAAGCATCGTGGAGGATCCACATCTTCTTCACTGTCTGCACGCTGGTCGACTGGCCAGTGACCAGGAATACCGAAAGGAAGCACTGACTGCCAGTGGACAGTACCACCTCACCCCAGATATGATCAATCTAGTCACAGCTAAGAATGCTCAGGCGCTCGCCAGTGACCAGGACTATAGGAAGAAGCTGCACGAGTACACAGTGCTCCCTGATGACATGAAGGTTAAGTGGGCTAAGAAGGCTTATGATCTGCAGAGTGAGGTGAGGGGAAGTATAGTATTTTAATATAAAACATCCAAGAAAACACCCTGATGAAACTCTGAATTTGCTTATTTGGATTAACTATAAAACAGTGCCTTGGAGATTTAAACATTTTAACGTCTTATGTTTTCCATCTAATGATTTCCCCATATACATTCAGAAAACTGTCCTTAACACATTTATTTGAAATATCTTAAGTGTCACATGTCTTTTGCTTACATTTAGAAACTCTACAAGTCAGACCTCAACTTCATGAAAGGGGTATCCTGGGATGGTGTCGGTGCACCACAGCTGGAGTCGGCCAAAAAGGCTGGAGAGCTTATAAGTGAAGTAAGACCAAAAAAACATCCATATTTAGACATGCTCAACAAATACATATACTTAGAAAAAGTAGTAGTAATAAATAATAGTAAATATATTGTAGTTTTCAGTATTAAGAGTGTATCTGGTGTTCATTTTTGCAGAAGAAGTATCGTCAGCTGCCCGACCAACTGCGGTTCACCTCAGTGGCTGATTCTCCTGATATCGTCCATGCTAAGACGAGTTATCAGCAGTGTAGTGAGGTACGACAAGAGAACTATTGTAATTTTTACCCTTTTATCACTCCCTAGTTAACCCATAAAGGCCCAGCATTGCTTTAGTGTCAATCCCCAAATGAATTTTTTTTTTATATCTAACCTTTCTTAAATGCTTTATCATCATTTGTTATTTGAATTTTGTATTTTGCATTTTATCAGTATAAATCATGTGTTTTCTTGGATTTCATTGACTGATTATGCAGATGTTCATAAACGCTCAGATTAAAGTTAAGGGTTACCATACTGCCTAAAAAGAGAAGTTTCCAGTAAAATGTATAGTTCATTGAACATAAAATAAGTGTGTTTATTCACTGCCATTGATCAAATTCCATGGGTTTTATTGGTGTTCTACATTCACTTCGGAATCTCTGAATATTCATATCTGATGACAAACAGCATTTTACACCTATTATTTACGTGTATTTATAGAATTAATGGATCCACAGGTATTAAATAGTTGAGATCAGTGAATGCTTTTGGTCGTGATGTTTTGGGTTAAATATATGTTATATTACACAGTGGGTGAAGTTTAAGGGTGAAGTTATTGAAAATGCTTGCATCTTCTTTTGGCATTATGCCTGCTGCAGAGGCTGTACAAATCAGGAAAGAATGACGACATGCATAAGTACACCTTGCATTCAGATGATCCAGACTTTGTCCGAGCCAAGATTAATGCCCAGCAGATAAGTGATGTAAGCTTTTCTACAGATAATACTCACAATCTTAAATACATGAAAACGATTTGCAGTTCACCTTAAATCGTACCAGTTTCTCTTTGTGACATTTATAACATTATTTTCCCACGTAGAAAGTTTACAAGGCATCCGGGGAGCAGGTGAAGACGTCAGGCTATGACCTGAGGCTAGACGCTATTCCCTTCCAGACTGCCAAGGCCTCCAGAGATATTGCCAGTGATGTAAGTAGATGGCTAACAGGAAATTCATCTGTGCACACATGCAATGTCAGTACCTCTAATCAGAAAAAGATCAGAACAACATAGACCATGCACATAAAAATATAGAGAAGACAGGGGCATTATAATGGAACATCACACAGCAGAATTGTGTACTTTGGTCCATGACAGATGCTGCTGAGCTACATAAATCAGATATTTCTGAACATTACCCCATATTAGACTCATTATATTCCCGAATGGAGTTTCAGGGATATTATGTTTTTTTGGTCTGATGCTGCTTTTTTGCTCAGATATCCTTCATGTTAACACCATAACTTGAAAGTTATTTGGTTTAGAAATGTCATGTTTTCCATATCAATGAATATCATAGAGTGGAAGAACTGATTCAATATTGGATGATTTACCATTTCTAGATTGCCCACAAGGAGACGGTCAAAAGTTTTAAATTACTAAACATTCTTTTGTTCATATCGCTGGAACTATTTGTCTGATTGACTTCGAGTCAAGTGTAAATCAAAGGTGATGACCTGGAGATGCTTCATGTCATGACATCATAGCTGTCTGCTTAAGGATTGGGAGCAGTTAGGGGGGGGGGGGGTATACCCCTAGACCAGGTGTCATTCAGGGCCCCTTATCCCCTTAGATATATCCCTGTTCTAACACACCTGATTCACATGATCAGCCTATCATCCAGCTCTGCAGAAGAAGGATAATGACTGTCAGGTGTGTTCAAAGAGGGACACATCTAAACCATGCAGGATAGTGGCTCTCAAGGACCAGGGTTGGTGACGCCTGCCCTAGACATTGCTTCCGACAGCTAGTTTTCTGTAGAAGGTTTTAATTAGTTTTAACCTGTAGAATTATTCAGCACTTGACAACGGTTTAGCAGCATTTTCTGTTTCTGATTTACTGTTCCAACACCCCCCCCCCCCCCCCATATTTCATGTTGTAACCCCATGTTAAAATTGTTGTTTTTAATTCCCACATCAAAATGTAGTCACATGTTCAATTAAAATCTGGGCCAAAGTATTATATGTGTTTTTCTCACTGCAATAGTTCCGTTACAAAGAGTCCCATGTGAAGGGGAAGGGTCAGCAGGTTGGCCTGCGCTGTGTGGAGGATGACCCTAAAATGGTGCACTCTCTGGCAGCCAGCAAACTCCAGAGCAACCTGGAGTATAAACGGCAGTCCAAGGAGGAGCGTGGGAACTTCAAAATCCACGCTGATGAGCCTCAGTTCCTGCAGGCCAAGAAGAGTCAGGCCCAGGCCAGTGACCTCACCTACCGCAACAAGCTCCACGACTACACCTGTGACCCTGAACAGCTCAACGTCAAGCACGCCAAGCAGGCCTATAAACTGCAAAGTGATGTAAGTACCTGATGAGAAGCACCTGAAGACAATACCTGTTACTGTCTGATCCACAGGTGTCAAACCTTGCCAAAACCAGAACACCAAAGGATCTGATCCAGCCGTTTGTGAAATGCAAAAATATTATCAAGGGTGTAAAAATTATTTTAGTTCAGGTTCTTTGTACAGATCAATATGATCTAAAGTGGATCAGTCAAACCAGTAAAATACTATCATAACCTATAAATGAAAAAATATTTCTTTTTCTTTTAGTATAAAAAGAAGTAAAATTACATGAAAATGTGTACATTTACAAAGTATCCTTTTACCAAAAATTTTAATAATGTGAACAAATGTGAGCAACATGGAATGTCTTTAAAGAAGTGTAATTTTATCAATAATCACGTTGTTACTAAATGTTTTCTGTACTTGTAGATCTACTGTGATCTATAAGTTGTAATGTATGAGGCATAATATTGTACTTATATTTCTTCAGACATGTCAGGTTTTTCATGTTGTTCATATTTTGAAGGAAAAGTTGTAGATCCAAACACTTTCATTTTGTATTTATATACAGAAATAATGTCTTTATTTTACTGGTCTGTCCCCACTTGACATCATATTGAGGTATATGTGACATCCCTAGTGTTTTCTAAGGACTATTGTGGATCCTTTTTTTGTAGCTGTACTTTAACCAGGTTTTCCTCAGGACATATTTCAGTGACCTTGTGATCCCGTCTGTATTTACTTTTATAGTTGTTTTTTTACTTTCTTTTTTTTTTTTTTTTATAAGTTTTAATTATTTATAATTATTTTACCAATAAGTGCTGAATTTAACATTTAAGTATTTCCCAGCTTGCTTCTAATTATTTAATAATGACCTTTAATTGTTGCAGGTAAACTACAAATCAGATCTGAACTGGATTAAGGGAGTGGGCTGGACCCCTCCTGGATCCCATAAGGCTGAACTGGCCCGACGAGCTGCAGAGCTGGGGTTGGCTGAAGGAGTCACCACTGATGAGGCCATTGCAAAATACCAGCACATGATGATGGTGCGTGAACACAAACAAAACCTTTGGCGTGACTTTAAGTTGAATATGCAGTTGTAATATGGTGTGTGTTGTACTTTATGAAAGTACATGTCAATAATGTCTGTGTTTTAGCTGCATCACCAGCAACAGATGGATCAGCAGCAACAGCAGCAGATGTCAGAGCAGGTAGAGACGAGTGAGGAAATTCAACAAGGCGTCAACATGGACGCCATGGAGGTCCTTCAGGTCAAGCGGAAGAAGACAGTCCAGACGGTTCAGAAAAAGTCCACCACTACCACCACCACTTCGTTCAGGTCCATGGAGAAGAAATCCACAAGCACTTCCTCCTCATCGGCTGCATTACAGAGCACAGTCAAGTCTATGTCGAGTAAAGCTGCCGCGATAGAAGAAGCGTAGATGAGATGAATTTTTATTAATGATAGTGTTTAGTGAATTTTGAAACACCATTTTTAGAATTTTTCCTGAATGGATTATTTTAAAAGTTGTTTTTGTCATATCTGCTTCTTATGAATGACTGTTGTGACTGTTACATGGGATGTCACACAGTGTAGGTGCAAAATGCACTATTATACTGTTATATTAAATTATTATGAGGGATATAAGCATGTAGTCAGAGTAGGGTTTGTAAAGTTTGTCAAAAGACCTGTTGATGCATGAGGTGAATAAAAAGGAATTCAGAAAAGGGACTTTATGTTCAGGTTGTTTGCAGTTCATTTTTATTTTCATTAAAGACTGAATGAATGTTCAACCAGAGCTTAAAACAAAGTACTGTATGAAAAGTGACTGCAGGTGTTTTGCAGGACATATGTTGTATTGTGTGAAATACATGAAAGACAGTGTGATGCTGGCTTTTGTATACTGTGTTTGTTCAGAGTAGAGGGAACTGGACTGATTTATGGCCAGCACTGAAGAGAGAAAATGTTTTTTTTCATTGTTTTTTAATCTTTAGAAACAACACATTCAGTTATTTCAATTAAACAAAGTACAGGCAAAAGGAAATGCGGTCTGATAATCTCATGCACTTCGAGCAAGACTCAGTGAGGAGTACAGGCCCGAAGTGACAAATGATGTGTAACCTAGATTTTCTGGCAGGTTCAGCTTTGTAAGTTTGTAACAGTGTGACTTAAACTCAAAGCTGGGCTCGGAGTAAATGCTTGGTTTTATTGCTGATAAAAGTATTTTTTCAAAGCAATCTTGAAGTCTAGTCTGGTTCTTCAGTTCATCTTGCTTGTGATCCAGTCCTTGAAGTGATGGACATTAGTATAGACACCAGGCTTGTTCCGCACAGCACAGCCTTTACCCCAGCTCACCACGCCGCTAATGTAATGTTTACCGTCCGTCTCACACACCAACGGACCACCGGAGTCACCCTGCAAACAAATTGAATAATAACCATCATACAATCCTGCTAAAGTGCTCTTATTTGTTCTCATACAACTTATATTCCAGTCAGCATGTCCATGTGGGCCCCAGAATGGTTACATGTAAGGGCCCCATGCGGGTTGGTCTGTGGTTTCCATGGTGATCCCAAATATGTGCCCATATCAGATTCAGAATCTCTTTATTGCCATTGTACCAAATGCAAAGAATGGTTCAGTATAAGAATTTACAGATGAACAAATATCAGTAAAAAGCCTTAGTCTTGCAAACTAAGATGTTTTTTTTTTATTATTTGAAATATTTGTAAAACAGAACTTATGTCGTGCAAATAACAGTGCAAGTGATATGAAAGATAAATATCATGGGGTAAATGGTGTGCAAAAATAAATAATATGAGATAGTCAGACCTCTGATTATGATTCTGATATGGGCAAACGTGTGGGGTCACCATGGAAACCATGGACAAACCCACATGTAACTGTTGTAGGGCCCTCATGGGCTGTGTCTGAAATCACTCCCTAATCCCTACATAGTGCACTATATAGGGATCACGCCATTTTGTAGGGGTGTCCGAATCTTTAGTGAACTATTTATAAGCACTATATAGTGCACTCAATGTATCCCACAATCCACCAGGAAATGTAGTGGACATTGATGGTCACTAACCAAAGCATTATATTACACCAAAGGACAGAGAGATTTATGATTAGAAGAAACACGGACAGATTGAGATTGGACAGCATACCTACAACTATTCAGTAATGGTAAACATTAATTCTGTCTGTTGGATTACAGGCGCAAGACAGTCGTGAACCAATTTGATTTTATTTATTTTATGCAGAGACAGTAAACAAGAGAGACGAAAGTTAAGTTTTAATTGTTTGACGGTGATGACGCAATTAAACAGTGCCGTAGTAGTGTCCGAAAAGTTTTCAATTGAGTTCATTATGTAGCACACTACATTTATTTCCATATGTACTGTAGGGAGTAGGGGGTAGGGAGTGATTTTGGACACAGCCATGGACATGCTGGCTGGCTGCTATAATAGTGTTTGATGGCAGTAAAAGCCTCAGTGGGACTACCCTACATACCTGACAGGAATCAGTGCCACCTTGTAATATCCCTGCACAGAACATGCTGTTATCCAGTAGATTCCCATAGACTTCAGGACGACTGCATCGCTCTTGAGAGATCAGTAGAACACGAGCATTCAGCAGGTGACTACTCACGGATGCTGAAAAGAAGGGTATAAAAGTAAAGAAAAGTAAAGAAAAAGACTTGAAATGATGAGATAAAATGGTACAATTGAGATTAAAAAAAAGGGTCAGAATTATGAGATAAAAAGTAAAAATTATGAGCTAAAATGTATTTGATATAAAAGGACTTAATGAATTACAGCTTTCAGTGGCTCCCCATCCAGAGATCACACACTCCTTTGTAGCGGGGAACATCTGGTCTGGAAGACACGCTGACCTCACATAACGGGTTTCTTTGGCACAGTAAGGCGCGTCCGTAACTCCAAGTTTGAGCAGTGCTACATTGGGAATATAGAATAGAATAGAACATCATAGTCACTGTCACACTTCTATTTACCAGCAAAAAGCACTATATACATAAATATATCACAAAATACTAAAAAAGGTATGTGTTTTCTTCTGAATCCATTTCCAGTTCAGGTCTTGCCCTTTGCCCTAATTTATTTTGCTACTCACCGGCTCTCCATTCCCTGCTCTACACACCTGCTCTCCATTCCCCATTAGTCAGGAGAAAGGCTTATAAGCTGCTGGAGCCCACTCAGTCTTGTTAGATTGTCAAACAGTCAACACTGACTCTCTGGCTCCTGTCTGTTCATTCAAAGCACGCACCACACCCACCTCCTGACCGTACAACTCCAGTCCCCGTTTTTGAGCCTTGAGTGGCCACACCTGAGTACTATGGTGGCAGCCCTGAGAGATGTAACCCTTTTTTGACTAATTGCTCTATTCTGTTTTCCCTCCAACCACACACATTTTCCACTGAGAGAGCCAAAGTGGCATTTGCCATTAACCATGTTCCTGAAAGGGCTCGGTTGTGGGGAACTGCTGAGTGGGAGCGGCAAACACCAGCTTGTTCATCTTTTGAAGTCTTTGCGGAGGAACTTCGCAAGGTTTTTGGGGAAAGATTTTCAGGCCCTGACGCTACTGGGGGATTACTGGGGGTGAGACAAGATGCTCGTTCAGTTCCTGACTACTCAATTGAATTCTGCACTCGAGCCCTGCAGAGCCAATGGAAGTACCGCCCAAACCAATGCTTATCTCATGGGTCTGAGTGATTATATTAAGGATGAGCTGGTTTCCTACAATCTTCCCTCATCTCTAGACCAGTTGATAGAGCTTGCCACTACGATGGATCGACGCATTCCAAGTGCGGTGGCAAGAGAGTAGGCAGAGGCTTCCAGCATGAAGACAAGTTCTTCAGCTCCGACCTGCAGTAGATCAAGTCAACTGCAGTCTGGCTCCAAATGAGGGAGGTCCAGAACCTATGCAGGTGGGCTGGACTACGCTTTCTCCTTTGTTGTTGTATTTTTGGCTGGAGTCCCTCTTGTCACCAGATCTGCCTCAAATGAACTATTCCCACAAAGCTACTTGTGGACCCCTCAGGTCCTCCACCAGATCTGATAGGGGTGCCAGAGGAATATCATGACCTTCAAGACATGCTTAGCAAGTCAAGGGCAACCTCCCTTCCTCACCATCTTTCATATGACTGTGGCATAGACTTGCTACCAGGAACAACACCTGCCCATAGTCAAATTTACTCCCTGTAGGGCCCTGACAGGAAGTATGTCAATGAGTCTCTAGCATCAGGCATTATTAGACCCTCTTCATCTCCTGCAGGTGCGGGCTTCTTCTTTGTTGAGAAGAAAGACAGGACTCTCCGGCCATGCATTGACTACCATTGTATTAACAACATCACTGTTAAGAACCGGTAATCAATTCCACTCATCTCCTCTGCATTTGAACTCTTGCAAGAGGCGTTCATTTTCACCAAGCTTGACTTGCGCAATACATACAATTTGGTCCGTATTTGTGAGGATGATGAGTGGAAAACCGCTTTTAACACCCCGACAGGACACTATGAATACCTAGTCATGCCGTTTGGAATTACCAATGATCCTGCGGTCTTCCAGGCCGTGGTCAACAATGTCCTCTGGGATATGTTGAATAAGCATGTCTTTGTCTATCTTGTTGACATCCTGATTTTAATTAGTCCAGAGAGGAGCATATTCACCACTTCCAAATAGTTTTACAGTGCCTGTTAGCCAACTCCGTCTTTGTCAAAGCTGGAAGGTGTATGTTTCATGCTGCATTTGTTGCCTTTCTAGGCTATATCATTGGGCAGGTAGGTATTTCCATGGATCCTGCCAAGGTTGAAGCAGTTAGCTCCTGGCCTATTCCTGAATCCAGGAAACATTTGCAATGGTTCCTTGGTTTCGCAAACTTTTACCGTTGGTTCATCTGGGGGTATAGTTCCATTGCTGCTACACTGACAGCACTCATCTCCTCTAAGGTACCCTACAAGTGGTTTGTAGAAACTGAGGAGTCATTCAAGCCCCTCAGAGTTCTCTTCACCACCGCTCCCATACTCAGGGTTCCTGATCCTGAGAGGCAATTTTTGGTTGAAGTTGATGCCTCGGAGGTGGGAGTTGGAGCCATTTTGTCACAACGGGCACCTGATGTTTATAAGTTGCAACCCTGTGAATTCTTTTCCCTTCGTTTGACTTCTGTGGAAAGGCATTATGATATTGGTAATCTGGAGTGAATAAAAGTGTGGCTGCAATGTGGCAGCTGAAAACCAATATAGCAGTGGTCTTCAACGCTGGTCCTCAGGGCCCACTGTCCTGCATGCTTTAGATGTTACCATGCTCCAACACAACTGATTCACAGCAGTGGGTCATTTATTATCAGGCTTCAGCAAAGCTTGATGATGAGGTGATCTTTTAAATCAGTTGGCTGATGGCAAATTAATTCCCAACCTAGAAAGCCAGTTAATTGTTCTGGATTAAAGAGCAGTATATGATAAATGTGACAAACCAATGTCGTCGTAGGGGACATCATTAATCACTCTGTATCGCTCATGAACAATCGTTTCCACCACTGGGATGGTCTGATCCATTTCTTCGTCTTTGTGTATGTTCACTCCACCCATCATCACTTGGTATTCAGCACCAGATGAACTGAAAAAGATGAAGTTTGTGAGCTTCCACTGGAAAAACAGACATAGAAACATCATGAGTGATAATATTACCTACATGCAGTGGGCAGCAGTGAGGACCCAGCAGGATGAAAGAAGGATACCTCCACAGTCGTGACTATAACTAGAGGATGAGCCTTTACTTCTGGCCTGCACTGAAACCTGCCACGGGTGAGCGCCAGGGAAAGACTTCCTACCTCCATAGATTCTACTAGTGCGACTTGGCTGTGATAATCCACACTGGGAGAACTGAGGAGTGGATGTATCTGGGATGACAGGTCTGGGTGTGGTCACAGGAACTGGACATGATCAGAAGGGTTACAGGGCAGATGTTACCATGGTGTAAGTATGGTCAGAATGACAGAAAGCCTCTATGAAAATTACAAGAAAAGTGACTGAAAATGTTAAATATTAGTATGTATCACCTCCAGAACACTTTCTGACTTTGCAATATTCCCACTCCAGAGTCCGGTTTCTTTTGACAAAACACCAAGGCTTCTCATCCCCATCTGGGTTTCTGAAAACAGTTTGAAGTGTTTGCAAGTTAATTTTTATTTTGCACATCATTCAATCTTTGACAGAACAATCCAGCAACTTCTAAATAACCACCAAAAAGTTGTGGCCTTTCATTCAGAGCGTACCAGTCTATTGAAATGGAAGGACTCATCACTTCCAACACACAATCCATGGATGAGAAACATCATGCTTAACCATTTGGGGCATGAATTATAAGAACCTTAGTGCAGATTTCTTTCCTGAGTGTTTTTACTCTTTAGGCATGAAAAACACAATGTGATTGAAAACATTTTTCATTTTTCATTTAACCTATTACTAAAAATGAATCTGACACTCAATAACACAAGTAATAAGATATAGTTGATATTGATATATTGTTTGTAATACAGAGTGAATTAAGGTATTATTTATTCATGTCTGAATACCTGCAGTGATTTTGTTCCAGTCCATTGAAGTCCGAGTATGTAACAAAAGGATCCAGTCCACTTCGATAAATGAAATGTGAATTCCAGTCCAGACATTCCTCGTCATTTTCTGTCACACTCACAGAACCTCGGTACGACTCTCCATCCCCGGTATAACAGTCATTGGGATCTGAACAGAAAGGGATTTAATGACACTTCAGTATTAATACAAATACAAAAGAAGGTCAGTTTCGTCATTGTAGGAACTTATAATGTAATAACGGCTCATAATGTAATAATGGGTCATACTGTAATAAAATCATGATCGCATAACGTAATAATTTCTTTGAGCATAATGTAATAATTTATTAATCTCACCCAACATTGGTTGGGATAGATTATTGTAATCAATGTTATAGTAATCATGCTATAACTCAATGTATACTTGAGATATCACCATGAAATTACATGGGCATATACATATAGCTAATGAGATGTAATGATCTATTTGAGTAAAGGTCAAAGGTCAAGGTCAGAATTAACTAAAAGTTCAAAATCACATTATCAGTAATAACTTAGGAACGGAGGGTCACAGAACTTTTAGATTGGAACCAAATGATGAGGAATGAAGATTTCTACAATTCTCATAATTGGTGTTATCACCTACGACCAAAAGTTTTTGAGATGTCTGGAGGTTAAAGGTGACATGTTGCAAAGTTAACTTGTGTAACACTATTTGTGTGTGCCAAGCATAGACATATCACGCTATAACTTAATCAATACTGGATATATTATCATAATATTACATCCACCGACGTATATATACATATAACAAAATTATCAATTTTGCA
Organism: Siphamia tubifer; assembly: GCA_020466265.1. NCBI lineage: Eukaryota > Metazoa > Chordata > Actinopteri > Kurtiformes > Apogonidae > Siphamia > Siphamia tubifer. Next base: position 22,834,151 of record CM035801.1, on the reverse strand, counting down.
ATAGGTCAAAGGTCAAAGTCACATTTAGCATAAAAGTCAAAAATTCTCTGAATACTTGTTACATTATTAGCTTAGCTACATAGCAACTCATAATGTAATAAAATCTCATAATGTAACAATGGCTTATACTGTGGCAATGGTTAAAAAAAAGTGATAATTCAACTGTAATCACATTATAAGCCATTGCTACAGTATGAGATCTTAATACAAAAAAGACTCCAAAGGTTAAAAAAAATCCAAAACCATATCAGCTGTTAAATATGATCATCATTCTGTTCTCAGGTACGGGACACGGACACGGTCAAAAAGCTATGTGCCTTCATTGTTGTGCATACGTCAATTCAACAGCGCGTCCCTCTCCAAACTACATATAACTTACTGAAACCCAGTAACCAATCAAAACTCAACATAGACAACATAATTGTAAGTCTGCACATCCAAATTATAAATGTTCCAAAAACAGTCCTAAACATTTTTCTGACGTATTCAAGCTCAAAATATTAATCAAACTTCAATTTGGCTCTAACAAGCTGTCATCCCTACCTTAGACAAAGCCACAGTCAAACAAATATAGAAGGGATTGTTTTTTCTTTCATAAACATTAACTTTTTAAACGTGTTCTGCAGCATTTACCAGATTGACAGAATTTCCCAGTGTATCCAGCAGGGCAGGCACAATGAAAGCGACGGTTTTCACTGATGCAAGAGCCTCCGTTCTGGCAGGGGTTGGGGTCACAGGGGGACGGTGGCACTGAAATATAGAACATCAGTAAACAGGATCAAAGGTGACACTGAGAATTCAGGGACATGTATTACTCAAAATGTTTGCTTTTCAGGTTAAAAGGGACTTAAGTGTTTAAAATCTGGTCTGTGTACACTGTAAAAAGTGACTTTAGTTGTAGGACAATCTGTTTTATCAACTGAAGCTATTTAAAATCTTAAATTGTTCAATGTTGACTTCTTTATTTTAATTTTTTAATCGGATAGTGGTCTTATAATTTAAATAGCACCATAGTGTTTTTCAATTTACAGTTTTATTTTTTCAAAACAATAGAAATACATAATTTCTACATATAAATCTGTTTTTATTAACATATTCTTCCTGTAAAAACTACAGCTACATTTGATTCAACTGATAATCTTCTTAAATAAGCAACTTTGCATGGTATTGTGTAATAAAAAAAATTTTATGTTGCAATTTTGCTGTTAATTTTGTCATTTTTTATGGTGTATAATCAACAAACCATGACAGTTAAATGATGCCAACATGCCTAAGGTTGTGAATATACTCACATGACTTGCAGTCAGGGCCCTGGTATGGAGGTCTGCACTTGCACTCGTAAAATGGAGCTCTCTGCAGGTTGACGATGCAGTCACCAAAACCACATCTGACACCTTTACAGACATTTTTCACTATAAAATAAGATCAAAAATTAGTTGTTATAAATTCACTTAACACACACTCTACTGTATAAATAGAACAATGAAAACATGAGTAAAAGTGTTAATGAAATAATGAAGTCATAACAACTATTTAATTGATGATAAGTGACATTGGGAACAGAAACAGCAAACATTTATCTTCTGTCCAAATGTTTACCAAAATGATTTATCATAAAGGTGGATTTCTTACCCCTTTGACACTTTTTGCCTGTATATGGTTCCACACACAAGCAGGTGAATTCTGTAGCTGATGTAGTTTGGCATGAGCCGCCATTCAGGCAAGGGTTTGAGTCACAAACACCTGGAAATGGGAAGAAGGAGTCGCAGTGGTTAGTGATGAGTCATTCTGTGGCATGAGTTAAAATGATGAAGGTGGATTCAGGGAACTCACTGGGGTCTTCGAAAAAGTCATACACCCAGTCAGTATCATATTCGTAAAGGTCAGGGGCATCAGTGGTGTAGTCTAATCCATAATCGATATCTGAAAAGAAAATCAACTTCAGATCAATTTTTTTAATTGAAAAACTTAATTCTCTTAAGAAAAAGTGACAAAAAGTATTAACTTGAACAGTTTTAAAAAGGAATGAAAAAAAGAAAGAAAAAAAGAAAAAAAGAAAAAAGACAAGAAAAAAATAAAGAAAAACAAGAAAGAAAGAAAGAAAAGGTGTCACAGGAAAATCTAACAGTGAAGCTACACACATATTTTATACTTATAGAATTCAAGTATAAGGGTTACATTTCATATGCATTTTCTTAGTACTTGCAGTAATATATGTATAACTGGAATATACAGCATATATGTAAACAGTATTAAAAGCTAAAATGCTTTTAAAATGGTTTAATATTGTGCTCTTATTTCTTGTTAGAAATAAAAACACACCCATTTCAGTCCTAAAAAAAAAAGAGCTAAAAACTGCCTAATACTTTTGCAAGGTACAGTATATGAGTGAAATATATATTAAATAGATAAAATCATAATAAAACACTAAATAACAGCAGTAACAGCTCTGATATCAGTTTTAGTTGCAGGTCATCTTCATTCAAATGCAGAAACAGCAAAGGAGATTCTTACAATATGTGTCCACCTAAAATGACAGAAACACAGAAGACAAAAAAAGAAGAGTTCAGCAGGCTCTTAAATTAAAGATATTGACAGACTTATTCATAATAATAATAATGAGAGGCTTACTTCCAGGACGTTTCCGTGCACAGTGAACACATTCAGGCTGAAAAGCAGGAGCCCAGCAGCCAACATGATGCTATTTGTTTGTTTGTGTCAGCTCGAGCCACAAAAATGATCCAAGTTGACTTTATAGCCTCTCTTACACCCTCAAGTTTGTCAATTTTTAGCCAGCTGCATCGATTCCGTGGGAGTTTTTATGTGCCTAACCTTTGTCTTGTGTTCACTGTCTGCTGTCATCATCTCATATGAATGGCACAGTTTTGACCCGTATATTAAATCAGTTATAAAATACCAAAAACAATTAAGTTATCAACCAATTTCATTTAAAATGTTTTTTTTTTTTTAATTTGGGCTTTGTTTCATTTTAAAGCAAATCTCTCATCTCACTCATTTTCTGAACCAGCTTTATCCTCACTAGGGTCACGGGGGTTGCTGAGAGCCTGGTCATCACTCTAGTAAAGTCGCTGAGATAGAAGAAGCGTAGATGAGATGAATTTTTATTAATGATAGTGTTTAGTGAATTTTGAAACACCATTTTTAGAATTTTTCCTGAATGGATTATTTTAAAAGTTGTTTTTGTCATATCTGCTTCTTATGAATGACTGTTGTGACTGTTACATGGGATGTCACACAGTGTAGTTGCAAAATGCACTATTATACTGTTATATTAAATTATTATGAGGGATATAAGCATGTAGTCAGAGTAGGGTTTGTAAAGTTTGTCAAAAGACCTGTTGGTGTATGAGGTGAATAAAAAGGAATTCAGAAAAGGGACTTTATGTTCAGGTTGTTTGCAGTTCATTTTTATTTTCATTAAAGACTGAATGAATGTTCAACCAGAGCTTAAAACAAAATACTGTATGAAAAGTGACTGCAGGTGTTTTGCAGGACATATGTTGTATTGTGTGAAATACATGAAAGACAGTGTGATGCTGGCTTTTGTATACTGTGTTTGTTCAGAGTAGAGGGAACTGGACTGATTTATGGCCAGCACTGAAGAGAGAAAATGTTTTTTTTCATTGTTCTTTTTTTAATCTTTAGAAACAACACATTCAGTTATTGCAATTGAACAAAGTACAGGGAAAAGGAAATGCGGTCTGATAATCTCATGCACTTCGAGCAAGACTCAGTGAGGAGTACAGGCCCGAAGTGACAAATGATGTGTAACCTAGATTTTCTGGCAGGTTCAGCTTTGTAAGTTTGTAACAGTGTGACTTAAACTCAAAGCTGGGCTCGGAGTAAATGCTTGGTTTTATTGCTGATAAAAGTATTTTTTCAAAGCGATCTGGAATTCTTTTTTTCCCCCAGTTTTTCCAGTTGAAATGTGCATCAGTTGATCTTGCTTGTGATCCAGTCCCTGAAGTAAAAGACATTAGTATAGACACCAGGCTTGTTCCGCACACCACAGCCTTTACCCCAGCTCACTATGCCGCTAACGTAGTGTCTACCGTTCCTCTCACACACCAACGGACCACCGGAGTCACCCTGCAAACAAATTGAACAATAACCATCGTACAATCCTGCTAAAGTGCTCTTATTTGTTCTCATACAACTTATATTCCAGTCAGCATGTCCATGTGGGCCCCAGAATGGTTACATTTAAGGGCCCCATGTGGGTTTGTCTGTGGTTTCCATGGTGATCCCAAATATGTGCCCATATCAGAAACAGAATCTCTTTAATACTTCTGCCAAGGAGGTTATGTTTTTGCCAGAGTTTGTCTGTCTGTTTGTTTGTTAGCAAGATAACTCAAACACTTATGGACAGGCTTGGATGAAATTTTCAGAGTCGGTTGGTAATGGGGAGGTCTAGAAATGATTAGATTTTGGTGGTGAACCAATGGGGGGGGTTCTACCCTGGCGGAGGTCTGCGTTCTCAGAGTGCTTTTCTCGTTGTCATTATACCAAATGGAACAAACAGTTAAGTATAACAATTTACAGACAGACAAATATCAGTAAAAAGCAGTTATTCACATTAAAAATAAAAAGTCTTGCAAACTAAGATTTTTTTTTTACTTTGGAGATATTTGTAAAACTGAACTTATGTCGTGCAAATGACACAAGAAGTAGTGCAAGTGATATGAAAGATAAATATCATTGGGTAAATGGTGTGAAAAAATAAATAATATGAGATAGTCAGATCTCTGATTCTGATTCTGATATGGGCAAACATGTGTGGGGTCACCATGGAAACCATGGACAAACCCACATGGGACCCTTCTATGTAGCCCAAATGTAACTTTTGCATGGCTCTCATGGACATGCTGGCTGGCTGCTATAATAGTGTTTGATGACCCTACATACCTGACAGGAATCAATACCGCCTTGTAATGTCCCTGCACAGAACATAGTGTCATCCAGTATACTCCCATAGATATCAGGACGAGTGCATCGCGCTTGAGAGATCAGGAGAACACGAGCATTCAGCAGTTGGCTACTCTCGGATGCTGAAAAGAAGGAGATAAAAGTGAAACAAATTGATGCAGACATCCTGAAACAATACAGAGATATGAGGTTTCCACAGAGGTTGTCAAAGTACTTCCATTCTGTACTTAAGTAGAAGTACAACTACTTGTGTGAAAAAGTACTCTGGTAAAAGTAGAAGTACTGAGTCAACTCCTTTACTTCGGTAAAAGTAAAGTACAAATTCTCAATTTTAATAAAGTAAAAAAAATTTTTTTTGCCATGCATGGATAAAATAATACTTATTTAACCGGGTAAATTCATAAATGTTTAGAAAATATCCAAAAATAAAGCCTTTAAAAGTGAGTTTATTGTGTAGACGATGTGTGTGTTTGGGTTATGGTACTCAGTGTTGTGGGTATTGGGAGGAAATGTAAGAAAAATGGGAGAAAAAAATAGCCATCATTGTGAGGAAAAAGTCATTGAGATAAAAAAAAAAAGCAGAACTGTGAGATAAAAAGTCAAAATTGAGATAAAAAGTCAATTATGAGATAAAAATTCATAAATGAGATACGAAATGCATAATTCTGAGATAAAAAGTCAACACTATGAGATAAAAAGTTAACATTAGGAGATAAAAAGTTAACATTATGAGATAAAAAGTTAACATTATGAGATAAAAATCAACATTATGAGATAAAAAGTCAACATTATGAGATAAAAAGTCAACATTATGAGATAAAAAGTTAACATTATGAGATAAAAAGTCAATTCTGAGATAAAAATTCATAAATGAGATACGAAATGCATAATTCTGAGATAAACAGTCAACATTATGAGATAAAAAAATCAACATTATGAGATAAAAAGTATTTAATATAAAAGGACTTAATGAATTACCGGTTTCAGTGGCTCCCCATCCAGAGATCACGCACTCCTTTCCAGCGTAGAACATCTGGTCTGGAAGACACGCTGACCTCACAAAACGGGTTTCTTTGGCACAGTAAGGCGCGTCCGTAACTCTAAGTTTGAGCAGAGCTACATTGGGAACACAGAATAGAATAGTACGTTATAGTCACGGTCACACTTCTATTTATCAGCAAAACACTTTGTGCAAAAAGCACTATATACATAAATATCTCACAAAATACTAAAAAAGGCATGTGCAAAAGTTCCAGTCAAATATTAAACAGACATATGCGACTAAAGTACCACGTCAACTACTGAAACTATGATGAGAGATATGTACAACTAATAAGGATATATATACAGTTACTATAGGATATGTAAAAAGGTGATTAATATGGCAGGTAAATGATGTTCATATTTTCCACTACAGTTAAAATATTTTAAATCAGGCCAAATGCAGCTCAACAAAGGTTCCAATCTGGCCTGTGGGATATTTGCACTTCACAAATGAATCCCACAGTCAAGGCTGGAGCAGGGGGACATCTAAAGCATGCAGGACAGTGGACCCTGAGGACAAGTGTTGAAGACCTGTGCACTATAGGACCACAGCAGGAGGTCTCACTTAGGCTGAATTTCATTTCATCCCTTGCCCCTTCCCCTCTGTTTTGGGTGTCCATGTGTAGGGGTAGGGGTGTCTCAAGTCATGTTAAGGGGTTAGGGGGAGGGCTTCATATCCCTTCAAAATGGAGATTTTCCAGAGGCAGACTCCAAATGTTGGGGTACGAGAAATTTTCCAGAATACAATTCAAATAATTTTTTAAAACATGGTGGCATCTACGAAGGAAGTACACAAATTTAGTATTTTCACCATAATTAACCATTTTTAAGGTGTGATAATTGTTCTATTGTATACATGTGTAATGGTAATCTTCTCCATAAAATGCACATGAAATTTTTTATTATTTTTTTTAAATCGCCATTTACGTAAACGTGGAGTAATCGATCAATACATAGCACTTCTCCAATTGCACGCAGATATTAGTAAAAAAATATTGGCATAGCCCAGGAGAGCGCGACAGCTACAGCAGCAGACATGTTCGTTTACATCAGATCAAAGCTGTCAGGGGTAGGGTTAACGGGTAGGGGGTGAAATGGCCTCAGTTCAGATGAACATTTTACAGCAATGCTACAAGAAATGAATTTTTGGCACATGTTTTTAAGAGTTTATGTCCAGGCACTTTCCAAATGTGGCCACTTGGTACAGTCTTGGCACACCTGAATAAAAAGCCTATTATTGCTATTCTTGAATGATTGAGTGTAGAGTTATAAACATGGATTCTATGGAAACTTTACACTCTTGGGCATCATATGCTGCAGGTTCAGCTAGTTCAGTTTACAATTATGAGCAAAAACTTCCTGCCTGTATATGGGCTGTTGGAAGCGTATTAAACACATGTTGAGTGGACATTTTTGTAACTCCATAAAAAATAGGTTCACTAAAAAGATTTCAATCACATTGCTTTTTTTTCAAGCCTAAAGAAAAAGAAAAACACTTGGTTCTCATAATTCATGCATCTAAGGGTTAAACACACTGTCTATAACACTGTATTACATTAAATTATATGTGTGGTAGAGGCATGAGGAGACTCTTGCCAGTAGTTGACATACAGACACAATTAATTCCCAACCTAGAAAGACAGTTATTTGTTCTGGATTAAAGAGCAGTATATGATAAATGTGACAAACCAACGTCGTTGTAGGGGACATTATTAATCATTCTGTATCGCTCATGAACAATTATTTCCACCACTGGGATGGTCTGATCCATTTCTTCCTCTTTGCGTATGTTCACTCCACCCAGCACCACTTGGTATTCAGACGTAGGAAAACTGAAAAAGATGAAGTTTGTGAGTTTCCACTGGAAAAACAGACATAGAAACATCATGAGTGATAGTATTACCTACATGCAGTGGGCAGCAGTGAGGACCCAGCAGGATGCAATAAGGATACCTCCACAGTCGGGACGAAATGCATAGGGTGAGCCTTTACGCCTGTTCTGCACTGAAACCTGCCATGGATGAGCGCCAGGGAAAGACTTCCTACCCCCATAGATTCTACTGGTGCGAATCGGCTGTGATAATCCACACTGGGAGAAGTGGGGAGAGCGTGTTTCTGGAATGACAGGTATGGGTGTGATCACAGGAGATGGACATGATCAGAAGGGTTACAGGGCAGATGTTACCATGGTGTGAGTATGGTTAGAATGACAAGAATTAACAGGAATAACAAGAAAAGTGACTGAAAATGTTAAATATTAGTATGTATCACCTCCAGAACACTTTCCAATTTTGCAATATTCCCACTCCAGTTTGCCGTTTCTTTTGATAAAACACCAAGGCTTTTCCTCCCCATCTGGGTTTCTGAAAACAGTTTGAAGTGTTGGAAAGTTCATTTTTATTTGGCATATGATTCAATCTTTGACAAAACAATACGGCAACGTCTCAATAAGCACCAAAATGTTGTGGCTTTTTTATTCTGAGCGTACAAGTCTATTCAAATGGAAGGAATCATCACTTCCAACGCATAATCTATTTATCAGAGACATCATGCTTAAACATTAAACATTTTTTATGAACCTATTTTTCCTGGAATAATAAGAAAACATGTATTTAAAACCTAACATTAGAAAGTGAAATAAGATTTCAAAAAAAATCATTCAGCTAATCTGATGTTTTCTCACATTTTAACAAACTACTTCTTCTGATGCTCTATTGTCTATATTTACTGTAATGTTTCAAGCGATTTGGCAAAACAATTTCCTACAGGATTAATAAAGTTTTATCTTATCTTAATATTAGTTATTACTTCATGAAAATAATGTGTACAAAATAAAGGTTTAAAAATGGGGGGTTTTGACCATCAAGAAGAGCAAACTTACAGTAATGATATGAATTACAGTGTATTGGACGATGCATTAATACATTTACAAGAGAACGGCTGTGGAATAACTGTCCACGAGAGTGACCAATATATGCATCAAAGAGTTAATATTAAGTTTAATGAAATACAATTTTAAGTGTACCCTAAATGGCTCTGTGAACACATTTTAACAAAACTAGTGCAGAGCCCATAGAAAGAAAGAAAGACTGTCATGACCTCCGTTCCAGTGACCTTTCCCCCAATTTTCCACACTCACCTGGTCCTGCACTGCGCAGCTGCAAGCCGTTCCTAATCGGTGACTATTTAAGCGGTGAGGCTTGTAGCTGCCAGTGCAGGACCATTCATCTATGTCACCTCCATAACCCGGTCAATGTCTTCCATCTCCCCAATCACCATAACCCGGACACTCATCATCACCACGGACTCTGGCCGTTTACTCCCAGGTTGTGTCTGTCTTGTCTTTATGTTGTACTTTTGTTATTAAATTATTTTGCCCTTCAGTACTGTGCAATGGAGTCCTCCTTCACCTCACCCCGATCCGTGACAGAATGGTCCTGCCACCATCTGGACTCCGCCAGTGCTGAAGGGACCCTTTTTGTTTTAGTTTTCCCCTGTCTGTTCCGTCTAAAGTCTGTCCAGTCTTGCGTTCTGTCCCGTTCAGTGTTTCTGGCTTAAGCGTTCAGTGTTTCTGGCTTAAGCGTTCAGTGTTTCTGGCTTAAGCGTTCAGTGTTTCTGGCTTAAGCGTTCAGTGTTTCTGGCTTAAGCGTTCAGTGTTTCTGGCTTAAGCGTTCAGTGTTTCTGGCTTAAGCGTTCAGTGTTTCTGGCTTAAGCGTTCAGTGTTTCTGGCTTAAGCGTTCAGTGTTTCTGGCTTAAGCGTTCAGTGTTTCTGGCTTAAGCGTTCAGTGTTTCTGGCTTAAGCGTTCAGTGTTTCTGGCTTAAGCGTTCAGTGTTTCTGGCTTAAGCGTTCTGTGTTTCTGGCTTAAGCGTTCTGTGTTTCTGCCTTAAGCGTTCAGTGTTTCTGGCTTAAGCGTCTCTGTGTTTCTGGCTTAAGCGTTCAGTGTTTCTGGCTTAAACGTTTCTGAGTTTCTGGCTTAAGCGTCTCTGTGTTTCTGGCTTAAGCGTCTCTGTGTTTCTGCCTTAAGCGATCTGTGTTTCTGCCTTAAGCGTCCTGTGTTTCTGGCTTAAGCGTTCAGTGTATCTGCCTTAAGCGTTCTGTGTTCCTGGCTTAAGCGTTCTGTGTTCCTGGCTTAAGCGTTCTGTGTCTCTGCGTTCTGTGTCTCTGCGTTCTGTGTCGCTTTCTAGCGTTCTGTGTCGCTTTCTAGCGTTCTGTGTCGCTTTCTAGCGTTGTGTGTCGCTTTCTAGCGTTCTGTGTCGCTTTCTAGCGTTCTGTGTCGCTTTCTAGCGTTGTGTGTCGCTTTCTAGCGTTGTGTGTCTAGCGTTGTGTCGCTTTCTAGCGTTGTGTGTCGCTTTCTAGCGTTGTGTGTCGCTTTCTAGCGTTCTGTGTCGCTTTCTAGCGTTCTGTGTTTCTGGCTTAAGCGGTCTGTGTCTTTGTCCCGTTCTGTGTTTTCTTGCCCAGTGTTCTGTGTATCTGGCTTAAGCGTTCTGTGTATCTGGCTTAAGCGTTCTGTGTATCTGGCTTAAGCGTTCTGTGTATCTGGCTTAAGCGTTCTGTGTATCTGGCTTAAGCGTTCTGTGTATCTGGTTTAAGCGTTCTGTGTATCTGGTTTAAGCGTTCTGTGTATCTGGTTTAAGCGTTCTGTGTATCTGGTTTAAGCGTTCTGTGTATCTGGTTTAAGCGTTCTGTGTATCTGGTTTAAGCGTTCTGTGTATCTGGTTTAAGCGTTCTGTGTATCTGGTTTAAGCGTTCTGTGTATCTGGTTTAAGCGTTCTGTGTATCTGGTTTAAGCGTTCTGTGTATCTGGTTTAAGCGTTCTGTGTATCTGGTTTAAGCGTTCTGTGTATCTGGGTTAAGCGTTCTGTGTATCTGGGTTAAGCGTTCTGTGTATCTGGTTTAAGCGTTCTGTGTATCTGGTTTAAGCGTTCTGTGTATCTGGTTTAAGCGTTCTGTGTTTTTGGCTAGCGTTCTGTGTTTTTGGCTAGCGTTCTGTGTTTTTGGCTAGCGTTCTGTGTTTTTGGCTAGCGTTCTGTGTTTTTGGCTAGCGTTCCGTGTTTCTGGCTAGCGTTCCGTGTTTCTGGCTAGCGTTCCGAGTTTCTGGCTAGCGTTCCGAGTTTCTGGCTAGCGTTCCGAGTTTCTGGCTAGCGTTCCGAGTTTCTGGCTAGCGTTCCGAGTTTCTGGCTAGCGTTCCGAGTTTCTGGCTAGCGTTCCGAGTTTCTGGCTAGCGTTCCGAGTTTCTGGCTAGCGTTCCGAGTTTCTGGCTAGCGTTCCGAGTTTCTGGCTAGCGTTCCGAGTTTCTGGCTAGCGTTCCGAGTTTCTGGCTAGCGTTCCGAGTTTCTGGCTTTTTGTCTTGTCTTCTGGCTTTTTGTCTTGTCTTCTGGCTTTTTGTCTTGTCTTCTGGCTTTTTGTCTTGTCTTCTGGCTTTTTGTCTTGTCTTCTGGCTTTTTGTCTTGTCTTCTGGCTTTTTGTCTTGTCTTCTGGCTTTTTGTCTTGTCTTCTGGCTTTTTGTCTTGTCTTCTGGCTTTTTGTCTTGTCTTCTGGCTTTTTGTCTTGTCTTCTGGCTTTTTGTCTTGTCTTCTGGCTTTTTGTCTTGTCTTCTGGCTTTTTGTCTTGTCTTTTGGCTTTTTGTCTTGTCTTTTGGCTTTTTGTCTTGTCTTCTGGCTTTTTGTCTTGTCTTCTGGCTTTTTGTCTTGTCTTCTGGCTTTTTGTCTTGTCTTCTGGCTTTTTGTCTTGTCTTCTGGCTTTTTTGTCTTGTCTTCTGGCTTTTTTGTCTTGTCTTCTGGCTTTTTTGTCTTGTCTTCTGGCTTTTTTGTCTTGTCTTCTGGCTTGTTGTCTTGTCTTCTGGCTTGTTGTCTTGTCTTCTGGCTTGTTGTCTTGTCTTCTGGCTTGTTGTCTTGTCTTCTGGCTTGTTGTCTTGTCTTCTGGCTTGTTGTCTTGTCTTCTGGCTTGTTGTCTTGTCTTCTGGCTTGTTGTCTTGTCTTCTGGCTTGTTGTCTTGTCTTCTGGCTAGTTGTCTTGTCGCCTGGCTAGTTGTCCTGTCGCCTGGCGTTGTGTCTTTTCGTCGGTCTTGGTCTGTCGTTGGTCTGTCGTTGGTCATTTCTGTCTGTTCCTGTCCCTGACTCTTGCCCGTTGCTCGCTTCTGTCCTCTGTCCCTGCCTGTTGCCCGTTGCCGGCTTCTGTCCCCTGTCCCTGCCTGTTGCCCGTTGCCGGCTTCTGTCCCCTGTCCCTGCCTGTTGCCCGTTGCTGGCTTCTGTCCCCTGTCCCTGCCTGTTGCCCGTTGCTGGCTTCTGTCCCCTGTCCCTGCCTGTTGCCCGTTGCCGGCTTCTGTCCCCTGTCCCTGCTTGTTGCCCGTTGCTGGCTTCTGTCCCCTGTCCTTGCTTGTTGTTCGTTTCTGCCTGCCTGTTTCCTGTCCCTGCCTGTTGCCAGTTTCTTCTTTTTGTCTTGTTCCTGTCTAGCCAGAGTCCGTGGTGACCCCACCCAATCAGTCTCCTTGGTCCTCAGTCAGACCAGTCATGTTGCTCCTGCTACCGCTCTGCCCAGAGGGTACTCCGCCCAGGGGGTTTCCACACCGCCCTGCCCAGAAGGATGCCACACCGCTCTGCCCAGAGGGTACTCCGCCAGGGGGTTTCCACACCGCCCTGCCCAGAAGGGATTCCACACCGCTCTGCCCAGAGGGTACTCCGCCCAGGGGGTTTCCACACCGCCCTGCCCAGAAGGATGCCACACCGCTCTGCCCAGAGGGTACTCCGCCAGGGGGTTTCCACACCGCCCTGCCCAGAAGGGATTCCACACCGCTCTGCCCAGAGGGTACTCCGCCCAGGGGGTTTCCACACCGCCCTGCCCAGAAGGATGCCACACCGCTCTGCCCAGAGGGTACTCCGCCAGGGGGTTTCCACACCGCCCTGCCCAGAAGGGATTCCACACCGCTCTGCCCAGAGGGTACTCCGCCCAGGGGGTTTCTACACCGCCCTGCCCAGAAGGATGCCACACCGCTCTGCCCAGAGGGTACTCCACCAGGGGGTTTCCACACCGCCCTGCCCAGAAGGGATTCCACACCGCTCCGCCCAGAGAGTACTCCGCCCAGGGGGTTTCCACACCGCCCTGCCCAGAAGGATGCCACACCGCTCTGCCCAGAGGGTACTCCGACCAGGAGGTTACCATGCCGCCCTGCTCGGAGAAGCTCTGGACAACGGGGGGGGGGTTGTGTTTTGTTTTTTTTTGTTTTTTAGGGGCTTCAGGAGCCGCCCCTTAGGGGGGGGGTACTGTCATGACCTCCGTTCCAGTGACCTTTCCCCCAATTTTCCACACTCACCTGGTCCTGCACTGCGCAGCTGCAAGCCGTTCCTAATCGGTGACTATTTAAGCGGTGAGGCTTGTAGCTGCCAGTGCAGGACCATTCATCTATGTCACCTCCATAACCCGGTCAATGTCTTCCATCTCCCCAATCACCATAACCCGGACACTCATCATCACCACGGACTCTGGCCGTTTACTCCCAGGTTGTGTCTGTCTTGTCTTTATGTTGTACTTTTGTTATTAAATTATTTTGCCCTTCAGTACTGTGCAATGGAGTCCTCCTTCACCTCACCCCGATCCGTGACAAAGACTATATAATCATAATTAGTTGGGGCAGGGGCAGGGGCAGGGGCAGGGGCAGGGGCAGGGGCAGGGGCAGGGGCAGGGGCAGGGGCAGGGGCAGGGGCAGGGGCAGGGGCAGGGGCTCATCTTTCTAGTATTCTCAAATGCAACTGCAACAATACCACATACAAAACATTTTTATTTTACACAAAAACCACATATGGCAAATTTGGCTTTTGATCATTTATCGATGTTCCAACAAATTAGGTCATATTTATAATCAGTGGTGACAAGTGGAAAAACAATGAGCTTCTGAACACTAGGATGTATGACAATGGGTTTTTTGGACCAAAATACTGAGGGACATTATTTTACCATTGGCATTAGTCATTTGAAGCATTCAACAGTTATTAATTTCTTCCAAAAAAAAATTCCAAATGTAGCCACTTTGGAAAAACTCAAAATTCCCCAAATTTCCTCTGTCATTTTCATTTGGAGATTAATTTTCTTTAGGCGTTTGAAGCAATCGTCCCTGAATGGTAAGGGATTAAATGTACCAGAATGCACTGTCGTAACTGTCTTGTTAGGCGTGTTTTGTTTGTAATGGCTCTTTTTTTCTGTCTATTGATAATGTCCAGCATCAGTCTTTGTTTTATGAGCACGTTATTTGAAATCCTAAGTGTCATATTTATTAAATGTTGGAACATTCTTTAAATTATTAAAAATTCTATAACTAAAAAAATAAATAAATCTGACAATCAATAACACAAGTAATAAGATATAGTTGATATCGATATATTGTTTGTAATACTGAGTGAATGATTTATTCATGTCTAAATACCTGCAGTGATTTTGTTCATTTCCATCGAAGTCAATGTATATCTCCAAAGGAGGCGTTCCACTTTTAAAAAGTGAATCTGAATTCCAGTCCAGACATTCCTCATCAAATTCTGTCACACTCACAGAACCTCGGTACGACTCTCCATTCCCGGTATAACAGTCATTGGCATCTGAACAGAAAGGGAATTAATGACACTTCAGTATTAATACAAATACAAAAGAAGGTCAGTTTCCTCATTGTAGCAACTTATAATGTAATAACGGCTCATAATGTAATAATGGGTCATAAGGTAATAAATGTATGATCTCATAACGTAATAATTTCTTTGAGCATAATGTAATAATTTATTAATCTCACCCAACATTGGTTGGGAGAGATTGTTGTAATCAGTGTATGTGTGTCTGCAGAGACATATCATGCTATAACTCAATGTATACTTGAGATATCACCATGAAATTACATGGGCATATACATATAGCTAATGCACATGATATGTAATGATCTATTTGAGTAAAGGTCAAAGTAAAGATTTCTACAATTCTGAAAATTGGTGTTATCACCTACGACCAATAGTTTTTGAGATCTCTGGAGGTCAAAGGTGACATATAGCAAAATTAACTTTTGTAACACTGTTTGTGTGTGTCAAGCATAGGTATATCACACTATAACTTAATCAACACTGGATATATTATCATAATATTATCATATATACATACAACAAAATTATCAATATTGCAAAAAGGTCAAAGGTCAAGGTTGCATTTAGCAGAAAGGTCAAAATTACATTATTGGCTCTAATTCAAGAACGGGTTGTCATAGAAACTTGATGGCACAAAATAGTGAATACTTGTTACATTATTAGCTTAGCTATATAATAACTCATAATGTAATAAAATCTCATAATGTAACAATGGCTTATACTGTGGCAAAAAAGATAATTCAACTGTTGTCATTGTTACAGTATGAGCTTTTATTACATTATGAGTCATGGGCATTTTAAGTCTCCGCCCCTTCCGGGAGGCTCATGGGGCCTGAGATCGGAAAATTAATGAATAGTATTCAATGGGAAATAAAATGCTAAAATGGTATCGGGTTTGTCATGTGTCCTGAATCACACACATATTGTACCTCATAATAAATGCTAATTATTCTTCTATTAGCAACGGCTGATTCATTTCCGCGTAAAACCCGTTAATAATTTGGAATACATGCCTGACACGCATGTCACGTCACGACTCCACACCACAGCTGAGTGGAGTGTAACGACACATACGCAACGCATTGTCTAAGCCCACATAAAACCTAATGTCACGTTTGCTTCCTATCAAAAACGGATGGTCTACCTATGACACATCAAATATTTTCTTATTAACACTATCATATGTGAATTTCAGAGCACGGAATCAGTATTTAGCTTGACTCCCATTCAAATTTTTTGTGAGCTAAGCACCCATGGACCGGAAGTACTGTAGAAGGGTGTGACTTCGCCTCCCCATTATGAGTTGCTACAGTCATCCCTACAATACACCAAGCCACAGTCAAACAAATATAGAAGGGATTGTTTTTTCTTTCATAAACATGAACTTGTTAAATGTGTTCTGAAACATTTACCAGATTGACAGAATTTTCCAGTGTATCCATCAGGGCAGGCACAATGAAAGCCATGGTTTTCACTGACGCAAGAGCCTCCGTTCTGGCAGGGGTTGGAGACACAGGGGGACGGTGAAACTGAAATATAGAACATCAGTAAACAGAATCAAAGGTGACACTGAGAATTCAGGGACATGTATTACTCAAAATGTTTGCTTTTCAGGTTAAAAGGGACTTAAGTGTTTAAAATCTGGTCTGTGTACACTGTAAAAAGTGACTTTAGTTGTAGGACAATCTGTTCTATCAACTGAAGCTATTTAAAATCTTAAATTGTTCAATGTTTACTTCTTTATTTTATTTTTTTTTAAGCGAATAGTGGTCTTATAATTTAAATAGCACCACTGTGTTTTTCAATTTACAGTTTTATTTTCTCAAAACAATAGAAATACATAATTTCTATATATAAATCTGTTTTTATTATGTAACTTCCTGTAAAAACTACAGCTACATTTGATTCAACTGCATTGTATTGTCAGTTTGTTTGTTTTTTTTATGTTGCAATTTTACAACTTTTTTGCTGTTAATTTTGTCTTTTTTTTTTTACAGTGTATAATCAACAAACCATGGTAGTTAAATGATGCCAACATGCCTAAGGTTGTGCATATACTCACATGACCTGCACTCAGAGCCCTGGAATGGAGGTTTGCACTTGCATTCGTAAAATGGAGCTCTCTGCAGGTTGATGATGCAGTCACCAAAACCACATCTGACACCTTTACAGACATTTCTCACTATAAAATATGACCAAAAATGACAATTAGTCATTACAAATTCACTTAACACACACTCTACTGTATAAATAGAACAATGAAAACATGAGTAAAAGTGTTAATGGAATAATGAAGTCATAACAACTATTTAATTGATGATAATTGACATTGGGAACAGAAACAGCAAACATTTATCTTCTGTCCAAATGTTTACCAAAATGATTTATCATAAAGGTGGATTTCTTACCCCTTTGACACATTTTGCCTGTATATGGTTCTACACACAAGCAGGTGAATTCTGTAGCTGATTTCGTTTGGCATGAGCCGCCATTCAGGCAAGGGTTTGAGTCACAAACACCTGGAAATGGGAAGAAGGAGTCGCAGTGGTTAGTGATGAGTCATTCTGTGTTAAAATGATTAAAGTGGATTCAAGGAACTCACTCTGGTCATCCAAAAACTCATACACCCAGTCAGTATCGTCAAGGTCAGGGGCATCAGTGATGTAGTCTTTTCCAAAATCAGCACATGAAAAGAAAATAAACTTTAGGTCAAGTATGTAGTTAATTAATACATTTTATAAGTATGTACAATGTAAATGATTGGCCTTAATAAATACAAGCTTGTCTCACAGCCCTATAAATGTTGATCTAAAAATGAATTTAGCTGTAACTTGATTATTGTTATCTTCATTAGACTGTGACTACTATTCTTTGCCGACTGTTCGATTTATTTTTTTGTGTTCTTTTCAATTGTTTTTACAATGTTTTAAGTGTCAAAATAAATAAATTAAAAAATTAAATAAACCCAAGCAACAAATATGATTATAATATGACTTCATTGGGATTTGAATATGCAACAAACTAAATCCTATTCTGCTCCCAAAAGAGAAACAAATGGGACAAAAAAACGACAACATATACACAAAAACCAAACCGAAACAATACATGACTTCATTTGTATATTTGCAAAAGAATGGGAGAAAATAAAACTTATTTAATCTCACCCCTTATCTACAAGATCAAGCTAAAAAAGAAGAAAATATAGATATGTTTTTTGTTTTGTTTAACTGGTTTAAGAATGATTCTGTTAAGAAAAAGTGAGAAAAAGTGTTCACTTGAAAATTAAAGAAAGAACGAAAGAAAGACAAGAAAATAGAAAAAGAAAAGAAAGAAAAAAAGAAAAAAAAGAAAGAAAAAAAAGAAAGAAAAAAAGAAAGAAAGAAAAAAAGAAAGAAAGAACGAAAGAAAGAAAGAAAAACAAGAAAAGGAAAAAGAAAAAAGAAAGAAGGAAAGAAAGACAAGAAAAGAAAAAAGAAAGAAAGAAAAAATAACGAAAGAAAGAAAGAAAGTCACAGGAAAATCTACCACTTCACTTAAGCTACACACATATTTTATGTTTATAGAAATAAATAAAGTATTTCATATGCATTTCTTCATAGTTGCATTAATATAAGTATAACTGGAATATACAGCACATGTCACACATTGATTCAGCATTTACATTCTGCAACAGGAGCGTATTCATCTTTTCAGGGATCTCTTTATTGATGACATTTTCGTGTCATTTGACACATTAGTTAAGAACCTTCGACATCCCTCACACTCACTTTTTCAGATATTTACAAGCAAGAAGATTTGATCAGAAATATTTCACTACATTCCTTCATCTCCCACCAGCTGTTTACAGGTCACATGACATCGGAAAGGCCACATTTCCAAGGTTTACAATATAATTCACCAGCTCACCCCCCCCTCTCATCACTAATCAAGAGTTAAACAGCATGGGAAAAAGACCTTTGTGACTGAAATCTCAGATTCTACCTGGAACGAAACTATGAGCCCTGGCATGTCCATGTCCAAAGTATTCCACAAATGTTTGACCAACTGAGATCAGCTGATTCATTGAGTCCAGTCTGCTGTTTGGTTGGAACAAAAACCTGCAGCCACAGCGGCCCTTTGTGGAATAGTTTGGACCTACCTGTATTAGGTGTACTTACTCATCGTCCATCTGTGCTCGTCACCGTTTGATTCAATTTAAAATCTTTCATCGCTTATACTTTACCAAAGCCCATCTTTTAAAAAAAAATGTTTTAAGCTCTGATTCCAGCTGCAATACATGTTACCAGCCCTCAGCAACTATGGGACATACTGTATGTTCTGGTCATGTGATTCACTCTCTGACTTTTGGACATGAATATTTGAGGTATATACAGAAATCTGCCAAAAAAAAACCCCAATAGAAGCCAACCCATAGATAGTAATATTTGGAGTTCCACCAGAAGAACATAACCTTAACACATAACAATCTAATGCTACTGCGTTCTCACTTTTAGCTCGTAGATTGATTCTTTTTAGCACCCTCTTTTGTGCAATGGATACATGATGTTATGATGGCCCTTCAAATAGAAAAACTTAGGTCCAATGTGGGTGGTTCATATAAAACATTTGATAGAACATGGGTAGCATTTATTAGCAATGTAGAAAACCTAACCCTTATGTAAATTTTATTTTTCACCAAATGTACTTATAAGTGCATTTGTTTTTTTCTTTCTTTTTATTATTATTATTATTATTATTAATTTAATTTTTTATGCTGTAATGTTTGTACCTGTTTTATCATTGTTATGTCTATATATGTTTCTTTCTATCAGGGTCTGATATTTGGCTTGATTGTATGTATTGTCTTAAATGGAGTGTTAAAAAAAAAAGAATATACAGCACACGTGTGAACAGTATTAAAAGCTAATATTATGCTCATATTTCTTGTTAGAATTAAAGGCACCCACTTCAGCTCTAAAAAAAAAAAAAAAAACTAAAATTTTTGCACAGTACAGTATATGAGTGAAATATATAATATTAAAGCCGTCCAAATAGATAAAATCAGAATAAAACACTAAATAACAGCAGTAACAGCTCTGATATCAGTTTTAGTTGCAGGTCGTCTTCATTCAAATGCAGAAACAGCAAAGGAGATTCTTACCAAATGTGGTCGCCTAAAATGACAGAAACACACAAGATAAAAAAAAGAAGAGTTCAGCAGGCTCTTAAATTAAAGATATTGACAGACTTATTCATAATAATAATAATGAGAGGCTTACTTCCAGGACGTTTCCGTGCACAGTGAACACATTCAGGCTGAAAAGCAGGAGCCCAGCAGCCAACATGATGCTATTTGTTTGTTTGTGTCAGCTCGAGCCACAAAAATGATCCAAGTTGACTTTATAGCCTCTCTTACACCCTCAAGCTTGCCAATTTTTAGCCAGCTGCATCGATTCAGTGGGCGTTTTTATGTGCGTAACCTTTGTTTTGTATCAGATGTATGGTGTCATCTCTTACTGTATGTGAATGGCACTGGTTTGACCTGTGTTTTAAATCAACTATAAAATGTCAAATACAATAAGTTATTAACCAATTTCAATTAATATGTTGGGGGTTTTTTTGGTGTGGGCTTTTGTTCCTTTTAAAGTAACATCCATCACATTTGGGTCAAACTAGACCCATCTCTCATCTCACTCATTTTCTGAACTGGCTTTATCCTCACTTTGTCCTGCGCTGTTGAATGCACCAGAGATGTTACGACGGTCCTGAACGCACCAGTTCCGTGTTTTAGCCACTGTGCTGTTGCTAATCACCCTCTTTTTCCCCAAGTCTACTTCATATACTCCTGGTTTATTACTGTGTGTAAATGACACAAGGTAAGATTAATAACACAATACAGTTGGAATAGATATTGGTAAAGTGTATTGTTTATCTGCACAGAAGTTAATGCTGTTTAACGCTAGTGTGTTCAAGCTAATACGATAATAAGCTAGCTGTCATCTGAGTGACTCATACAGTCATCTACGACCTTTGTAAATATGTGTGTGTTTGTGTGTGTGTGTGTGTGTGTGTGTGTGTGTGTGTGTGTGTGTGTGGGGGGGGGGGGGGGGTGTACATACATACATATGTGAATCAATTTCTTCTCCCATCTCAAATATATATATATATATATATATATATATATATATATATATATATATATATATATATATATATATATATATATATATATATATATAAAAAATTTGTCTAATATAAGATTTTATTTATTTATTGCTTAATTAACTTTTTTCTTAATTCAAGTTTTTTTTGTTGCACTAAGCAACAATGTCTTGAATTAAGCAACAACAAAAATTGGGAATCAAACAAGTGAAAATTGTTTTGATAAGATTCCCAGTGTAACTGCAGTGTTTTGTGTTTTCAGCTCTACAATGCAACGATCCAAGTCTTACCAATTATATGTTTCTTGTTTCTTTTCACTTGTTCTATTGTTTTGTCCACGGGTTTTGTGTCTGTTTGTTTATCAGCAGCTTTACACAAAAACTATTGGGTCAATGTCATGACATTTTCAGGAATGTCGGTCACAGTCACCAAAAATGTGTTTTTACAATGATAAGAGAGATAGGACAAATCAGGTAAAATGTGTGTGTGCAAAGGGGGGGGGGTGCTTAGTTTTAGCAAAAATGTCTTGTATAAGACGTTTTTAAAACTTGTTTTTTGGACATTTTGTACAGTGTTTCCTATGTCTGTTTGTAGCTCTACTTTAAAGTACAGAGAAATTTATTTATTTTATTTTTTTTTGCAGGGTTTTTTTTTTTAAACCAACAGAAGTCTGAGTTGAACCTGTTTAAGTGTTAATTTAACTGAAAAAAGACTTATATTTGGGACAAATATAAATGTGTGCATTATAAGCTACTTTTCAGGCTGACCCCTCACCTGCAGTGGCCCCATCCCATTAAAACCTGCATGCTGTTTGAAGCCCCCCCCCCTTTCTGCAGGATAAGAATTCCAGTCCAGACACTTTTCTCCTTTGACTGTTTCACTCAACAACAAATGTCAACAGTGGGCAGTGAACAGATGGTCCTTAAGCCCCCCCACCCTTTTTTTAAGCTTAACTGTGGAGGCTGGGGGAGTGTATTTTTTTAAGAGGGGAGACTTGTTTTTACCCACTTCACAGAACCTATCACTGGATCCTTTAGTGCAGACACAGTAAAAGTAATTGTAGTCGTTGATGCAGGAACCTCCAGTAACGAGCTGCAAAGAGGAACAAATGCTTGGGGGTTTTTTTGGTAATAAAATAAAGACTAAATATTAATTATTTTCACTATGGATTACATTGACAAATAGTCATCTGTTTCTTTTTTTTATTGACTGGTAATTTTGAAGATGTTTCCAATTTCAAATAACAATGATAAAGACATATAATCTAATCTAATAATTGATTGGTCTGACCCACTTGAAATTAACTTGGGCTGTAAACTAAACTAAAATGACTTTGTCACTAATATTTTAAATCTTTAAAACCTGACATGTCACCACATTGGGTCATTGCAGTAGTTTCACTCATGGAAATGACTGGTAGATTTTGAATGACCTAAGTGCTTGAGAAAGATTGACAAAAGGACATATTTTCTTACCCTTTTAGAGTAAAAAAGTCGGTTGATTTGTTTGTTGCAAATTCTGGATGGACCACTTTAGCCTTAGGGTTAAAGGGTGACACACAATACAATCTACTGCAGGTCTTTCTACAGAATTACCACTAGATGGCAGCATATTCCAATATTTAAAAACAAAATAATACTTAAAAGTAAAAAAAATTTAAACTGCAAGCAGTCTCAAATGCCTTCGCCATCCCTCGCGACGGCCTCCCCTTGCGAAGTCTGAGTAAAATTTCAGCCAAATCGGTGTTAGATTGCCCGATCTACAGCCATTTTAGTAAGGGCAAGTTTGTAGGGGGCGCGATAGAGCAAAATCGCAATTTTTATTCATAAACTGGTGTAGGACCCAGAGACAGACGTCTGAGTCAAATTTCAGCCAAATCCGTGTTTGTATGTTTGATCTACAGCCATTTTCATAAAAGTACATTTCTAGGGGCAGCCATTGTAGTAAAAGTACATTTCTAGGGACAGCCATTGTAGTAAAAGTACATTTCTAGGGGGCGCTATAGTACAAAATCAGAATGTCTTTACCTAAATGGATGAAGACCTGGGAAATAGACGTCTGTGTCAAATTTCAGCCAAATCGGTGTTTATATGTCCGAGCTGAAGTACTTTATATAGCTGTAATTTTTCCCGAAATCATCACAAAATTTGCGACAGCGTAGCACAAATAAACATATAAACTGGATAACTTTTGATGTCCCATTTCTCTAGATCCTGTTCACCGATGTTGAGCTCATTTGGCTCAACGGCCTAGGAGGAGACCACGAAAATGACAACTCAAAATCTTTAAAATTTCAATCCAAGATGGCGGACTTCCTGTTGGTTTATGGGCGTGGTCATCATAAGGTTTTTTGTTCATCATCATATTACAAATACATGTACAGATTTTCATAGCTCTAACTTCACTATGGCATGATCTGGCCTAATATATACTATTTCATCTTTTCTAGGAGGCGCTGTAGACACATTTCTTTACCGACTTTTACGAAACCATAAAATACTTCCAATTTTTCACACTTCTGAAGTGTGTGCAAAATTTGGTGAGTTTTCGTGCATGTTCAGGGGGTCAAATTAGAGGTGAAAGGG
Source organism: Siphamia tubifer (assembly GCA_020466265.1). Classification (NCBI taxonomy): domain Eukaryota; kingdom Metazoa; phylum Chordata; class Actinopteri; order Kurtiformes; family Apogonidae; genus Siphamia; species Siphamia tubifer. The sequence continues at coordinate 22,810,819 of CM035801.1, read as the reverse complement.
CTGAATCAGATTAAACTGCAAGCAGTATCAATAGGCCTTGCACCCGTCGTGGTACGCGGCGAAGGCCTAAAAAATTACTCAGTATTTACAAGGTGTCTTTACATCTGTACTTTTTCTGACCTGATTGCAAAGAAGTGCACATTTTTCACCTTCATATGTGAACAAGGATGTATGATGGTATTTATCTGAATATAAAATAAGAAATACCCTATCATTTGTCCCATTTTGTTTTATTGACATAAAAAAAATCAACTTTATTCATTGTCTTTCATTCCTTCTAATATTGTTTTAGCTTCTCAAAGTGTATTTAATCACAATAATACTCAGATTAATTTCAGTATTGAATTTTCAGCACTGATTTTTTTCAACAATTTACGTTAATGTCTAAGTGCTGGTGGACACTCACCTGAAATGTGTTAAAGTCAATAAAATCCAATAACTAAAAATGTTCCCTCTTTTCTAGATCCTGAAAGTATGTCCTTTTTTAGAATATGCCTTTTATTTTGCCCATGAAAATTTGATAAATAACATTTACTTCTTTAAGGTTTCTTGAACAAATGGTGATAATTCAGGAAAGATGAGCCTTGAGTCACCTTCAAAGACTCCTACCCAGAATAGACAGATATGGTTTAAGCCACATGTTCAAAATGCTTTGAGCTTTTTAGATGTAAAGTTGAGTCATTAGTCAATCCCCAAGTATTTGTTAGTTAGTTTGTTTACTGTTATGGAGTCTGGACGTTAAGTTTGTAGTTTGTAGTTTGTTTAAACATAAAAAGTGATGGGAGAGTTTAAGAAAGTTTAAGAAGTACTGAAGGAAATTCAGAAATAAATCAAAGTTATAGTGTTGTTACGTATCAGCCAGGCTGTTTTTTTTTTTGTTTTTTTTTTTATTGAAACAGTGATCACTTTACAGTGGGTGCAATATCATTTTCTCAGTATACAGCATTATATATAATGTACATGGAGTATACGGAGAATCTGAGTCCAGATCAGACCACAGTCTCTCTCTCCCTGTTCATTAACCTCCCCTTACAGGTTAAATGGATCATCACCTGTTTATACAGCGTCCATAGGAGTGCATGTAAACTGGATTTCATGCCATTCGTGTGTATACTTGGCTTTTATTCAGATGGTCCATGTAAATATCAAATAACACTCCAAGCTCTTGTTGATTGTTCCACAGACACTTCAAATTCTCAACCAGTGGATCATCATCTACTGTAAGTGCCACAAATCTTGACTGTTTATCATAATACCATAGTTTTAATTTGTATAGAGGTCTAACAACCCACAGGCAGAAGCTGTCTTTGAATACAGTCCACATACCACTTGATGATTGTGTTTGTAGATCTGAAACCAAAACATTCACATTTCCATTGCAATCTCCCAATATGCCAACCTTCAAGACTGTTCTCTTAAACACAAATTGCATTTTCTCCAAAGAATATGGCAGAATTCTGGTGCAATTCACAGGTTTTTTGTTCCACAGGAAACCGGAAAAGGGTTGGGTGCAGGATCCATGGAGTAAAAATAATGTAAAAAAGAAAATCTATAAATATGAGCATATAATGCTAACTTTGAGGAACAGAATCAGCAGCACTAGTCAGTCCTTCTCCACTATCAAACTTCATGACAACAGCTCAAAATTAAGTCACCGTGTCCAGATGCTGATGTAGATATTTGCCTTTTTGTTCCGTCTGTGCTCGCAGTGTAGCTTTCCAAAAGTCCCAGAAGTCCAGTACAATAAATTCATGTATATTCTGATTTGCGGATGTAGTTTGAAGGCACATAACCTCGCCGTCCTCCTGCTTCCCCAAGCCACCATTCACCATTGCCGTTCATGTCCTGGAATTCCAGTATTCGCAGCCTCTGATTGGCCGAGATACTCAATTCATTGGCACAACGTGCATCAAATGAGTAGAGAGCATAATAAATCTGGAAAAAAAGAACAAAAAAGCACTTAGTTTGTTGGGTTATAGTTGACAAAACCTCTGAACCCCCCATTAACTACACAGGAAATTATAAATGAAAATGGAAGTTAACATCAACCACAGTGTAGAGGGTGGCTATTACAGTTGAAGTTTAAATAAAATATACTATAAAATATACTATGAACAATGCATCAAATCAACAACAAAAAGACCCCCAGATTTTTTCATTTATTTATTTATTTTTTTTATCGTGCACAAAAACAAAGTGGCTTAGCATAATATGGATACCTAATGAACTGGTCAATCATTTGATAGGATGCATGTTTTCATCATATACCATATATCTCGAATCTGAATCTTGAATATACTCTTTAGCTTATGCAATGACATTTTTTTCTCAAAATGGCTAAAACTAAAGAAAAAAACATATGTCATCTTTAAAAAAAAGTTTATAATGCATTCAAAACTAACACCAACTAAATGGACTGAATGGGATGTAGAAGTAAAATGCCATCTCACCTGGTGACCATCTACGTCGCTCTCATGTTCGGGTTCAGGCTCGGGTTCGATGTAATCATCTCTGGGGTAGGCAGACTTCCTCTGTCCACCGCTCTCTCCGTTCCTCCACTGGTATGAGCTGTAGGCTTTGTCCGTGTGTCCGTACCGCTGGGATCGGCCATTTCTGTGCGATGAACTGTGTGAGGAGTCCGTTTCGGAGAGGTCCGAGGTCTCCTTGTAGCTGCTCGGACTTGAGTGACTGGTGTCATAGGAGTCTCTGTGATTGGTCAAATGTCGGTAGGAGGGCTCTGAGTCTCTGTGACTGGGGGAACCACGGAGCGCTTGATCTGGGAATCTGGAGTGATTGCGGGGAGAGGAGTTTATGGAGTTGCTCTGACTGGCAGAGTCGGGGTTAAGCGGATCTCGGAGGTGACTCCTACGAGATGAGGCAGAGTCCAATGAAGGGTGTGGCGAGGAATGACTTTGAGGCTGCGTTGTGGAAAAACTAACGGTAGCTGTTTCCTGGTTAAAGGTCAGCGTACTGTTGCTGTTCTGGCGGGAGAAAACGGGGGAGGAGCCTCCGTAACCAGACTCATTGGACGACTGACTCTCAATGGACACATCCGAGTGGCTTCGGCGTGGGTTGTACGGTTTAAGGAAGGAGCTGTACACAAAACCTTTGGTCACTGCAAAGCAAGACAAGGACAGGAAACAAATTATATCTCAGAACTAATGTTCCATCATCTGATGTTAGTCCTGAATGACCCCGCCCACCCTCTACAATCGCAGATATGCCCTACCACCTCGCAGGACCAATAAGCACAAGAACCCTTTTATTTCTGCTGCTATCCAGCCTCTGAATAGTGAAGAGTGTGTGATTTGTGTTCTTGTACTGTAGCCGTCATTTGCTTTTGATGTGTGTACTGCTGGAAAAACTATTATTTGCACCTTGGAAATAATAAAGTACCTTGAAACTTATTCAAATTTTTAAAAATATACAATATTGAACAAGATGAGAGAAAAAACAGTGACTAAATTGTCAGTGTTCTGTGCAATAAAGAATCTTTGAATACCTCCATTGTCAATTAGCCACCGGTTATGGCTACCCATTGGGTCCTGTTGTTTGATAACACCCACAAGGTCGCCCTCCAGTATAGAAACATCCAGGTCCTGGGCAGCGTTAAAGTTCCTCTCTGCCTGGAACAGTTTCTCTGGGCCGTAACGTGCCATCAGCCCAGCTCGGTGCTCGTCTGTCTGCAGGATGCAGTTAGGCTGAAAGTGACAAAAAACAAACCTGTAAATATGTATATTTATTTTTACATTAAAAAAAATAATGAAAAAATAAAATGAAAAACAAAGAATGTAAAGTAAATGACAAATGGACTGCACTTATATTTTCACCTTCATGGGACTCAAAGCGTGTTACATTAACCTCACATTCACCCATGCTCTCTCTCTCACACACACACACACACACACACACGTTACTTATCATGTTTGTACTTCAAAACTGTTCTAATATGATGCCAAACATGTAATTGTCTGGTGTAGCTGCAGCATTTAACATGCTTTCAAGTAGGACTACATACCACCACTGCCAACTATAAAACTGCTGCATATTGGATCAAATATAAGGGACGAGAACTTAAACTTACAGGTCCTTGAAGCTGCTTTTTGGAAGTCTGCTTTTCCAGAGTCTTCTTCTCGAAGGCTTTCTTCGTGGGGGCAGCAGGAGGGAGGCTCTCTGGGCAGAAACTAAAGCTCTGAAGAAGTTGGAGAACTCGGCCGTATTCTTCTTGGAACTTTGCAATTAGGTTTCCCTCGGTATTAACTTTGCTAGAAAACTGGAAGCAACAAATGCAACCGTTTAGAAACATAACAGAATTTTTTAAAAAGAGGAAAATATGTATCACATATTAGAGTTACAGGTAACAAAAACTATGACTAAAGAGAGGATGATATATATATATATGTGTGTGTGTTTTTTTAAAGGACAATATAAAGTAGGTCTGTCACAATTAACAAGTTAACACAGATTAACCCATCAAATGATTAATCTGATTAAAAAATTTAACGCAATAAACCCATCTACAGCAGAATGACTGAATGCATCCGAAAATGCGTTTGAAGCAGTAGAGTTTACATGTGCTAATCTAGTAGTTGATCTAGTAGTGACAGGTGGCAGAACCAACCTGTTAAAATGGAAAAAGATATGGAGGACCAAAAAAAGTCGACCCACACTAAGTATTAGACACACTCTGCAGACAGGAGTTTTCTTTTCATCAAAGCACTTCCAGATTAAACTATCACATTAATACCAAGCATACATTAGTCAGGGGTTCGGCTAGCACTAAGCCATTGCCCAGCTTGGACAAACACGATCAGTGCAGATATATTCATTTCTTTCTTGAATATAATTGCTCATGCAAAATAAAAAGCAACTAATATCGATGAAAAATATTTCATTGTGATTAAACAAAATTAATCAGCCGCAACCCTGTGATTAATCTGATTAAAGATATAATCATTTTGACAGTAAAACTGACTAAAATTACAAGCAAAGTCAGTTTTATTTTCTACAAATATAATTGGTTTTATGGCAAACAAAGATTGGTACTTCATAAACTAAAATCTAGTCATTTACTCAAAATAAAACATGTAAAACTGAAATTAAATTCTAAACAAAAACTAATTGAAAGACCACATAAAATACATTTCACAATCACAACATCCCACCTGCAGGAGGGGTTTAAGTTCTCCGAGTGTGGTCTTCATGAAATCCTTCTGGGCCTGAGCGAAGGCTCTCACACACCCTGTAAACAGCTCCTCTGCAGTGACGTAGAACTTTGGAAGCTCATCCAGCAGTTGGGCGTTGAGAGCCTCATAGGTGTTGCGCGCCACCTGCAGCTCATCCTGGACACGGCGGTCTTTAAGACGGTCGGCACGCTCCTTGCAATTATCATAGTCCAACAGTTTATCGAAACGTTTTTGGATGAGTTTGTGTGGACCGGCAAACATGAGGAGAAGCTGGGTCAGGGGGTTTATGACTAAGGCCTCTGTGCGTTCTTTCTGCTCAAACCATAAAGGGAACAGAGGGTTTGGTGGTCAGACATGAAGGAAAATACAGCACATTTCAACACATCGCATTTAATTACTAATAGTAGGAAGGTGGTGACTTACAAATTCTGTAAACTGCTTGTCACTGATGCAGCGGTGGGCCCTTTGGAAGCGTTCAGGGTCCAGGATACTGCGCTCTGTGTAGATATCACAGAAACTAATGGCTGCCAGGACCTTGACTGATGCAGATTCCTGAAGGAGGAGAAGAAATTTGGAAAATTACAATAGATGTACTAAAATGGGTCCACAAAAAAATATGAATAGCAGATTCTAAGTAAACATATGGAAACAACAAAATGTGCTTAATGTATGAAAAACGCTAATGTTATACAATTGTTTATCAGTAAAAACCTCTTATGTCCAAAGTCCTAATTTTTCAGGAAACTATAAAAATGAAATAAATGAACACTTTTTATTGGTTGAATATTTTTAAAACTATCAGGCCAATGGGAACTCTGATCAATGGAATAGTTTTATGACAAGAGACTAAAAATGGATCTGATAACACTGATATGTTGTTTTTGGATAAATTTAGTGTATTCGTGTAAATGTTGCATTTTACTTGCAGTAGACATTTATTGTTTATTGCCAGTAATACAGGTTATAATGTACTGAAATGCATCATATTCTAGAAAAACCATCATTTCTTTGTAGTGTTGACCCATGAGCAGTAGACATCACTAAAAAATTTAATTAAATCCTGAACTCCGAAAAGTAGGTTTGTTTTCAGTTTAGTGAAAATGCATCGTCCAGGTAATTCGGCACATTTAAAGAGATTATTTATTTCGAGAAAGATATGAAATTCACATCAAGGAGCTTTTTTTGTTTAATTTTGTGACTTAAGTATATATATATTTAACTGTTATCAAAAAATGTGCTGAATCTGTATTAAAAAAAATACTAGTGCTATACTATTGTATGCTGTTTTTAGATTAATTTTACAGTTTTATTTATGGCTACATTACATTTTACTGCAGTCGATGATTCATTTTTATTACCAGTAGTACAGGTTAAAGATTAGCTTCATCAACAGGTATGCTAGAAACTGGGATTTGTTTGTATATATCTCTAAAAAGTCTCTAAAATTAAATCGTGTTCATAAAAACAAGTTTGTTGTTATTTTAAGACTTTTTAAAGAAACTATTAAAGTCAAGAAAGAATGAGAACTGTTTAATTTTGTCAGAAACCTTCAATATCTGAACACGTGACTTCATTAAACTTGTCAGATGTGTAAAAAGTTTAATATTTGCCTTAGAGATGTAGATAAGTAGAGGTAAACAGATGCAGAATTGTGAATTCAAGGTGTTCATACCCTTATATGCTGCAGGTACAATGAAATGTCCCGAATAAAAGACTTTATGAGTCTTTCCTGCAGCCTGAACTTCTTTTCAGCCTCATCAAACGCTTCATCTTTAACCTAAAATACAAAGGTGACAAAAATGAGTTAATACCCAACACTCAGGATCTTAACGTCTGTGTTTTCTTTTTCTTTTCAAACCTGGGGTGAAATTCCTGTGAGGTGCTTGATGTGGCTGCTGACTCGGTTGGATTTCTTGATAATGGAGTGCATGCTCAGCTTGGAGATCTTGTCAATAAAGGTGTCTTCATCTCCTTTCCTGTATTTCACCACTGTGGGCGGCATTTCAAATCAGTTTGATCCCCAAGTAATAAAAGTAGCGTCCTGTGTTTATGCGATCGGTGCGATAGTTACAAAAGAAACCTGACTTACCCAGATCTTTCCTGCGCTTGTACTCATTGATGTTGACGTTGATCTCCTTGACAGCCTGCAGGGCCTGACTCAGCTGGGGCCGGTCATGGTGGCTCTCAGGTGTGGCCCCCAACAGCTCCATGAGCAGCAGCGGGTAACGCATTACCCGCTGCACCGGCTTGATCAAGAAAGAGCCGAGGTTGATGTAATTTGTTTTTCCCCTGAAAGAGAAGCAGATGATATTTGAGTGGAACATAAAGGTAATTCGGAATATGAAGAGTCACAGCCACGACTACTGAAGAAAATGTTTTGTATATAGCACGTTTTCATGTGTGCCATAACAGTATGCAGTCATCATCGTACAATATACGCATATATTCTGATGACGACGCATACTAGCAGATGGTAATGACAGGGAAAACACACATTAAAAAAAGAAATAAAGCATTGATTTGCTTAGTTTTAACACAATCTATAGGACGAACAGCTCATACAGCTAAATTCAGAAAACAGAAAAGCTGTTGTTTTCAGTCAATGCATGGATCTCAACAGTAACATTTTAATTTAAATATACACAAATTACAAGTGACTTATTTGGTTTTGGTTGATCTATATCTCATCTTCAGTTGTTTCAATGTACAGTTTAACTGATGTTTTCCAAAAATATCAATGTAAACTAGTGACAATTACATGAAAATCAAATTGCTGTTATTGCTGTTTCAGTCCAGTAGATGGCGTTACATGTATTTTCCAGGATCAACAGTTGCTCATGTTCAGTATTTTTCTTCACAACAACATGCAAACACAAAACGGTCCAGACACAAGTCACATCTCAGTCCGTGGAAAGAAAGTGAAATGAACTTATGTGGTAGCGATGAGTTTCAAATGTTCCCGTGCTCAGTTTCACTTTTAGGTTTAACACAATACGATACACACACACACACACACACACACACAAAGGTCATTTCCCAGGGGGTTAGTGAGAAATAAGCATGCAGTCAGGACGATTCTCATGCTGGAGATGGTGACGGCACTCGTTATGGTGACTTACCACTCTCGATAAATGGCCCTGTGTGGAGGAAGGGTGGAAAGAGGACAGGAAGATAACAAAAACAGGATTTATAAGCCTATCACAAACTAAAAATCATATTTGAAACATTTACACAATTCAACAGGTTTATTTGTCCGTGAAGTAAATCCACTTTTTGATATAAACCTGGCAAAAAAACAGCTAAGTCAGACACACCTGCTGTTCCATTGTGATGGTTTTGTTTAGTGAGTCTGTCTTAAACCTGGACAGACTCCCAGTGTAGCTGTAAAACCTGTGCTCAGTAAAATGTGACGGCACACATGACCTTTACGAAGATAAATAAACACACAAACTTTTACAAAAAGGGCTATGAATCTGGCTATGACTGTGTTCTAAAAGAAAGTAAATACAACTGTGTCTAAAAGGGATCGGCTACACGTCCATTTTGTTTTGGAAGGTTTGTTCTCTGAACCAGCGCCTTAACAAAACCTTCGTTTATCTTCAAACACAGATGCCTATATTTTACTGAGCAAGTGTCTCGGTGCTGAAACACATCTGAGTCACTGCTGGTGAAACTCGACAGGTGAAACAAGGTAGGGCACATTCTCCAACTGCTCTGCATTACTGGGCTCTAAAGAGAAAGACTTATGGGCATGACGGGTATCAAATCTGCTGCTATTGATTTATTCCGTTTATTTCTTCTGTTTAAAGATTCATCGCGACTGAACTTCTGATAACTTGGATGCACATTAAAGTTCAAAGTGTTCTAAAGAACCATCATAAATCTATTACACATGGACATAAATTGAAGGTAAACCCGGCCTTAAACTCATAAACAGGTTCAGATTGTAACGAATGATGGAAAAATTCATCTGTGACGCACGGGAAATACTGTATATTTACACAGAGCTGATCCAGTGACATTAAAAAATAAAAATTAATTCTCACTTCATAAAGTTTAGAAATAATAAATGAATAAAAAGCATATCTCAGTCTGTGGTTTTCATGCTTACACACACACAAACATGCAGATTTCTGATGACTCGCATGCAAAACCCATTATTATTAAAAAGGTCAAGGCTGAAATGCTAAAACTGGTGTTACTTTTCAGACATTTCCTCCTGCGCTGTGACTCACCTCAGCCTCTCCAGACACTCCAACACGTGGCGCTGGATGGTTTCATCTTTTTCATAGCTCTCAAGCAAGGAGATGGCATCATCATGGTTCTGGCAGTAGATTTTATACACTTCTTCCAGCTCGGATTTATAATCAAGAAATACCTTACCTGAAAGCAAAGGGTACAAAATAAGTAAGAAGGGTTTCTTATTTCAAATCAAACCAGTGCTAGTGAAGAGTTATGGTTTAAGTCAATTATCTCCTGGTTAAATGAACTGAATAAGCTAAAACAAAAAATATATGAATTTCTTACTAACACTATACATTATGTAAGAAAGACAAAACACATTCACAATTAATATGTATCAAGAGGCAGAAAGGACCAAAAAAAACAAAAACAAACTACAATTAAAAAGTAAAATGCATGCATGTTCTATTTAGCTTCAATTTAAATAAATAATCTGCTCTTTTTAACAGATAAACATTTATTTTTAAGTTCTGTTTAAGATCATTTATAGAACATAAATCATACCAATAGAGTCTGTTTCATGCAGGGTATCACACAGCCGCTGTGAAAGGTCAATCACTGTACTGATGTTTCCAAATAGTCCGTCGAAGTCAACATTCTTCACCTTTAGAGTTTGACAAGAGGGTTATAGTAATGCGGTTCAAACAAAGCCAAGGTGGAAAACATCCATCTCATATTTAATTTTCTGGTGCATGTTAACAGCATCACTTCACCTGTTTCTGCTGCAGTGGCTCAATGATCTCTTCGACACACATCTGCAGGTCTTTGATGTAGTCCTTCTCTGTCTGCAGCAGCTCCTCTATGACCTTTGACCTCTTCTCTAACATCCTAACTTCAGGGTCTTCGGTGCCGGCGCTCGTTGTTTGAGTCGTGTCCAAGACTGGAGTAGAATCCGAAGGCTTGGGTTGGGACGACAGGAGGGTCATCTCTGAAAAATGGCAAAGGAAACAGATTTGGGTGAATCTAGATGCAGCTTCATTATGTAAAGTCACAACGAAATTGAGTTCTAAGGGGTTTGAAGTTTAGGCAGTACACTCTAAGACCATTCAGGTCATTTTAGACTCTTTCTGTTCCACACTGCACTTTGGTGCTTATCCTGATATGAATAGAAAACAATCTGATGCTTTCAGTATTCCCATGCTATTATAATGCCTTTATACTTACAGTTACTAATTTGGCAATCAGGCTTCAAATCAGCAGGTTTCAAACAAATTCAATTACCCAAAATCCTTTAACAAATGCGATCTCTCTAGCACCATCCACATTATTCAAGCAACATAGCGAAGCTGAGACCCTGAGCTTTCCAACACTATATATATATATATATATATATATATATATATATATATATATATATATATATATATATATATATATAAAAATAAAACACTTTACTACAGCAATGTGGGACAAGTAGAATAAAGGAACCGTTTCAAAAACTTCCACACAGGCTAAAAAAAGGCTGAAAATAAATATGAAACTGTAATATTTTTGTTATTTATTTGCTTGTTTGTTTTTATTCAGTTGTGGGGAAGGTCCTGGATAGACCAAATTAGACTCTACCTTCCCCCAGCACACTTCTTGTATCCTATGCTTTACTTTGTATTATTGATTTTTAAATGGACAAAATACAGAATAGAACAGACACTGAATGCTGAGGATCAAAAAGCATGTCTGAGCAGATGTAAAATAGTTCAGTTTATTTCTGCTATCTCAAAATATTTCGTCATGGACCTTTCTGATATGCTAAAAACTTAAAGTTCTTATTTTTCCCAAAAACACAGTTTTAAACATTAATAATAATAATCATTGGCCAGATATTGAAAGTTAAGTTCTTCCTGAAAACAAAGGTGTAAAATAATTATTAAATACATTTTCTTCAAAGAAAACACCAAGACACCCTGTTGTAATGACGGTCTTAAAAGAATTAAATCTGTCAAAATCCTATTTAAGAAAAATGCATAAACGTGTCAATGTCAACTCGCTGATTGCCGTGAAATTGGCATAAAAGCTGGACTTGTTGTACATCGTAAATAACAGAAAAGAGTTTGTCTGAAAAAGTCTGACAAGGAAAAGAACATGGCAAAAAAAAACCTTCCAGACCCATGACTCCATTCATTGCATCCAAATCTATTTCTGTCCGCCCCCCAGGCCAGGCCTTTCCTCCTCATCTTGTCAGCTTTTGATCAATGTCTCTGCTATCACTGGCACAGAGCTGATCTGAGGGGGAGCCCTGGACTGAAGGGAGAGCCTGGTTCACGCACCAGCGCTTTTTATGAATGGACTAAAAACTGGAGTGGACTCAGGCTCTTTGTGTGTGGTACAATGGTCTGTGACAGCAGCAGCAGACATACAGGCTCTGAGGGACCAGCAGATATTAAAGAAAAGACAGTTCGAGGCTACAGAGATAACACAGCTGAAGACTTATGAAGGGTACCCAGGACCATGTATGGGGGATGTGCACATTCTATATGGTGACTGTGGCTACCAGTAGGATCCTGAACAACCTCAACTGTGTTTAGTTAGTTATGGGACAGTGTGTATTAGCATTAGTTACAAAGAACAAGGTGGTGCAATAATAATAATAATGGATTGGATTTCTATAGTAGTTTTTTTGGCCACTCAAAGCACTTCACATTTGTGACCCGTTATTCATTCACTCTCACATGCACCCTCTGGTGGTGGTAAACTACATATGTAGCCACAGCTGCCCTGGGGCAGACTGACAGAAGCGTGGCAGCCATTTTGCGCCTATGGCCCCTCTGACCACCAACAAACATTCATACACCAGTGTGAGTGGCACTGGAGGCAAGGAGGGTGAAGTGTCTTGTCCAAGGACACAACAGACCGACTAGGACAGAGCAGGATTTGAACCACCAACTCTTCAGTTACTGAATGACCTACTCTACCAACTTCATGGTAACCCCAATAATTATTTCATAAAGAAATTAATTGTGTGTCACTGCATGCAAAAGTACAGCCATTATGAGTGGTGTGGTGGTATTAAAACATTACAACAGTAAGCACTGAAAATGTGTTTTAATTTAATTCCGCCTATAAGTATTGGGTATATTTAGACAGTGAAATAGCAAATCGATATATGAGAGGGCTTCAACATGATCATGGGGAAAGGGCAGGTGGAAAAAACAGTTTGTTAAGTTTTTTTTCAAAATATGTTTCATTTAGGTTAATACACTTCTGCAAACATTGAAAGCAGTCTGTGTAAAACTGAGGGCCATGTGTCCTCATAAATTCAACCTCTTTAAAGTGTACTACAACCACTAAGGCACAGTTATTCAGAATGGCTACTGTAGAAGGTAGTCTGTGTATATTTCGGAGGATCCACTTAAGACTAATCTTGAGAACATGCAGCTTTTGCTGCTTGTATCATCTAATAATGGTGATGTCACCCCTGCTCTTCCAACAGATGCTGTCACAGGCTAATGAAGTTAACTCTGCTTACACTCAAGTGATCAAATGCCGGAAGTTCTCAAATCTTGCATGCAACAGTGGACTCAGCATACCAACATACACAACTACAATTCTATGCTCGTAAATAAAGAAAAGGCAACTACAGCGAGTCTGATGAAATCTCAAATATAAGAGGTCATATCTGGAATATTTGCAAAATCCTAATTTGACAGAGTGTACAATCAATATTGGAGAAGCTGCACTTTCTAACTAAAATGTGTCAAAACAAAGTATTATAAAAGATGCATTGTGGAGCAGCGGGAATACTCTGGCTGATGAATTACGAAGCTTATATGGACTTTCTTCAGTTAAGATGAAAATCCAAACATCATTCTACTAAAATCATGACTCATGACAAAATCTATCAAAAGAGCAGCAATTGCAATGATTTTATTTCTTGGTGGTTCGACCTTAAACATTTCCATTCTAAAAACATCCATTTGAACAAAGTTTCAGAAGTAGTGGAAGGAATTTAAGTGTGTGTGTGTGTGTGTGTGTGTCTGATCCCTTGGCCACCTGCCCTTTGTCTCCCTCCCACCCTGACCTCATCCCTCTCTCTCTCTCTCTCTCTCTCTCTCTCTCTCTCTCTCTCTCTGTCTCTCTCTCTCTCTCTTCACGTGACTTGGCTAAGTCTCAACTCAAAGGAGCTTTTCTCATGGCTTGCACCATGCGGTACCTCCCTGCAGCATCCGTCACCGTGTCCGTCAACTGCCAATGCGCGAGTATTTCCCCACTAATGAGTAAGTAGTTCACTAATGGGCTTTAAAAAGTCATACAGCAACACAACACACAAAAAGGGGATGAAAACAAAGGACTCTGCGTTAATTTGAATCAATCTGCTCATTCCCATGTTTGATCCTCCAAAACACATCATATGCTCCACTTCACATGGTTAAATGTGCAGGCGTGTCCATCAGAGCCAACCTGTGAAACTGCATGACCCATTTCTGACACAAACTCCATTTTGCTCAATTCTTTTAAAGTAAATAAAAAATGTACAGGTGTAAATTTAGCTTTTACAAACATGACAACTGCAGGTTTGGAGCAGTTCTACTTAGAGCAGGATAATATTGCCCAAAAATGTAAATATACAGCCCCCCCCCCCCATGTAATGGATAATGAACAATTTATTTTAATACAGTTTTTTTCTAGTTAAACATGCGATTCAGCAGTGTTTGTTCCATACTGAAATAACATGTGACAAAAGAATAGGACACATTCATAATTGATGCGTAAGAAGAAACATTGCATTTGGGTTATTTGTTGAACAACAAGAGTCTACAGCATGGGTTACTAACCCTGGTCCAGAGTCTAGAGCTACTATCCTGCATCATTTAGACGGTTCCCTGTTTCAGCACACCTGACAGTCGTTATCAGGCTTCTGCAGAGCTTGATGATACTTATTTAAAGCAGATGTGTTGGAACAGGTGATACGTCTAAAACATGCAGAATCACAGGTCAGTGCGTCTGATTTTGTTTTCAGAAACAACAAGAAAAGCGCAAACCTCCACCAAGGCAAGACCATGATGGCAGGCTTATCATTTGAATCAGGTGTGTTGGAAGAGGTATACATCTAAAACAGACACCTACTATCCTCCATGTTTTACTGTAGATGTATCCCCCCTTCCAACACACCTGATTCAAATGATAAATCTCATCAGCTCTGCAGAAGCCTGACAATGACCATCAGGGGTGTTGGAAGAGGGAACATCTATAACAAACAGGATAGTAGCTCTCCAGGACCAGGATTGGGAACCTCTGATCTAAAACTAGGATATTGGTCCTCAAAGATCAGGATTGGTGACCCCTGCCCTATTCCTTATCATTTCAAAAACACATTTTTGGTGACCCTGACCTTTGACCTGCATTCACCAAAATTTAAGGCCATCTATTCTGGACATTCATGCAGTAGGTTTTGTATAAAGTTGCTGACAGACAAAAAGACCAAAACAAATACCCTTGCCTCCCCTTGGGGTAAAAATACACAAATTAGTCTCTTAAACTTAAGGCTAAAAATGAACCACAACATTCTCTATAAAATAATATGGTTACTTGGGTTACTCAGCACACATGAAACATTAAAGCAATTCTCAATACTACTAGCTTAAAAACTTGCGTAACATTGAAAACTGATATTTGCAGTGTAGACATTTACTACCTGCCCCTGTCCACCCACAGCACAGACAGGTTTAATGTTATATCCAATATGTTGCCACATGGATCATCACTGCGTATAACATGAGTCAACCTCCATCAGCCGTGTAACTATTGGATCAAACACCTGTGACTGAATACCAGCAGAGAGCCCATTTACATAACACATACGAGCTGGAAATTCAACAGGTTACAATAATCTGGGTGTGTGTGTGTTACAGGACGTTCACAACACTACTACTGTACAACACTGAAGAACAAGTCCTGGGAGGAAATGATAATGAAATCTGTTCCTAATAAAGTAAACATTTGGAAAATAGGAGGCAGGGGTCGTGGCTCTGCAGGGGGCTGGGAGTGTCAGTATGGAAAAAAAGAACGACAATTAAAAAATGAGCTCCATTCAAACACATGACCCATTTACAAGCAGTAGAGAGGAGATACATAAAACCTGTGTTATCAAATGAGAGACACACTGACAATATCATTCTCATTGTCCTACAAAACCTATACAGAGCAGTGAAACAACATGCCTTTGTGTGTCCGTGATTGTCATTCATTGTACATAAATGTGTTTTGATTGGATAGTTTTTATTGACTGACCTACCACAAATAAATAAAAGTCTAAAGGAGCAAATTTAGTGAAAATGAGCCACTATTAAAGACACTTAAAATGTGTTTTTAAAGAAAGACCCCAACAAATTCAATATAATGTGAACACACGAGTTAATACAAGCTCTTTGGATTTAGTGTATTCAATTAGTTTGGTAGTGTTTAATTAAATATGGTAAAACATACACCAGGATTATAGAAAAATGTTGAACTAAAACTACAGCTCATTGTAAAAAAAAAAATTCAAAGCACATAAAAAAAATCCAACATAAGCCAAATCCAATAGTATGGGCAAAACCACATTTACTTTTCACCAGTTGATATAAATCAAATTGTAATCGATGTCATACTTTTTCATCCTACCTTTGACAGCTTCTCTAAATCAAGGTTTCCCTTTTAAAATAAATAAACTAAAAAATAGTACAATTCAACAGAAAACAACTAGACAAAAAGAACAAAAAAATAAGGTGAACTGACTTCTTCTTCACAACTGACATGTCTTTGACTGGACCATGAACAGCTGGAACCAATGGTGAAGAGTAGAGCTGTTTAAGACAGCAGGTTTTACTGACTCATCTGGATGTATTTGCAGAGTAAACCCTGGATGGCTATTTTACACTTGTGTATGTTCTAAAGTTGAACCTTTGGGATTTTCTCAGAAAAGTTTTCCAGAGAACTGACTAAAGCAGGAACATAACGTGCTGATTTGTCAATAGTATCAAGTTAAAACAAAGTTGACTCCCATCCACTGTGTGAATCATAATTTATCACTAATCTTCTAGGTAAAAAATATACAACAGTCTGAATGTCAAAGGTTAGTCACAACAAGGAGTGTCCTTAATCAGGCTGTAAAATTGTCTGAGCCATTTTACTGCATCATATTTAAGCTTCACAACAGCCACTGTAACAAACATTAAAATAACTCCAGCCATACATTGGTTAAATGGAAAAGTAGTCGGATTATGCCTTTAAATGTACAATCTGAAACACGTAACACCCAATTAAAAAAAATTAATTTAGAACAACAAAGTCTCTGAAGTCTGAATATATTCTTTTTTTAGTTAAAAATCTGAGAAACATCCCCTAAATCTTTACATTACTGATGGTACAAAAAAAAAGGAAGAAAGACAATCATGAGGCTTCACCCACCTGCTGCTTGCAACTTTCTTCAAACCACTTCAAAAACAAGTAGCCCCCCCCCCCCCCACCGGGGACACACACACAGTCGTTCAAACAACACCATCTATTCTAAAATAGTCCATTGTCAATCTGAAGTCCAGCTCCTGAGTTCTGCAGAGGACTGTGTGTCTCACTGCACAAACTCCATTCCTGTGCATCAATTACCATGAGAATGGATGGGAACTCACCATGAGTACACACAAGAACTCAGCCAAAGACACACACACACACACACACACACCAGGGAGGACGGCCACTGGGGCAGATATTAAAAGTTGGAGCTTGTTTTTCATCTTTAAGGAGTAAGATTATGGCTGTGAAATTGAGTTTTGTGGACTTTGTGTACCTATTCTTCACTCAGGGTTTGTACACATTTTAAGGTCAAATTCAAGCACTTTTAAAAGTCATTTTCAAAATGTTCCAGCACAGCACATTATCTACAGGGATCCATACTGTATAGTCATGATTTTTTTCCCCCCCCACTTTTTAATCACAGTGTTTAAGATTAAAATATACCTGGAGTTAGCTGCTAATATTCTTTATTTTTCAAAATGTATCACCTTTCTGTAAATAGCTTTAGCCTGGCATCTAACCTGGAAGAGTTAACATTAAAAATAAATACATCACTTCACAGTTATGGGGTGGTGCAGTGGTTAATACTCATGCCTCATAACATGAAGGACCCTGGTTCAAATCCCACACCAGCCTTTTCTGTGTGGAGTTTGCATGTTTTCTCCCACCATCCAAAGACATGTACTGATAAGGTAATTGGTTTATCGAAATTGTCCATAGGTGTGAATATGAGAGTGATTGTTTGTCTATATATGTTCAGCCCTGAGATGAACTGGAGACTCATACATGGTGTACCCCGCCTTCACCCATTGTAGCTGGATTAGGCCCCCAGTGACCCCTGTGACCCTAGTGAGGATAAAGCGGGTTCAGATGACAAGACTTCACAGTTAAACTTACAAGGACTTTCAAAGTTGAAAAACACAAGGATTTCAAGTACCCATATGAAACCTGTTCACTAATTATGTGGATACATTTGGGTTTACACAAAAGTAAAACATGTATTTATTTGGTGTTACATGTTCAGAAAGCAGATGTTAACTGGGCATCATCTAACTTAATTTCCACCTTCTTAAAAAGAATTTAACTGACTTTTCAGTTACATTTGCCAAAAAAAAAGAAGGAAAACACTGTGATTATGTGCTCATTTAAATAAAATCGAACTCCTCTTAGGTGCTACTGCAGTGCTTTAATCCTGAACTCACTTGGTTAGTATACAAATACATAATATGCCACTGTATGTTGAAAAGATCTACTTCATTTAAGCCTCTTTCAGAGGAATCTGCTTCATGTTTCATGGCTCTCCAGTAGCTGGCTGAGCTCCACCTATGACAGCCTGAAATTTATCAAAATGATGATACTTGGATCCAACATCCCCCTCTTTAATTCTCCTGCTGACATGCACTGAAGGATGTTTCTGTTCTTTCATGTTAAAACAAAACAACATCCAAGTAAACTCTAGGCGATTTTATCATTTTTATAAAAATTTTCTTTGAGGATTACTATTTCCAGCTTCCAAATAATAATACAATACATTCATATAATCTGGAGAGTGTGTTGCACGACAAATATGTAAAGTCAGAAGTTTGCCCTGCACAGGGAGCTGTAAGGTCAGACACAATCACCGCTGTGTGTGCTCTGTTCCAAAGTTCACAGAAGAGTGCACAGTTGCCAAGGCAACAAGAATAGCGGGGGCCCTCCTCGTATCAAGCCAAGTTTTGGCGTGCAGGGAGTGGCTTTGCACAAATAATCACACCAGCAACTCGGTGTGCTCGTGTTGCAAGTTCAGCTGGGACAAGAAACAGCCTGAGATTGATCCTGTATGACTATTAAATAACAACACAAGTACAATCATTTACTTGGAGACCTGCAAGCCCTGGCCTGCAAATAATACAGTCTAATTTTAAAAAATGCATGTCGCTAATCACTGGCAGATGAAGAAGAAACTGTCAGTCTTAGCAGTACAGAAAACAGCATGGTTAAAAGCATCAAGCTGTGGCGTCTTCATACAGACTCAAGCAACACTGATTTGTATAAATACGTTTTTTTCTATTTCATTTTCATTCATTTCGACCAAGTGATTAAGCAACACAAATTGCTTGCATACAACAGTCTGACTATACAAAGAATCCCAACACAATACATGCAAAACCAACAAATGAAATTAATTTGTCCGTGCTCAAAAAGAAGTGGGAAGAAGAAAAAAAATTAAATAATCCCACCCCAAGTTCTCACCAGCAATTTAACATAATGAAATGTCAATACTTTCCCCTATCTATGAACCTCAAAACAGAACAATGCACAAATAGACCTACAGAAATTATATAAACTCATACAACAGTATCTACATTGTATAATCAGATGTATGTTAACCAAAGGCAAAAAATAAAAATAATAAAAAAATACATGTACATGCATATGTACACACATAATATATATGTGTACACACACACACACACACACACGTATATACAGTTCCAGCAATAGTAAATAGACTACAACACCACAAATTTAACCACTTCTGAACCACTAAGCTGTTTTAAATCTTTACCCATGTTCTTTTTTTTTCAATATATAAATGAAGTAATTTAATAAAATAAACACTGGTATACAAATATTCTCATTCCGCCTCATTTCTGGCCTTTTGTCCTGCTATGTAACAACAACTCTTGTGTCATGTCCCTTAAAAGATGGACACAGAGAAGCTTATTCAGTGGCATACCATCCAGTTTATCTCCAGGGGTCAAGTGTCAAAAGGCCACATTCCAGCCACTGGCAGAATCTCACACAGTAACCACTGTTGTAAAACCAAATCTGTACAGATACATGAACTGCAACATGAAGAATCTAATCCAGTGTTTGCCTTTTTGTAAGTGGATAAGGCTGCAATCTAATTAACAAGTCAAATAAATCACATGTTACAATGGTTTCGGGGTTCGAATGCCAAATGGGACCCAGACTGCGATACATGGCTTCCTTGGAATTTCTCATTTGGTCACATTTCAATGATGAACAATATCCGATTGCTTCAAGAGATCATCAACTTTGCATATGTGCCTGGAGAGCCAAACAGGGTTACAGGCAATTAAATGAGGAGGCCTGTTCCATCAAAGCAGTACTGTCTTCAACTTAATAGAAAAGGAGAGGACAATGAGTGTATTGGGCCTGGCAGGTGCTTTAGTTGTACCACACATTAGAATAAGAGACACTTTTTAACCATTCTAATGATCACTTGAAACTCTGACAATTATGTCAATATCTGAGGAGAAAATGGTCCATTAAATTTTCCTGCTTTGGTCGAACTATTCTGTGTATAATTTTAATTCTGCTGCCTTCGGTAATGTGTGGGAAAACTGTGTGAGAACCGCCTCAAGCATTTAAATGACATGAACAAACAGGAACATATCTGTTTTTAAATGCAGGACAAGTAAAGACAAGGATCTGCCTGCTGGCTCTGTGGGTTCTTCCCATACTTAATAAGTTACATTATGATGGTGATCCTTGTACTCTGCACATAAACGGAGCTGTGCAACAAATTACAACACTACATCCTTCAAAATAGTAGCCCATTTGTATTCTATTGACAGTTTTTAATCAGCTCTAACAACACCTGCAAATTTATAACCAAAAAAATAAATAAACTGATACTGGAAATGGCATGTTTATACAGCAGGATTTTAAGATTTATGATCCTATTGTTAGAGTCTCTACTAGTTACTCACAGAAGACAGTGGCATGATCACTGTATGAACATGCAAGTTAGCTAAACTAATGTTATTATAAGCTACACAAGCACCTGTAACCACAATAGCAAATTGTAAATCACCAAATAAGCAACCTTTACTAGCCTTTACCACAAGTTAACATCAACATCACTAGTGGTTAAGTGTAGTAATTTGCTACTAAAAGAGGTTTAAGGTGTAATGTAGGGGCTAAGAATGCTAGATTGAGTTATGATGTGAAGCTCAGTAACTATGCAACAAGCACAAAGTACTAATTTCTCAGTCGGTAAGGGTACAAAGAGAGCAGTTAGTCTAAATACAGTAGTATAATTAGAGAATACTTGTCCAGTGTGGTTATTGTTTATGCAGCTCATAATTAAACCCCCCAAAATAGAAAAGATGGACATTCCTTTGTCAAGATCAGTTATAAATGAACTGGGTTTGTATTCCACATTCACAAATGAATAAACATGTGAGTGTTTCTGTGAAAATGTGCTTATTGTGAATAGATTTGCCCTCGTGGGAAAGTGCACAAGGTAAAAGATCTAAATGCTAGATAGGCATAGGGGAAAGAACTTCACTATATGAAAAAAAAGCACATAGAGCATTGGTGTTTATTGTTATGCAGGTACCAGCAGCATCATCTGACCCAGAAAGGAAGCATCTATGTTCTGATGATATGAGATGACACATGTCCATAAGTATTGTTAATGAAAAATCATTCGAATTATTACAATTTCCTTCCATTACATACTTACAACACCGGCATCATGACCAAAAAGTACTTAAGTGCATCAAAGACACTAAATCAAACATGTGGGTCAGACTAAACTTTGGCTGTCAGTCATGGGAGAAGTCATATTTTGACAATACACTGTGACAAATTGAGACCTTTCATTGAGACTTCCTGTATAATCTGCCGATTTCCTCACCCAATTCCTTCACGAATTGCAGCAAAGGATCACAAAGGAAAACATATGTAGACTGTGCTGCATTACAGTATATTGTATAACAAATATTTGTACATCTATCTTGTGACAAATGTATCTGAGCCAGAATTTGATGAAGATTTAAAAAAAATGCAGTTATTTTTTAGCCGTATGCAGGCAGATTTTGATAAGATTTGGAATTTGTCTTTATGAATTTTATGTATTTGATCTATATTACTGTTATCCATATTATATTCTTTATAAACAAATAAACATATATTCTATTTTTGGTTAGGGTTAGGAAGTCTGATGTGTTGGCTAAAGATGGTTTTAGATTCCACTAGGATATAAGTGTTTCAAAGGAAAGCCTAGACTGGCTGAACTACTACTAGAGCCTTGTGTGTGATTAACAGACTTCTAGCCATAGAAGCCATCCAACAAAATTAAATGTTTATCAACTTATATTGAACTTACTTTCTACTGTATGCTAGACTGTATTTTAGTTGATATGCATTGTATTACATAATTGTGAAAACTAAATTGTTTTTTTTTTTTTTTACAAAAAGCCTGCATGTTGAATATTAAGAGATATCAAATTTGAACTCGACAAACCAGAATGTATTAACACTACAACAAAACTTATCAGCGAAACATAATTCATATAAGTTTGTTGTACAGTGTTAATGGCCGATAAAAGGAAATTCTAGGAGGACAATTTGGATATAATTAATGAACCTTTCTATATACATTTTATTTTATTGTATGGAATGATTAAGACTGTAATTAATGCATATGATGGACATTTGCCTTTCCAATAAAAAGATAATTTCAAAAAAAGTCTCTTTGTATTTGTTGGGCTTCATGATAAGCCCAATTATCTCAGGCTTCACTGTTGTTAAAAACAGCCTTTATATATGTTCAAGACGTGTATCCAACGGCCTTAGCCATCATCTCAATGTCACTGAATCACAGCGTAAGTCAAATAAGAAGAGCTATGAGATGGACTAATGTTTTTAACCCTGCAATCAAATACTTTACTCGGGCGAACCCCTGACCAAGCTGCAACAGTTTAACAAGATTAACGGATGATAAGAACACACTGCACGAGTAAGGGAGTAAGTGTGCATATGTGTGTGTGTCTCTTTTGAAAAAATAATGCCGTCATCTCTCACATAAGCCTCTGAAGGCCTCTTGAACACACACACACACACACACACACACACACACAGTATCAGTCTTGTCCTGCAGTGAAGGAGTCAGGGCAGTGCTGGCCACCGCCTGGCACCAGACAGACCCCCGCCATCCACTCACCATGCTGCTGACGCTAGGGATTAATAGTTGGACTCCCGAAATGGATCTAGGGTGGGGGCTGATGTAGATTGTGCGTGTGTGTGTGTGTGTGTGTGTTTCTAGGTGACTGGGGGAGGGGTCGAAGGGGCGCCACCTGCTTCTTCTCAGACAATGAAAACAGCCAGAAGTGTGCACTCTCTTTTATCAATTCCTCATGAAGAAGCAGTCAAACACACACGTGCACACACCTACTTTTTTGAAGTTTCCCTGGAAACTTTAAAAAAAACTCAGATGACAGTAACTCAGTTATGTTCACAACTAAACCCTGCACACCCTGTATTTGTGTTCATAGGAACAGGTTGTAACATGACTTTACAAGAGTCAGGGATCAAACTATGTTGATAAGAGCACAGAATATCAAAAATATCACATTGGTTAGAAGTTAAAGTCACAGTACTTGCTTTTCTTTCATGAAATATTTTGATATGAATATGAAGTTGAACATTGACTGGTGTGTATATGTGAAGAGGTTTATAGTGGGGTGTTTATGAATTATCACAAGCTAATGTTGTATATTATGTGATCAAGCACTAACAGTCTGAGGAGTAGTACCTTCTTCTTTCTACTCCCTTTCAGGCACAAAAGTTTTTCTATTGTTCCTTTTTGTATTTTCTATTATTCAATTTTTATTTTTTGTTGTGTTGTTTTAATTTCTTTCCTTATGTTGTGTCTGAAATCACAATTTCTTAACAACTATAAACAGCCTGCCATGTTAGCAACACAGTCACAATGTTAAATTATGTGTAAATCAAGTTGAATAGCCACAAATTCTAGTCAATTATAGGATGTAGATTTAAGACAGGAATGTATACAGTAAATAGAAATATGGTGTTTATATAAAACAGAGACAGTCTAGATCTGTTCTGCTGTTGAAATGTCTCTATAAATATGCGAGTCCCCATCGAGGGAAAATGATGGAGTCAGTAAATAACTGACCTTCAGTCATGCAACAACTACACCGAATAGTTTTACATGAATAAAGCATCAGCAATGCAGAGTATGACAGAAAAAAGAAAAGCTATAGAAGAGCATGAGGGAATGACAGACAACAAAAACCCAGAACCCACAAAACTGGTTCTTCAGGTCCCTACGCCTACACATACTTGACTGTCCACCTTACTGAGACAGATACTCACACACACACACACACACACACACACAGAGCTGAAAGAGCACCTTCTTTGTCAGCAGGTTGTAAATTGATTACAGTACCTCTAGAGGTCAACAACGATAAGAACTGAGACACCAAACCATGTCTCCATCCTGTGCTGGTTACTGCACTTTGGAATGACAATAACACCCTGCATCCAAAGTTTATTTTACCAGTGATTAATTGTACACTGTCACAAACCTCCACATCATCAACTTTAGGTGTGAGATTAGCAACTCGTGTCTTGAAAAAACAACAGTGCCTACTCTCACATGACTTTCCCACTGTTTACCTTTCTTTTCTTTCCTGTTGGTGGCGAACTGTGACTTTCGCAAGGAGCTCGGAGCAGTCTTCCTGTAGAAGCTGTTCCTATCCAACGAACCCACATACACAGGCTTACGGCCCCGCTTTCGCCCTGAACTTGAAGCACTGGACTCATAGCCTTTTTCCTGTTCATCATTGTGCCTGTATATAATGGGATCCTCATAAGAGCGCATTTCCGTAAGAGCAAACTTCTGGTTCTGTTGCTCAACCCATTCCTCACAGTGTGTCTTACGATCCTTTTTGGGGGTTTCGTCATATTGGGAATCCATAGATAGGGAACGTAAGTCTCGATATCTGTCTCTGCCTCTGTAGTGGGAATATTCTGCATCTCTGGAATCATAGGGGTCAGTCTGCGTGCGATTGTGGCGGTCTTCATTCTCGTGGTCATAGTGGTCTACTGGCCTCCTGTCATAGTGCTCTCTTGTTTTGTAGTTGTCTCTTCTGTACTGCTCATCATCAACATCCTTGTATCTGCTGTAGTTGTCCCTCTCCCTCTGACTCCTGTGCTCATTCAGCCCAGAGTCATACTGGCCCCTTCTTTTAGAGGAGTATGTCTCGTCACTCCTTTCATTGTAGACTTCACTGTCTTTATATTCTCTGGAGTCGTATCGATCCTCCACATGGCGATCATAGTACTCATCCTTGTGTTTTTTCTCATCGTAGTAGTCATGGTCTCTGCGCTGGTAGTGGTCCTTTTCCCTGTAGCGACTACTTTCTTTTGAGTTATAATAATCCCTGTCATGGTCATGGTATTGATCACGGTCTCTGTGTTCATAGTAATCGTCTCTGCGGGTATAGTTGTTTTTCCGATCATAGTAATCCTCATACTCACTGTTGTAACTGTCCTGTTCTCTGTATTTCCTGTTGTCATAATATTGTCTATCTCTATCATCATAGCGGTCATTATATTTCCTATCATGGTCTCGATATTTGTACCTGTCTTTATGATCATACTCTTCTAAGTCTCTTTGATTCTTGTGGGCATAGCGGTCAGAGCTGTGTTCATTTTCTCTGATACAATCATCTCGTCTTTTTCTTCTGTCTTCATCTAACCGGTCATGTCTTTCATGACTTTTTAAGTCAATGTCATTTTCTTGAGGCACTCTGTTGTAATCCTGGCGACTGTAATCATCTGGGCCCTGGTAGAAACAATGTTTGCCTTTCCATTCAGATATCCTCACTTCAAGGTGACCATCCTGTGAGCCCGGGTGGAAGTAAACGTCCTGGCCTGGAGCCCGCATGTCTTTGCCTTGTCTAATTTGGGCTTGGTTCTCCCATTGTCCTGGCCATTGAGCTGGCACATGCATGGTGGGTGATACTGGCCCACCAACTGGCACCATTGGTCCTGGGTGAAGAGGCATCATGCCACCATGCATTGGCACAGGAAATCCTGGAGCTGGAACTGGGTCGCCACAAGGACCTGCAACCATAACTGGTCCCTGAGGTTGACCGGGTGGACCTACTCCATACCCAGGATAACCAACCTGTTGCTGCTGGAGCTGCAGATGGTGTAGATGCTGTAACTGTTGAAGATGAGCCATCCTCTCCCTCTCTCTGGCCCACCCAGCATCTCCCAGCTCCTCCACACTCTTCCCTCTCCTCATTGGAGCACCATAATTCCAATCCACTTGACCAAGCATGGCTGGGTTGCCATAAACCACCGGGCTCTTCATGGCTCTTGCTGTTTAAATCAGCCTATCTGGAGATGAGCTGGTTTCTTGTTGAACGTGGCTTATTCCTTCTCTCTGGAGTTCTACATTCCATAACAAAGTGCACCATGGGAGACTCCACCTGTCAGGCATATTGTCTGTAACTCTCCCACTTGTTTTCTCTGTCTCCTCTTCACTGCCTCAACAGGACTGCCTGGCCCAAGCACCTCCCAGTCCTCAGTGTAGCTGAATCGAATCCTCCCCGCAGCCACCTCAGCAAATCATGTAAGGAGAAGGGAGTTAGGGTTGTGGAGGGAGGGGCCTCCTCGAGTTAATGATTCAGTGGAGTCACATGAGTGGAGGATTAGCCCAACAGCCCCTCCCATTGTTTTAATTGGCTACTAACTCTGTTTGCATGAAAACAGTCTGCCTGGAGATTTTATTTGATGAAAGATGGAGACTAACTTCACAATATTCCTTTGGCGGCAGTAGACTTTGGCACCAAGTGTTTTGTTTTCTCTGCAATGAGTAATCTGCCATCCTTCCTTGTATCCTGTTTTCTTTGTTTTTACTCTTTCCTGTAGGGACCATTACATTACCAATGCTGGCTACAATGGCAGAAGCCATTGTAGCCAGTCTTTTTCTAATTTTAAAAATAGCTTTTGCCTGGTAAAACTAATTAAAATGCTATGATATGAGCTGAAAAAAATTTCATAGCCAGATAATGTTACTTCTTTTAGGGAGGAGTACTGCATTCACACATGTGCAGGACTTAATTTAATACAAGATCTCCAGAGTAATGAGCAGCTGATGTAGAAAACAAGTAAAAGTAAAAGAATAAAACAACTGTAAAGTGCTTGTGAGGGAACACAACCTGATTAGGGCAGAAAACTGGAAAAGTAGCTGCGCATATTACAATGAACTATTGTTGAAGACTGTCCCCACTCAGCAGAGACACGATCTTTTAGTGTGAGAAAAAACTGGAGCCTATTCATAAAGCTAGAGTATAATATATCCCTCCCACCCTAGCTCACACTGAAAGAGGCAGGGACTAAAAGGACAGGTTTAAAAGCCTCACAAACACTCAAATACATGTGACGCACAGACACAGACTAAAGTTACTTTCAATTTACCTTTAAATGAAAGTATAATTCATGTCTGGACAAAGGTTTTAAGGGATTTGGATTTTCAGGAATTTACACTGCCTCATTTCAATGAATTAGAATCAAGTTAAACACAGACAAATAACCAGGAAATAAAACAAAAAGGTGTACATTAAGAGCCAAAATGGAAACCTTAACTGTATCAGTAAAAAAAAGGACACACGATGAATATTTTTGCAACAAGCAAAAACATTTGGCAAAAATGCCTTTATAGAGGATTCTGTCCTCTGCTTTCTCATACAGTAATCATGTTTACACTTAATTAAATTTACAAAAGATTAAGGTTCTCATGGTGAGAGTGAACACAAAAATCTTGATGACATTGTCGTCTTATTACGCAAGTCTGTTAATTATCAGTGTTTAACATCTCAGCTTTCAGTGGCAGAACACGACCGAAACTCTGTTTGTGTACACATGACGACTGCAGAAATGTCAAATACAACATTCCTCTCCATGGCTCTGTTAGCTTATGTAAATTAAACTATCAAGGGCTTTATCAATAATCAGCAACTCTACAAAAAAGTGCTGCAATATCCAGGAATAAGGTCATACATCCCACAAGTCCCCTCGTTTGCAAGGCTGTCTGAAGGAAACCTGAAGCTGAAACGGATCCTGAAAACAGTGTTAAACTGATCAGGCTGTGCTGTCATGGAAACTGAGGGAGGCGTGTTAATAGTGGGTTTAAAGAATTAAAAGAGGCGAAGGTCAGAGGAAAAAATACAGGACAAACAAAGAGGTGGTCGGAAGTTGACAAAGTTCATAACCATGAGCTACAGGCACATCTTACACTGATTTATAAAGATATGATCAAAGTATTTATTTCTGTTGGCTATACTCATGCAAATATAAAAGCATACTTGACTAATGGTTTAAACTTTCAGCTTAAACTGATGTTTGCAAAGTATTGAATGGATATGCAAATGAATGAAGTTTTACTGTGCACATATTTTTACTCCATATGGTTAAATCTTTATAAAGTAAGACTATTTTACTAGTATATAGAAGGATTACAACCTCTGTATATTAAACTTAAGTGTTGAAGTTACTCCCTGCCTTGCAACAATAAGCTGCCATTGTCTCTCAAACATCACACTCAGGAACACACCCTGCAAAAGTACGGAAAAACATTCACTCCTGGGTGAGTGTGAGGATGTGTGTGTATGTGTGTGTGTGTGCACAGATTCATAGCAGAGGCATGACAAACACATTCTTAACTACAAACATACTGGGAATTAGCACTAAAATGCACACGCCTTTCAGTGAATAAAGGAAAAACAAAAGGGAAACTTAATATGCTATTAACACATCCTGCTTAAAACTTTTGTGTCTAATATTTTGATAATTAACATATTAAACATGATGCAAGGTTAGCATTATTGGCTGTTTCTGCCTTCCAGGAGCAGAAACTCAAATCTTAGAAATATGCATTTTCGTCATGTTTTTCTTCCATTGTTCAGTTCATTTCCACACCTAACTAACAATATGACAAATATTAAAAGCATTGGGTGTTTGATTTTACTGTTATTGCAAAAGGAGTGAGAGTACCTGTGCTGTGACGTGTAAATGGAAACTATGCAGTTACATGATCCTCAGACGCACCTGTAGCCAATGGAACCTGTTCCTGGCCTCAGGCTGATTCCTTATGTAAAGCTAAAGGATTCATCTTTAATACAGCTGGAGAAAATAAATAACAGATAATTCGGGAAGTAAACATAAACATGTGTATGAATTGCAATATACTAAATAAATAAATGCACACAATATAAGACTTTGAGACAGTTACAGTTTGTGATTATGCATCACCATATAATTAAAAACATCCACCTTTCAATAGAACTTAATAAAGCTTTAATAAAGCTGCAAGATTGTTTCTGTGAAATGTAGTGATAAGATTGAAACCTTGTGGCCAAAGGTTTAAGAGTGACATGGTTTCCCATAGTTTTCTTTACATTTTCATGTGTTTCTGAGGGATGTTGATGACAAACTTTCAAGTTAATACAATGTAAAACAAGAAAAGCACTCAGAGACCCTTCGAATGGAGAGAGGCCCACTAAGGGAGTATTCAATTTCTATTTGTTTGTTTGCCTGTTTGTCAGCAGGATTACGCAAAAAGTTCTAAATGGATTTTGATACAATTTTCAGGAGATATTGAGAGTGTAACAAGGAACAAACTATCACATTTTGGTGGTGAATTTTACATTGTGGTAAATGGAGAATAAATTTCAAAGTGGTTCCAGAATCCAGGATGTCTTCCGGATCATCACCAAAATGTAATAATTTGTTCCTTGTGACACTCCCAACACATCCTAAAATGTTATCAAAATCCATTCAGAACTTTTTGCGTAATCCTGCTGATGGACAGACAAACAAACAAACAAACAAACAGACTAAATTTTAATACCTCCTCGGTGGACCTCTCTCCATTCGAAGGATGTCAGAGTGCATTTCTTGGTTGACATTAAATTAATTTATTATTAATCAAATTTAATACCTCCTTGGTAATAAAGCATATTCAAGTAAATAATCAATTTGCGTCATTCCAACAACATTTGGCTGTGAGTGAATGTCAAGGTGTGTGTGTTTAAGAAAGAGAAATGAGCTACAAGCCTACAGCCCTGGAGTCTGAAAGGGCATAAAAATACATTACCTCTAAATACAATGCATTTATGTATGCATTTCAAAGCTAATGCATGTGAATCAAGTATGAATAATGTAAGTAAAACACTGAGCTAGAAATCAAATCACTGTTAGATTAATAATACCATAAGAGAATCAGTAGTTGGCTAATGTGGTAAAATAATAAAAATGTATATACACATACATTATTAACACAATTCCTAATATTAATGCAAAATAAAATAACACCTCAGTATTGTCATTACCCAGATGAATGACAATGCTAACCATCATAAAAAGACATTCTAATCAATCAAGTAAAATAAAGTCCAACAAACATTCCACACTCCTTCCCTAATTAAGTCGCATGCATTCGACACCAACATGAAACTTTCTCAACAAACATTGTTTGTGTCCATGAGCAAGGCATTAAACCTATAACTCAACCTAAGTGACAGGTCTGTGAAGAGTATTACAAGAGTATTACAAGTATTAAAATTACCTTTAAAGCACAGATTTGTAGTAACTTCACTGAGGCATGTGTGTCACCGTTTCATCAAAGCCTACCTGTTGTTCTGTTCGTCCTGGGCTCCAGAATGATTCCAAATAGGGTGGAGAAATGCGCTATAGGCCATGTCACAGCTCGCCACAACCAGACTTTGGGTCCCGCTCTGGAGTGGGCCATGTTTTGACCGTCTCCAATACTGCAAAACTCCCCAAACCACACCCTGTGCCCTGTCTCCTAACTCCTTTTAAGAAAGAACAGATGATGAAGGAAAAGGATGTAAGCTGCAGAGTGAGGAAAGTGTGAGGAAGGTGAGAGAGGCTGGAAATTTGGAAAGACAAGAGTGCAACACCAAGAAGGAGAGAGCAAGAGAGAGAATGGAAAAAGAGGAAGATGAGGCAGAGGCTCACGTGTATTGCATACCCTCTCACTATGTGCAGGAATGCACCTCGTACCTATGTGAAAAAAGTGCTGGGCCGCCAAAGACAAGTACCTTGCACTCTGACAGTAGGAGATGGCGAATCAGTCAAACCTATTGTACACAATTCCCACATCGTCACATTCAATGCTCATCAACCTCTACATTTCATCATTGTGAGACCCTGGAAAAGATGTTGGCTAATTCGAAATAATGTATAAATCCTGGTTTCTGTGCAATAAGGAGAAATTAAATTGACTAACATATCCAGGAGACTTACCATAACCACAACATGCCTGCCTTAAGATAACCCTTACCACTCAATAAAAGTACCTGCACTATGAAGACCTGCATTTTATCCATACAAGGGAACCAATCAGTCACAGTAACAATAACCTTGAATTTAAATGCACAGGCCTCATCATTGTGGACAGTAACTAAGGATGTCGTGTTTGCCTCAGAAACAGTGGAATCCTTATATTTACTGTAGTGTGTTATTGAAGTGTATGTGAGTTGTGTGCTTCTGAGAGATTTCAAACCATCACAGAGGAAATATGTTAAGCTCTGATGTCTCCTTTTTAGATTCCTGGTATATTACTTTTTTTCCCTTGCAAATCTCACCTTGTAGCTGCTGCTGCTCCAGGGCCAGCGTCTCCAGCGTGTAGTTGCAGAACTCCAGATTCTCCAGGGCCTGCATGCGCGCCGTCTCATCTTCCTCCTCCTCCAACATGGTCCTGAGTTCCTCTGCTGTGTGTGCATATGCCTCCATGTCATGTTCCACCTCTTGTAGCCGTAGTAAGAGTTGGTACCTCTCCTCCTCTTCCCTCTGTCTCTCACTCTCCAACTCCATCTCTCTCTCTAATTCTTTCTCTGCTTCCAGCTGCAGTTGGATTTCCTGTTCCTGGGCTGCTGCAAGATCACCAAACTCAGTCTGACCTTCTGTTCCCTGCTCAAATATATGCATAGGTGGCTCATCAGGTGTGTAGAAGATGGGGTTATTTGGGGAGCTGCCACCATGAGGAGCAGTATTTTGTCTTGGACATCGGGGAGGGGGACGTGGAGCAGGACGGGCTGGTTTGTAGGGTGCTGGAGCTGCAGGACGAACAACTCTAGGACGGGGAGGAGGAGGGCGTAAAGTCCTGCGCCTTTCTAATGAAGAGGTGGAGTTAGACTGCACAAGGTGGGATACAGGTGAATGTGCAGACCCTCGAATGATATCGCTTTCGTCACTGTAATCCAAAATAGAAAAGTGCCGGGAGATATGGGACTGGCTGCTTAGATCACTTTCTAACAACCTGTCCCTGGAAGGACTTGAATTCATGATATTATCACTAAAGGAAGTCAAGCTTTTCTCAAATTCAAAGAGCTGCTGGCATAGCTTGGTTTCTAAGTCACTAGCTGAGGTTACCATTGTGCCATTAGAGCCACGAAATGACTGATGGGAACGTGGTAGAGTCTCTGCTCTTCCCGACATCAGATCAGCATCACTGGCACTTGCATGACGGGTTAGTCTTGCCTGTTTATGACGGTCAACAAGGCTAAATAAGGCCTGACCAAGACTAGTGCTTTTGTTCGTAGGGCTGCTGCTGTCCACTGAAGGCCTCTGGTGGTATCTGTTCTCTTTAGACCAGCCAGGAAGAGTGAGGCTGTGCGTAACTTTTGGTTGCAGGTTTCGTGTGTTACCATTAGGATAATTAGATCGATTTGTATTAGATGATGGGCTACTATGATTGTACCTGTTGCTATACGTGGGCAAATTTGGTCGAGGTGGAAGTCGAGGTCTAGCTGGGGGAGTGGATTTGGGTCT
This sequence comes from Siphamia tubifer, assembly GCA_020466265.1. Lineage (NCBI taxonomy): Eukaryota > Metazoa > Chordata > Actinopteri > Kurtiformes > Apogonidae > Siphamia > Siphamia tubifer. Next base: position 22,778,276 of record CM035801.1, on the reverse strand, counting down.
CTCCGGCCTTCTATGCCCTGGACCTACAGGTCTACGTGTCTGGGAGTCAGGCCTGTTAACCTCCTCTCTTTGCCCTCTGTTGTAATTAGTTTGACTTTTGTTTTCACTTTGCCACTTCTGCTCCTCTGTCTTCTCAAAGTAGTCCAGGTCCCACACTGTGTGATCCTCATACGTACTCCATGCAGGCTCGTTCTCTGATCCATTGGGAACTGTGTGATCCGAGTTATATTCTGACGAACAGCTGTCCTGCTTGTCTTCTTCTGGCTCAACATTTGTTTCTGCATCAATGTTTGGCCTGTCATCTTCTATTTTGACAAAACGATGAGGAAAAATACCGCGTCGTCCCCTCAGCTCACCTTCAAGCCAGCCGTCCTCCAAAGTGCTTAGGACACGTATGCGATCCCCTATATCAAAGTCCAACTCACCAGGTTCCATAGCACGAAATTCATATAGTGCCACTCCATAAATACCCCCTTCCTCCTCCTTTTCTTCTTCTACAACAGAATCTTTCTGCTCCTCTATGTCTGTCACAAAAACCTCCCCTTCCTCCACACCTTCCTCTTCAGTCCCCTCTTCTATATCATAAGCATCTTCATAATTAAATTGTTCCGATTCATTGTTTAAATACTGACAATCCACTGGTTCCTGAGGAGAACGGAGAGGACCTATAAGTTCTACAAATCCCTCTGGAAAGATTCCACGTCGGCCCTCTAGTTCCCCCTGGAACCACCCCGGCTCAGGGAGCCCGACAATAATGATCAAGTCTCCCTCACGAAAGTCCAGCTCCTCGTTGAGCTGTGCATGGAGGTTCATAAGGGCCCTGGCCTGACCGAGGGCATAAGGGGGGAGCTCTAATGCCTGGGCCTGTGCTGAACGTTCTGACAGCTGCCGAGAGCGACCTGAAAGGTTCAGCTCCTTCACGCATGATGTGGGGAAGAAGCCTCGTACACCCCAGGCGTTACAGCCACGCTGCCAGGTTTCCCCGAGGTCTGTGGACCCTGGTGGTTCTCCAACTACCACATCCCCTAGAGAGAGAATAAAACATGACTTTAGCATCTGGATTAGTGACATGGATCACAATCTGTTTATGAAAACAAAAATTTTAAGGAAATGAAAACGATAAATAACAGACTGAACTACATTCTGAGAGAGGAAATAGAGAATGAAATCTGAAAAAAACGAAAAAAAAAATACAATCCCCCTCTCAATATCTCACCCCCCGAAAGAATTCCCCCATAATTACTACACATAAATACATACTCATCAATTATCTTTTATTCAGAAAATGCTTCTTTACGTCACCAGTATCTGTATGATCCAACTCAATATGTAAATATTACAAAAACTAAGTGTTCTTTAATGCATCACAAAATGTGCTATCCATATACACTGGCCTCATAATTCACTAACTATGCCAACGCAGTGAAGCATCTTTATATTTTGAATTCCATACCTGCAATTAAGAAACCTTTCACTGACATATGAGGGCACTAAAGGGAAGAAATTCATCAGTCATATTGCAGTTTATTGCCATTGCATTATTTTATTTTGATTACAGACATTAAAATATAGTACTATAATTATTCCCGCCTCTGCAGAAGGTGTTACTGGCAGGAAGTTTTGCTTTAGGTTTCACTTGCTTTGCTGGGAAGTAACTGTCTGTGGAACTGAACTGAATGAGCAACTTGATTTATTATCTTAGTTCATCCCTGTTATTTTATTCCCAATAGCATGACTGGGGTTTCTGTTGCTGCTAATATCTCTGGAGATTGAGGGATCAGAGGAATGTTGACTGCTCTGTCAAAAGTCATGGGGGTCACACATTCCAAAGACCTGTGGCTCCACCTCCCATTGTGTCTGGGGCCAAAATTGGAAAACATCCAACAGTACCAGCGAAAATCCTACTGGAAATGAACATATAAAACTCAGACGCCGACGACGACCACTTCCTATGATTCAGGAAGTATTTATTTATGACATTTTCCAGAAACAGTTATAAATATACATAACTAAGAGTTCTATTCGAATTACCCCCCCAAAAAATCTAAATGTTACTTTTACTTACAGGACAACTCTTAGATTTCTCTTCTGCAAGTACTTTTAATGACCTACGACAAAGGGGAAACATTTTGCCAAGTGCAGGGTCTTTGCAAACAGTAGAGTTGAACTCCTGGTATCAAAGAAAACAAACACTCATCTGAGCAGCCTGTCTTCACTATGGCTTCTAGAGACATCTAGTGGTGAGTTTAGGAAATTAACCTTGTTTACTCAATAAGTTGTGTTTTCAAATAGTTTCACAACTAAGTCACCATGATGCAATCTTTTAAGAAATTGCCCAATTGTTAATTATGTGTTTTTGAGGGAAAATAATTCTCTCATCATTGAAGATTAGATAAACAACAAAAAGAATACTAAGTGAATGAAGTCTGGTCTAGGGTAAGAAAACTTTAATCAATATGGAAATGAGGTCTTTCACAAGTTTGAAACAAAAACAACGGAACACATTTGAAGCTCACAAAGAAACACAGGAGTGAATGTAGTTACAGTTTGCATTTGTTCAAACTAAACCATTTGTTTGTCTGCCAATTTGACTGAAATATGGTACAAAGATGTAACATAAACCGTGAAAGAACCCTTTTCTTTTTGGGGGCCGATCTGCAACAGGAGTGGGATCCAGCATTTTTGGCTTGATCCTGATGTCCACCCTCAGACTCACTAAAACACTTTGAGGCGTGTCCATTTAAGTCCCCAAAGTCCTAAGGTTATCCCAGTGTAAAACTGTGAAGGGATCAATTGCAGACATTTGGAGGTCTTTATAGCCACTTTCTGTAAGCCAGCACCTTCTGCAGACATTACCTAAGGGAATTACCCACAATTCACTGTGAGGGAAACAGTAGATGAGCTGGAATGCTTCAATTATTAACAAGGATTTAAGGTTTATAACTGTGTGTCAAATCAAAAGAATTAAATGATCTGTTCACACAATAATTCATCCACTATTTGTGTTTAGTTTTGCTTGATGAAATTGTTTTTACAAAATTGTTAAGGAAAAGAAGTGTCCAAGTTGTGAATTAACATTGAGCTGTAACCTATAACAATTTAATTTACAAAAACGGGATTAATGATTATCAAGGTAAAGTCACGTGATAGGCAGAAAAGTACCATCCGAATCCTTATAGAACATTTCAAACCCTTAAATCCTTTCACATTCAGCTAGAGTCAGGGTTTTGTCATCAGGGTTTAGGAAAGAGGTTGAGATTGTGCCTATACTTTTAGATTCTCTCTTGTAATCATGCATTTGTTGACATCTGCTGACCTGGGTGCCATCTGCTGGCCATGATACACCACTGACCTTGACAGAGATCTGCACTCTATAATCTCCAGTGTACTTGATTCCTACCTTTGGATATTTTCTCGAGTTGTGTTAACAGAGTAAACACCATATTTATGATATTAAATTGCCATTTCCTGTCAACAGTAGGAAAGTATACGCCTCGACTCCATTCCCTATAATCAGTGCAGTGTAGCCTTGCTTTGTTGCAGTGCGGCATCTGCACAATATCCATTCATTACTATGGTAAAAGAATATATGCTTTTCTGCTGGCCTTGAATTTTGTGGAAACGTTATTATGCTAAAAGCATAATACCCAACCGTGACTAAAAAAAAAACTGAATGCTTCAAAGATTAAAAAAAATTAAATCACAGCGATTTTGACTTCTGCCTGCAGTCAGTTTGAAGGTAAGTAAGTCACAGTTCATGATCAGCTACGTGAAGACAAGGCAAGGGTCCAGGATGACTGACAGGTCACAATGTCAAACACAGCACAACTACACTACAACACAAAGCAGCCAGTTTACCTGAGTACAGCGACATTAGGCCCCTTCAACAAGTAGAGTTAAGCTAAGTGAGAAAACATAACCAGTAGCATTTAAAACACAAATGTTTGACGTCTCTTACATGATGAACATTCTAGTTGCATTGAGTATTTTTCTATAAAACATTTTCTAGTAGACAATAGATAGCAGAGCCCAATCATCCATGATTAAGGACATAAACAGTGTTAAAATCAAACACAATAATTCAGCCATACTTCATTATTTTCATTCATTATTGTTTGTAACTGAATGTAACAGCATGTGTATACCTCTCTTCATGGACAGGCTTCCAGGCTCTGATGAGTCAAAATCACTGATGGACACAAAGAGTCTGTCTCCAGGTTTGGTACTAGGAATAGTAACCTCTTCCACAAAGGTACTGGGAAACTGGCCTAAAAATGACAGAAAGATAAAGGACACAGTGATAACATGAACATACACTGCCTGTCCAAAATAAAAGTCGCATATACAATATTTCACTGCACCACCTTTGGTTTTGATTACAGGAGACATTTACTTCGACATTGTTTTTGCGACATAATGCTTATGTAATGTGATAATAATAATAATAATAATAATAATAATAATAATAATAATAATAATAATAATAATAATAATAATAATAATAATAATAATAATAATAATAATAACAACACTGTGAACAAAGTGCTTCACAGTGATTGACAATTAAAATACAACTTTAAAGTGCATTAATTATGATTACACACAAAATTATAGAAGTACAAGAATTAAAATAAAGTAAAAAAAAAAAAAAATAATAAAGTAAAAAATAAATTATACATACATTTTAAGATTTAAAAAGTGCAAGATATAAAATGAGATTTGCACGGGTTTGCATAAGACAGGGGTGAATCAAAATTGTAATAGTAAATGATCATACATACTGTAGATTAATAAAATTTCAGTAAAACAGGATAAGAATAAGGTTTATCATATATTTTTTCCATCCATAGTTGCATCAGTTGTTGATTACTAATGATGATCAGACCACTGCCTCAACTCTTCATCATCACAAATTAAAGTCTGGACTTTTTTTAAGGCTAATTTTTGTGTGAAAATGATGTTTCATGGCACCTGATCAATCCTGGTGGTGTCCAATCAGTTAAACATTACAGACATGAGAGGACATTTACTGCATCAGTTACCGTAGATTAAATAACTTGTTCCAGCTGAAACATTATTAACCACTGAAGTATTTACCCATGGAAGGATGTGAACTATTAGCTTAGTTAAATTAAGTGTCAGTCTCCTGTAATCAAAACCAAAGGTGGTGCAGTAAAATATTGCATGTGTGACTTTTTTTTGGACGGACAGTGTATTTAAAGAGATGACTGCAGCTGCCTGAATACAGTTGTGCTATATTTTCACTTTGTTTCAGAGAAATCAACTGTAAGCAAAATTCCTCTTTAAAAATAGATGTTGTTCAACATTATATACTGATGTGGTTTCCTGATGAAGTCAAATGATTAATATAATAATTGCATCTGTATCCATTACTACTGGTTTACTTCTCCTCTGCACCAAAAGGGAATTTCAACTGTCATGTGAAGCAATGATTAGTCCTGGAAAAAGTTAAGTGGATTTCAGTGAGTTCCATCCTTAAAGGGCCAAGAATGAAGAGAATTAAAGTAGTTTAAGAGCAGGAATCTACACTACACAATGTATACAGAGATATGATTTGATATAGGATGAGTAACAGTGTTGGGATTCATACTTTAAGCAATTAGTAGTTATTTATTCTACAAACAGTGATGCAGTAATTAAAAAAGTAATGTAATTTAATCAAAATATTAGTGCTTTTTTGATAAATTCAAGAGTGTTTTAAGAAGTCACTGATGCTAGAGTCCAAAAAATTTAGAATTTTTAATCCATCACTGTGTGAGGTTAGTAAATTATTAAATGTAATTATAATTTCTTGCTTTTCACTAATAATATGTTGCATTCTATCTATTCTGTTATAATAATATTGTTATTTTGTTTCACAAATAACAATATATACAAATGTAAGCACTTTGAAATGATTAGGAGCCATAATTTCCTATTGTATTGCATTTATTAGGTCATTTAATTATAAAACATATAACTACCACCTCCTGAGCACTGGGACTAAACATGTAAACATTTAATTTAATCATGACTTCATAAAGAAACATCAAATACAGTTTCTAAAAACAAACATTGCATTGTGCAACCAAACCAAGCAGACCTATTTACAGCAACCCCGGTCACCGCCATGTTACCTGTGACGCCATCTTTGTTACCAAGTAACCAGAACTCATCCACGACACTGAGCACTTCAATGACATCTCCGGTGAAGAGAGGAAGCTCCTCTGAGACACTTGGGAGAAACTCAAACACTGCACGCACCACTGATCCTGCTTCCATTACTCATAACCTGCAGACACAGGGAAACAGATAGAGATAAGTTGTTGTTTGTTCTATTATACTGCATGTTGCAGCTTTGGCAGCATTATTTCCTCATGTACATACCAATAAAGATCCCTTTGAAGTGTGTTAGAAAAGAAAAATATGAAGGAAATGGCAAGTTGGAAGCATGTCTCTGTTCTCCAAGAAAGATACACTGGTGTTATTCAACGCCTCACACAACCTTTCATTAAATAGCAACAATAAGAGGGGAAGTGAGAGCGTGAGAAACCTGCAATAGAACTAGGAAAGAATAAGAAAAAGAACGTTCTACTAAACCACATTGAAGGACATTCCTAAACAGACTCTTATACGTCTCCTGTTTCTCATGAGAAAATGGGTGTTAGCGATGTTCAGTAGTTTCCGACTGGAGGTAACACCACATGAAACACTTTATAGCTTTGAAACGGTCATGTTTTTGGTCTTATATTTTACGCTGTATGTACATTAGATCCAGTGATTCAACTTTTTTTTTTTTTTTATTATCAATTCACTAGATGCACAGAACATAGAGAACAGATATGGTGTTTTTCTCTCACTTTGTTATTGTAAAAAAAAAAAAAGAGAGAAAAAAAAAAAAGGTAATAGAGCCTCGGACCATCATACATTCATACACCAGTGTAAGTGTCACTGGAGACACGAATACAATGGACAGATGGACAGACTAGGATGACTGGGATTGGACACCTCACCTCACCATTCCCATGATGCTAAGTGCTTTAAGCAGTGTATTCGCTCTTACAAAATTTTACATTTTTTCTAAATAATTTTTTCCCTCAATACCTGGACTTTATGTACTTCCATATTTCTGTGCCTACTTTTTTGATTGAGATTGTACCTGTTGTGTGTAGTTAAAAAAAAAAGGTCATTTTAACCCATAAAGCCTTAATTCATCTACTGATCTAACTGTTTAATATCTGTTGGCCCACTAATCTTATTAATACGTGTAAATAACTGGCATATTATAATTTGACTATAATGTGACTGACATTCAGAGGCTCTGTTGTTACTGTTATACTGCTATAACATTGATTCACCAGTAAAACCCATGGAGTTTAATTAATGACAGTGGATGGACACACTTGGTTTTATGTTTAATGAATGGTATTTTTGAAGTAGATTTTTCCAAAGCATTTTGAAATAAGTTGAATTTTCTCAGAGCTTTTATGAATATCTTTATGATCAGTGAATTAAATATGGGTACATTATATGATTTAGACAGAAAAATGCAAACCACAAAGGATAATATAATAATAAAGGGTGAAAAATCACTGAAGAAATATTAAATTCCATATATTATTTGGTCTGTTAGCAAGATAATTCAATAAGTTATTCATTTGTTATTCATTTTAATGCCTGGTACAATTAAAGGTACATACAAATATGATGAGAAGAGCAAAAAAAAAAAAGTTCCATAGTTTTCTTGATAATAACCAAAATTATTTCAGTTTTTCCATCTATATTGCATTGCACTGTCAAAAAAACAGTGATTTTATACATTCCATGTTTTCTTTTCTGTCTGTTTTTTGTCACATGATCCACACAGTAGTTAGTACTTGATTGCATAACCATTATTTTTCCTGACATTTCATGGTCTAATAATTTTTTCTACAATTGTGTTTCTTATCTTACAAGATTGTGCCTTTAAACATATTCTAAAATTTGGCTACAAGAGAAACATTTCTCTATACTTCATTAAGGCTTTACAAATTCCAGACTTTTCAAGGTCTGCAAAACATGGTTTAAAAATTCCATCCTTTTTAAGACTTTCAAAACCTGTACAAGCATCCTGTTTAAATTATGAGCAAACACAAAAATTACATTTATGGGGTATTTCACTGGCTCTCGTGTATCATTATCTGGAGACAGACTACCCACAGGTGGGGATGGACGCACTGAAAGAGTCTGGAAAAGAGAGAACGGGGCTTAGTTAGCTGCAGTCAATGGAGCCTCTGTTAAATGGGCTGATGGCCGAGGGGGGGTGGGGGGAGGAACAGGACTTCAACCCAGTTTAATGCCACTGTCTCTAGGGAGAAACACAGCTCAGGTTATCACAGATGTGGCTGTAGAGGTGGGACAGGTGAGTGGTACGAACACTGGAGGCGGAGCACAGAGAACGCTGGTCTATAAGTAAAATGCTTCCGAAGTAAAACTAATGAAATTGTACCACATGTGTTACTGATAAAGAAAAACTCAAGTCTCAAATGCTGCTTGGCTCAAGTTTCCAAGGTAAGTCTGGGGTCAAAATGTGAAACCCTTTGAATTACTAATAATTACTCCAAAGGAATATTGGTCTCAGATTTACCAAATAATAATAATAATAATAATAATAATAATAATAATAATAATAATAATAATAATAATAATAATAATAATAATAATAATAATAATAATAATAATAATAATAATAATAATAATATGTTATTTATATAACACCTTTCATATGAACACTGTAGCCCAAAGTGCTTCACATTGATTAAAAAATTAACATACAATTTTAAGACAAGGGTAAAATAAGAAATACATTAAGATTTGATTGCACAAAATTATAAAATTACAAAAGTACAGGATAAACTCATTATACATGCATTATAAAATTTAAATAAAATAAATAAGAAAAACATTAAGATTTGATTACACACAAAATATAAAGAATATAAAGAATGGGGTCACAGAACCAGTACCAGATCTACTTCAAAAACACTGTCTGCCCATTATGATCCATTCACTTTACAGGTTCTTTCTATTGGAATATTTAGAAATCCATTGTATACATGTGTATAAACCACCATATATGTAGAATAACACACCATCATATATATATATTAAAAATATGAGATAACCAATTCATCTCATTAAAGTATGTAAAATTTTGCACATTTAATGTCTGAAGCAGATACTTTCTAAAAAAAATAAATAAATAAAATTGTAGAGCAGTGTAATCTGAGTGTGTGCATGTGTGGATGTTTGGCTACTGAGGGTTAATTCTGCATAATAACGGTGAGTGGTGCTCACGGCTCAGTGTGGACAGTTGTGAACTCAACACCACATAGTATTAAAGCTTAAATGAAACCCAAGCCAAAACATTAACTAATGCAAAGACGGTGTCCAATGAAAGGCTGAAGAAAACAAACAAGGTGTCTATTCATTTAGGCTGTGGACCAGACACTGCTGGAGTCGGACCATTGTTCATATTTATTTCATGTAAGTGTAGTAACACACACTACACACAGCTTAGAAACAGAAACAATAAAAGCACAGTAATGTTCAGTGCGACACATGTCTAATATATATGATGGAGTGTGAGGAAGAGTATGAGAGTGAAACTGAAACAAGTAATATTACTTGTAAACAATTGTAAAATGTAATAGAAAATGACATAATATTAAAATAATTACAAGAAAATTAAGTTCAATCCATTTTAACTTCCACAAGGCAGTATATAGTGATATTAAAATGATGCTTAAATACCAAACTGGACATGTTTTAACAGTCATTAACAAAACTTTCATGACATAAATGTAAATATTGTAAATGTATCAGCTAGGAAAAATCAGTGAGAACATAATAAACATTACTTAACTCATATGAAGCAATAGCTATACCAAAAGTAATTAACCCATAAAGAGTCAAACAACCACTGGGTGCTCAAAACTAAAATGTTTAATACCAGATGATCCACAATCCATATAAAAAAAACGAATAAAATACAGTTTGTTGTCTTTTCATAGCCACCAGATATGACTTGTTTGGATGTAAAGTTACCATGGAAACACTGTCATCCCTAAAACACATGTTGATAAATGACAGTGAATGGAAACACTCAGGATATGTTCTGTTAATGATATATTTTGTTGGAAAAAGTCATGTTTTCTTCATTTTTTTCTGTTTCTGATGATATGACAATCAGCTTTAATGAATGTGTACATGATCTGTGAGTTGAATGTACGAAAATATCAGATTTTCATTGAAAAAAATGCAAAATATTGAGTATAATATTATAATAAATGGGGATACATCACTTAAGAAAAGTTAAATATATACAGTAGAAACATTCATTCGGGAACTGTCACAGTAGTAGTACTGGGTCTATATGGGTTAAACACACCGAGATGGTTAAAAATGTAAACATATATGACCCATAGTAGGACACATCTCCAGGAAACAGTCAAATATAATGATAATGGTAATCATCTGTCATATCTACATTAAGATCTTACTTCCTCCCAAACCTTTTGCGTCATACAGCAAATACACCACCAGTATCTTTAAGAAATACATTGAGGTATTTTTCCGTGTCTACTCGTGTTGTCGCAAAACATGTTGAAATGTTATCTGATGTTGCAAACTGTGTAAGAAGATGTTAATAAACCAAACAATGAGTCAAAGTGTGTCCATGCACATATGGATTCAGTATGCATTTTCTTTTTCTTTATGGTTAAATTAATTAATTACATTGAAATAAAAAAAAAAAAAATAGTGACTTGTGAGAAGTCTATCTTTACTTTGGACTTCAATAATGTCACAAATGTAAAGAGTCACTGGGTGCTACAGCTTCTCTTGCTGTTAATCTTAAGACCTGCATCCACCCAGACAAGCTCCTTAGTGTTATTTATGGATCTGTCAGTGTGTCAGTGACTTTTACACCCCAATGACAACACGTCTGCAGGCAAAACTTTTACAATGATCATGTGACTAAACAAGCAATAATAATAATAATCATCATCATCATCATCATAATAATAATAATGTAATATAAATTTTAAATACTGTATTTATCTCCAAAAGCTGATGCCGTTTTATCTTCATTTTCCCCAATGTAATATCATGACTCGGGTAAATATACACAGCACTTTTAATTGGTGTATTATCTGTACACATTATAAGATTTCCACACCTCGTTCTTGATGATGACCTTGGTGTAAATTGACATGTGATCATATGGCGTTCAATAACATGTGTAATATCAAAATGCATACTTTTAACACACCAAATGTCAGGAGAACTGGCATCACATATCACATATAACATGTCCCTCCTTTTTTTTAAACAATATTTTGATTTAACTTTGGTCTTCATATGAAATACAGTATTCAGTATTAATTTATACAGTGTTGGTGTGAAGTAAAACACATTGTCTGTACTCTAACCCACTTCTTCGCATGGACCGAACATTCATTCCTACGCTCAGTGAAAAAATAAATGTACAAATAAATGAGACGCTGAATAATTAAACATATTACAGCTATTCAAATACAAATATATATGGTACCATCATTTTTATGCTTTATTATACATTACACATTTATTATACATACAAAACCTAAAACTTTTAAGATGTTGTTCATATTAAAGCTTACATTTACTGCATTGTCTTTACAACCATTAATACCCATTTTTCAGCATTATCACAATAATTATGTCCATATTGTTGTGATGATTATTATACTATTACATGCATTAGGCTCGATATTGTCTCACTATTTGCTAGAGAGAATAAAAATCAGTTTTATACGTGTCATGTCTTTGTAATATGAAATAGAACATTGTATGTCCTTTGTTCTGAAAACAAAAATAATATATCCAGCTAGCTGTATATAGAGATTACATTGCAAAAATATGTTTCCCTTTTTGTCCTTCATTCTAAGAGCAAAGCGTATATTTGTTTCAGTGTCTCAGTGACCTGTGACTCATAGCAGCACCAGTTGAGGACCACTTTGTTTGGATTAGAGAAAAAGAGGAAAAGAGGATCATGTCAGGAGAGGCGAGCACGTTTGGAAACTAAACCAAGATGGTATTTGGTATTGTATCTTATAATAGTCCCGAACTGAGTTTTAGGGATATTATTATTTTGGTGTGATTGGCTCTGCTGCTGACGGATAGCCTTTGGGTTAACAAAATAACTTGAAAGATACTGGGTTTAGAAATTCCATGTATATTCTAATAATAATAATAATAATATCATGGAGAGAAAGAATTTGATTTTGGATGACTTACCATTTCTCGATTTCCCCAAAAAGTTTAAAATAACTAAACACTCTTTTGTTCATGTCTGGAACTATTAATCTGATTAACTTTAAATCAAGTACTAATGAAAGATCATGACCTGGGGATGCATCATGTCGTGACATCATATATATATATATATATATATACATATATACCCCTAGTTGTCGTTTCCAATGGTATAAGTGTAGTTAAACTAATGCATTGGTGATACCGTCCAACAATCCCCCAGTAGTTGTACCTACTTACTGAAGTCCAAAGGGCATGTCTCACGAGAAGGTCTTCATCATACGAGTAAAGCAGGTGTGGCTGTTCTTTATGATCCATTGATAAGCATAAGGACTCAAGCACGTTTCTGAAATTGACTGGGAATTTAACTTTATAATTTCAAAGTGTATTTTCGCAAATACACAATGTACAGTCTCCCACTGAACCCTACTGCATGTTCAACATGATACAGAGCAGTGGGTGAATGAGACAGTGTGACCAGTGTGTGCTGTTTGGCAGTGGCCTGGAGAAAGTAACGGGATTACGACAGACAGCTAAGTCAACAGCTGACATCCAGTACACAGACAGACACACACACACACACACACACACACACACACAAACAGTAGATGTGCACTGCTGATAGTAGAACAAAGCAATAACTGTTTGAGATGAAATACTGCCATGAAACCCTCCTCACTCTATTTATCTGTGTTTGTCTAATTATACACCAAGAAAATAACATATTCTCTGGAAAGTGAAATCACAGATCATTTACTATACACATGTCTTACACAAATATACACATTTATCTTAATAATAAGTACTTTAACCTTAAACTACACTTGTTTCACACTTTCACAGCTTTTAAACAAACTGGTCCACCACCAGTAGATGAAGTACTTAATCCTAACTCTGCAAAAAACTAATACAATTCACTGTTTCTGATCTATGTGAAGTTAGTCTGTTACTGGCCAGGCATATTTGATGTTCTTATATTGCAGGGGTCTGCAACCCTGGTCCTGGAGATCTGCTATCCTACATGTTTTATCCCTCTTCCAGCACACCTGATTCAAACTATCAGCCTATCATCAACTGCAGAAGACAGATAATGACCATCAGGTATACTGGAAGAGGGAAACTTCTAAAACATGGGTCTTCAACTCCAGACCTCGAGCCACACTGTCCTGCATGTTTTAGATATCACCCTGCTCCAAACACACCTGATTGAAATGATCACTGATAATGCCTGATAATGACCTACTGTTTTGAATCAGGTGTGTTTGTGCATGGTGATATCGAAAACAGGCAAAACAGTGTGGCTGGAAGTCTGGAGTTGAAGACCCCTGATCTAAAACATGCAGAATAGAGACTCTCCAGGACCAGGGTTGATGACCTCTGTTCTAGTGTAACATCCCATAAGTCTACTCTTTGTTGGTCAAATTGCAAATTAATGCATTGATTTTGACACTAAGGGGAATATTTTGGTTTTGTGGCTTTAGAGCAGGCATGTCCAAACTATTCCACAAGGGGCTGGTGTGGCTGCAGGTTTTTGTTCCAACCAAACAAGAGGATGTACAGTTTGACCAATCGACTCCGAAGACTGAGATCAGTTGATTAATTGAATCAAGTCTGGTGTGGTTTGTTGCTGTTTGGTTGGAACGAAAACCTGCAGCCACACCAGCCCTATGTGGAATAGTGTTATTTCAATAAAACACAATTTCATCACAAAGGACTCCTTACATCCAGCACACAGACTGTTGTTTGTCCTCCTGCCCTCTGGGAGGCGCTATAGGAGTCTCAAAACAAGAACTACTACAGTAGGTTCAGGGGCAGCTTTTTCCCCACAGATGTCTCCATGTTGAACTCTGCCCACCCCCCCATCCCTCACCCGTCAACAATGTACATACAGCCAGCACTCATGTACATATTGTAAATCATAACAACAATAATAATAATAATAATAATAATAATAATAATAATAATGGATTAGATTTATATAGCGCTTTTCAAGGCACCCAAAGCGCTTCACATTAGTGTTCCATTATTCATTCACTCTCACATGCTCCCTCTGGTGGTGGTAAACTACATATGTAGCCACAGTTGCCCTGGGGCAGACTGACAGAAGCGTGGCTGCCATTTCGCGCCTACGGCCCCTCTGACCACCACCGAACATTCATACTCTTTCATACACCAGTGTGAGTGACACTGGAGGTAAGGAGGGTGAAGTATTTTGCCCAAGGACACAACAGACTGACTAGGACAGAGTGGGAATCGAACTGCCAACCCTTTGGTTAATGGACGACCCGCTCTACCAACTGAGCCATGGCTCATATAAATATATTTGTATTTTATGCAGAAAGTCAGAGCAATATTATTTGTACTATACTGCAGTATTTTTACCTCCGCCAAGGAGGTTATGTTTTTGCCGGCGTTGGTTTGTGGGATTTTTTTTTGTTTGTTTCTGTACAACATAACTCGAAAAATTCTGGATGGATTTTGATGACATTTTCAGGGTATGGTGATACGGGGAGATCAACAAATGATGCCTTGGCAGAGGTCTGTGCTCTCAGAGTGCTTTTGTATTTCCTGTGATGAACTGGCAACTTGTCCAGGGTGTACCCCGCCTTCACCCGTTGTAAATGGGATAGGCCCCCAGTGACCCTCGTAACCCTAGTGACGATAAAGCGGGTTCAGATAATGAGATGAGAAGTTTTTATCATTTTAATTTTAATCTTACCCTGTTCGATTGACTTATATGATACTGTTTCATTCTGTTCCTTTATGCTGCATATTGGTATTTCTGCCTTCTATACCACAACTTATACTTTGTTCTTATCTCTTTTGAGTTGTTTTCTGTTTTATTCTGAGGTTGTACCAACTGCTTTGACAGTCAAAGCACTTTGTAAACTCTGTTTTTAAAGGTGCTATATAAATAACGTCATTATTATTATAAACAGCAGCAGCATTATTATAGTTTTTTGTATTTTGCATAAAAATGCTTCAGTAATAACAAGTGGAAGGTGAGGTAGGTTACAAAAAGTGTGGCAAGATTAGACAGCTTAGATATCACATATCTAAGTTGTTTTTATTGCTCATGCCCACTGTAAGAACTGAAATTAAACATAATATAAATTAACCTTTTAACCTAAAGCCATATATAAATAGATTACTTCCGCTATGACAAAAGATCTGTATTTGAAAAATCTGTTATAATATATTTGGATCCAAAACTGGGACTAAATTATACCACCTGTGGGAACCTCCAACCACTCTTTCAGTACATTATAGGTACGGTTTGTGTGCAAAACCAAGGAAGTGCAATCTGCTGACTGTTTGTATCTTTTATTTAACAGTGTGACCTGATGCCAACAATGAGTCTGCTGCCTGTTTTCTGTCTGCTTGCCAGGATGAGGCTCACTGGTCTCATCTCATTGAAATACACTGAGGTGGCAGACTGGCGCGTGCCTGTCACCAGGTCAACAGACTGGTAGAATCCTCTGGAGTGGGCTGGACCGCAGCTGACATCTTTTGATAGCGATTGTTTACTGGTGAGTGGTTGTGTAGCTGCCCCGTGCAGAGTGCTGAGTCCACCAAAATGCATTCACCTCCAAACAGTATAACTCAAACAGGTGGGCAGGCAGTGGACGCTTCTGGATATTAAAACCGTGGGACATCTGCCACTTCTCTTTTGACCATCTACTCTTTCAGCACATGTGATGAGCGTGAGCGCAGTGGGGGGAACGGGAAGGCTCTCTAATGAACAGTTGTCAACACAAGTCATGTGGTTTTGGAACCATGTGTTTACACAGTCGGTGTCTAAAAGACCTCCTGTAGCATGATGACAGATTCAACTAAAATATAACCAAAAGAAAAAGTAATTAACTATGCCACAATAAATAAATGGTATTAAGTGGATAAAATAATACAGATCTGAGCAGAACATAAAAGCTCATGTTCTGTGACTTGGTGAATAACTCCACAGTACACTGCCACACATTGAGATGAGGGTGTTCTGCTGGCTCAGTAGTCAAACCCACACACCATGTAATTATGATGTTCTGGGATGTAGCGGAGAACGTTTGTTCTGTGTCATCAACCCTCCTACATTTCCAGTTGGTGCTGTTCATCTCATCTTTTGACTCAATCAGACTGTCATATCCAGATACAGGTCATGTCACATGAGTAACAACACATATCATGATGCAGCCAGTTTTGTGAGTCTTTCTGTGCAAAGTTAACTGAACCTCACATCCTATTAATATAATGGTAATTATGGTAGTAATAATAATATAGCCAGTGAATTTAAGGAAAATAAACACGTGAAAATGCCTTTTTCTTATTACATTTTGAGTCATAAACAAAAACAAATGACTCTTAGTGGAAATAAGATATGTAACGATATATTACAAAACACGATTCATGCAAACTTTTTAACATTAATACAAACCTGAATTCATACAGAGCCAAAACACTAGTATGAGGTATTAAACAAAACATTATAACGGTCTAAAATAGTTTTTTTAGCTGAAGTAGAAAACAAATATTTGTACAGACCTCAAAGTAAAACAGGTTACTGTCAGCTGAGGTCTGTTTAACGGGAGCGGGGAAAACTATGGTCTACTGGTTCGTCCAAGTCCACTCTTGTAGCCAATCTGCGTCTATAGTCTGAGTCCTCCCATTCAGAATTACCCCCATTTTGTGTCACACTCACCCACCTGCATGTTTTGTTTGTGTTACCTTCAAGCACATTTCCTGTCTGCATCAGTGCTGTGTGAAAGAACACAGACCATCTTTCAAATGACAAAAGACGCACAGTGAATTAAACAATCCATCTTAAATTTAAACATTAGACAGTTTTTTATTTGGTGTCATGTTGCACAGCCCTACCCTATTGCTATAAAGACAGTTCCGCAAGTAAAGCATTCTGGCTTTTTGTACATTTCAACAAGATGAGGCAGCACTCCATGGCCTGAGCCAACTGGATGGGAACACATCTGGCAAGTTGAGTCAAATGCTCAAATATGCCAAACTCTGTCGAAATATCTGTACAAACCATCCACTCAAACATGTGAACAGGCGACAATAAACCCATATAACAGAGGGATAGTAGAAATAACCAGCCAGACATACTGTACTGTACGCTAACATGCCAACTCTGCATTTCAATACAAATCAATACTGCTACAAACAAAGCCTGTTTTGCCACAAGGCCACCCACAATTCAACAGGAAGGACTGTTGTTGTCATTTAAAACAACCTAAACAAATGCTGACTACTGTGATTAAACTGACATATCAGTTGCCAGTGATTTGAACCAAAATGTTTCAAAAACACTGGTGTCAAGCATGAGACAGAAATACTCATTAAGTTAACGTTAATTTAATGTTCCTAAGAGCTTGATAAGGTTTGATATGAAGGAGAAACAATATTATTTTTTACAAACTGCTTCTGATCTTAGTGCTTCTCTTCCTCACACAACAAAATATGACAAAAAAATACGACACATGATTTGCAAGTCTAATAGAGGTTAACCACGTACAGTTGAGGCTGTTTGCATGGCCATTTAGGAGTGTAGTTTGGACAATGGCATAAATCAAGCATCTCCAAACTATTCCACAAAGGGCCCGGTGTGGCTGTAGGTTTTTTTTTCCAAACAAACTTGACTCAATTAATCAACTGATCTCAGTCTTCAGTGAGTTGATTGGTCAAACTGTGTACTCTAGGTTGGTTGGAACATAAACCTGCAGCCACACCAGCCCTTATGGTATAGTTTATATGTGTCTGGTATAAATAATAAACTAAAAATATATTTACTATTTTTAGCATTGCCCTTCTTACTGTTTGAAAATCAGCAAAAGGCATGGAATAAAACTCATAAAGTACAATCACTTCGCTTGTTTTGTAGTAGTAGTAAAGCGATGGTGCTTCATGAGTTAAGCGGAAAAACACTGCACACCGACAGTCTTGAAGAACGATGTACTGTACACATATAAGTCAACCCTTGGTTAAGAATGTCAGGCTCTGGGCTATAAAGCAGATGTGACTTTCTTTCAGGTCAGAGCGAGCCCAATCTTCCACATGTCTGCACTTCTAAAGCCATTCCTGTCTTGTTTATACACCCTCTGAGCAAATGCCTTCATTTAGAAACTGAAACATACTTTTCCACTGATGATTTAGAAAGTTAAAGTAAAGTCGTAAGTGTTGTTGGTGCTGCATAACTGTACAAGGAAACCCTGGGTGGGTTCCTGGAAAAGATTGGAAATGCTCTTTTTGGCTCATCCATAGATCTCCACCTCCCTCATCACGTGTTTTCACTTTAGACTGGTCAGCGTGCTCAGACACCTTTTCATCCTCAATTCTTTTCTCTTTCAAAAAAATCCCCTCACAGATCTGATCTTTTCCTTCATTCCTTTCTCAAGCTCACACATGTTGAATATTAATGCCTTTCATGACACACATCAGCACAAACTGGGTGTGCTGCTGGTTTGCATAAACATTTCCACAGCGAGGACAGCTCAGATGTCTGTGCTCAGAGGGCCATGGCTGTGTTGTCTGGGATACGGGGATCTGTTTGGAAGGTAGAGGCTTTTCCTTGAGAGGACCCAAGAGGTGTCCGAGGATATGCCGCACCCTTAAAACATGGCTGAGGTTTAATAGTTTACATGTGAGCTGTTATGTAACTGATCACTCCCTTGGAATCATATCATGACATGCCTGCAGAACCACGATCAATTCACGAAGGGGAAACTATGCACCATTTTACTGCAATTCGTTCCAAACATGGGACTCCCACTTTTATTCCAAACTTCTGGACAATTCAGGATGAGCTGGAGACACTGATAAAGTGGCAAAAAAAGAGTCTCCATAACTGGAATTGATAATTTTCTGCACAAATCTGAATATTTACACTTCAAACACAGCCTAAAACAGCTGCAAAAATCTTTATCTCATATATCATCTGTATCTCTGTGAAACTACAGTGAAAATAAAACTATGTTGTGCTTGTCACTCACATCCACTTTATTTCTCACCCATAAATACAGTACAAAACACTAGTGTGCACTGATGGAGTGTTGTATTGAGTATCTTTTTCTGCACACATGCAATTTTTGCACAACATTTTTCAGCTGCTCTGCCTCCATGAACTATGAGTCTGTAATTCATTCTAAGGAAAATCCACTGTTTTAAATGATGTAACTGAACTGTGGAAGCAACTACTTTCTAAAACAAATTAAAAACTTGTATTCACTTTACCCACATAATGATCTTTAAACTATGTGGCAGCTAAAGACAACTTTTTAGTTCACTGTAATATTTGAGAAGTCATGCATCTTTCCTTCTGCAACATATCTTCATGCTTGCAAAATCAGATGAATTTGCATGCTTTTCCCTGACTTCTAATCAAAGTTCCCTGCTACTCTGCACAAGGGAAGGAATGGAAATACTTCGATGTAGATTTTAACGTCTGCAAGCTGCATTCTGGGTAAAGTGATGGTGTATTACATAATATCCAAGTTCCCTTTTTTCCCCATAATAACACATTAGCTTGGATTTATTGAAGTTTCTATAGAAAAATATATACTTCAACATGTAACACTTGCAAGATGACACGAACATCTCAAGTTTCTTTGTCACCCGGTGCTGCTGATATTAGACACTGTAGGCAGTGTTGCATAATTTATTGAAAAACGATGTTTATGTTTATGTAAAATCCCGACTATAGGCACTAAAAACAAAACATTGCAACACAGGAGGAAAAATTTAAAGATTCCCACACCTCGTTAATACCCTGATAAAAACTTGGCTTCCGACTTAAGCTGGTTTGGCAAGGAGGAGTAACTGACTCTTTGACTTTTACACAAAACAACACTGGCATAGAAAAATACACTGCCTGACCAAAAAAAAAAGTCACACATGCAGTATTTCAATGCATCACCTTGGGTTTTGATTACAGAAGACTTACACTGGATTCAACTAAGCAATCAGTTCAGATCCTTCCATGAGTAAATACTGCAGTGTTTCAGCTGTAACATGTTATAACTAATAACTAATGCAGTAAGTGTTCACTCATGTAACTAATGTCTAAAAAAATTGGACATTGCTAGGATTAATCAGGGTCATGGGGCTTGTGAGAGAATACTTCAGAGAGCATGAATTAGCCTCCATAAAGTCTAGACTCTAATCTAGGATGATGAAGATTTGATGCAGTGGTCCGATTCTCCATCATCAATAATCAAAAATTAATCCTTTCATTCATAAATTATGAGAACCTTTGTTAAGATATTTTTCCTGAGTGTTTTTACTTCTATTTAGGCATGAAAAAAACAACAACTATGGACCAAGCCTAAAAATATTTTTAAGGAGATAAAAAAATGCCCACTCAGCTAGACACCATACATTTAATTTTTGAAGCAAAGAAACATGTATTTAAAACTTAATATCAGAAAGCAATACGGTAAACTATGCAATAAAAACAAATGAATGCTGCTTATCAGATGTTTTCTCACATTTCAACATAATAAACCTAATAGGATTTATTATTTACTCCATGACGATAATATGGGGGGAAAACCTTAAACACATTTTGATTATAGTCTAATCATAAATTGCAATTGCTTTTCAGTCAAACATGTTACTGTAGATGAGGTTTATCATGAACAGCAAGGTTACAGGAAGGGTATGAATTGCATTGTATGGGATGATGCATACGTGTTTACTGTGTTAGCTGATATGCAACTAAAACAATGAATCCCATTAATATACAAGAGAACAGCTGTAGAATAGTAGTCCACTGTGGTGACCACTATGCTTGAAAGACTTAATGTAACTACGGATGTAATATATATATATATTTATTGTGTGTGTGTGTGTGTGTGTGTGTGTGTGTGTGTGTGTGTGTGTGTGTGTGTGTGTGTGTGTGTGTGTGTGTGTGTGTGTGTGTGTGTGTGTGTGTGTGTTAACTCTTATTGTGACACTACATAAGCATTATGTGGCAAAAAATGATGTCAAAGTAAGTGTCTCCTGTAATCAAAACCAAAGGTGGAGCAGTGAAATATTGCATGTGCGACCATTCTTTTGACTGGGCAGTGAAGAAAAGCCTTCATTATGTGTGTGGCTGCCAGGGCTGTAAATCTAAACACTGACACGCGGCAGAAGAGCTGAGACACAACTTGTGATTGTGTGTGATTTTGACTGTGTGTGTGTGTGTGTGTGTCTGTGTGTGTGTGTGTGTGTGTGTGTGTGTGTGTGTGTGTGTGTGTGTGTGTGTGTGTGTGTGTGTGTGTGTGTGTGTGTGTCTGTGTGTGTGTGTGTCTGTGTGTGTGTGTCTCATATGGTGGAACAACTGACAGCAGTGTCCACAGGTGACAGACAGCAGGGGGGATTATTTGGTCTGCAGCACTTCTGTTCAATGCCATCACTTATTCAGCTCACGTCATTAGTCTGTTAGCCTAATAGCCCTGTATTCACACTCCTCCCAATTCTATTCAGACGAAGAAATCCAGCTCAAAGTGCGCCCAATTGACTGTCAACACTTGGCAATAACACAACAAAGCTTTACATATAATTTCAGTAAATGGAAGCCACTGTCGAACCCATTCTGGTGGCTAAAGTTTTAGGTTTTCAACGTAAATCACATATTCCTACGTAATTACGACATCAAACGCACCACTCATTATAATACGCCTTAGCTAGCTTCTAGAAAGTTGTAGTTTTTGTCAAGTTTTGCTTTCTTACCTGTAAAAACGCGTGGAAAATCTCTGTTAGGGGCGTTATATCCAGTCAGACAAGATATCCAACTACTTGAGGATGGTGATGTGGTTGGTTGGTTGGTGGAGCTGCTTTTCCTCCGCGAGACAACTTTTTCAGCAGCTACTCTTCACTGAACTTCGGAGCCGTACGTGGAGGCATCACGAGTAATTTTAAGTGTCTTTTTTCTGCCGTAAAGCTCAAGTAAACACGTTGACAGTGAAAAGTGACACGGCAGTCCTGAGTGGGTATCGGTAGAATCAGCTGTCATCACATTAGAAACAGCAGCAGCAGAGTTGCTTTGCGCTCTCCATGCCTACATAAAACAACACCACCCACTTTTTCCACAGACCCGTAGCTGTCTGGGATCATGCCTGACTAAAAAAGGGGAAAAAGAAAAGAAAAGGAAAGGGGAAAAATAAATTTTATTTAATTTATATATATATATATATATATATATATATATATATATATATATATATATATATATATATATATATATATATATATATATATATATATATATATATATATATATATATATATATATATATATATATATAGATATATATAGATATATATATATATATATATATATATATATATATATATATAGATATATATATATATATATATATATATATATATATATATGTATATATATATATATATATATATATATATATATATATATATATATATATATATATATATATATATATATATATATATATATATATATATATATATATATAGATATATATATATATATATGTATGTATGGTTGTATACTTTTTTATATGATCAATAAAGACTTGGGTAGAAAATATATTTATTTCTGACTATTTAGGCAAAATGTATTTCTTAATAGTTTTGTGAGTCTTTCTGTGCAAAGTTAACTGAACCTCACATCCTATTAATATAATGGTAATTATGGTAGTAATAATAATAATAATAATAATAATAATAATAATAATAATAATAATAATAATTGTTATTATTATTATTATTATTATTATTATTATTATTATTATTATTATTATTATTATTATTATTATTATTATTATTATTATTATTATTATTATTATTATTATCTGTGTTCAGAATATGGCAAATATTTTAGAAATATAGTAGTAGCATATTTGAAAATATAAACAAAATTAACCCTAAAGATGTAATTAAACATGTGTTGTAGTGATATTAAAGGTAATAGAAACCTATGACATTTCAGTATTTTTATGGCCAAGCTCCTATTGACAAGGAAACATTCTTGCCCCAAATTTTTTTGCCATTTCTTTGCCAATTTCGTAAATTATTTTACTTCTAGAGTGAGTCATTTGTATGATTGTGCTTACAGTTTTTAAAACACTGTTGTGCTTAAAGTTGGAATAAAATATTTATAACTGTTCTCATGAAATGATGGTGACAATCTGATTTATTCGTGATACATGAAGTGTAACTGGGACTTATATATAATCATGGCACCTGGTCAAAAGGGATTACTGATGTGTACATGTATAATATGTGGCGGGAAAAAATAAAACAATTACATCATTAATGTATTGTAAAATCCATTTGAGCAGAGAAGAAGTACCCAATTTGTACAAACATATTTCCTCATTGAAGCATTACTTCATTCACGTGCGGATTAACATGAGTTTGTTCTGCCCACTCCACCCAAAGAGAAAAACATGTGCTGCAGTTGTCAGAGTCACTGTAGCTATTTGTCAAGTATTAGTTTAACGTGAATGAACAATTATTTAAATCAAGGAAATCTGATTCTGCATGGTATGTGTTTTCATTCAATCTCACTTGTTTATTCGGATGAGCAGAAAAGAAGTGCAAAAAATAAAACACAGACAAGAGAAAGAGTCTGTCCTGCAATGAATAAGGTTTGAACAGATTCCACATAATACATCTTTCTGACACTCATGACAAAGGTTTGACCACAAGTCTCTTGTGTGGTTTTCTTTTTATTCACAAAACTGAAGCTCTTTTACTGGCCACCAATAGAACTGTTTTTTAGACAGAGAAAATTATAGTCATTGAAAGAGTGATTATACATTTGGTACGCTGTGGAAATTGAATGTGCTCGTGTGTATGTGGCTGCTATAGTTTTTGCTGCGTCTGCAGTAAAGACAGCTTCCTCATTTTGTGTTCTGTCTCATGTACAGAACAATCGCAGGAAACAAAAGCCACTAGGATACTTATGACCTCAAGTGTCAGCACGGGAAAGGAAAAGATACAGGAGAGTTTGTATAAGAAACACCCATGACAATAAACCCACACTTTTACATTAGTGTGTGAAATCATCCACTGAATAAAGCAGGTTAAAAACTCAAATCACCAGAAGCTGCAAAAGAAGATTACGATTATATCATGATGTAAAAATGATATGATATATAAAAATGCACACATTTTACATGATTTGCCTTATGTCTTATCATTGTGAAAATACATTTTAATTACTGTGACCTTGACTTTTGACCTACATTCAACAAAATTTAATGCAATCTATTCTGGACCACCTCACACCTTTCCTGAAAATTTCATGGAAATTAGTCCAGTATATTTTGCGTAAACCTGCTTACAAACAAACACACACACACACACACACACACACACACACACACACACACACAAACACAATACCCCTCTCCCCCTGGGGGGTGGGGTAAAAATCACACAAACGAGTACAGTTTCAACTTTTTTTGTACTAAAAGGACATTTCTATTAGTTCTTTCTGTGCAAAGTTAACTGAACCTCACATCCTATTAATATAATGATCATTATTATTATTATTATTATTTATTTATTTATTTTTGTATTGAAACATAACTGATAAACCTGTTTTAAGAATGTAAGGAGCAGAAAATAAAAGAATAAATTACATTGTGTTCATTATTCATTGACCTTTGAAATTATTTCTTGTAATTATCTTTAGATGTACAGACGTTATGGGATCTTACACAGTCATGGTTGATCAGGTGTGGTACAATATATTATCCAACTGTTATTTTCTACAGCGGTGACATTTCTTTGCATCATTCATATAAACTGTCAGTTTAGATAGACTGTGTTTTGAGAGCATATAGATTTTTGTCTTTACACAAATAGCATAAAAGTAAAATAAATTGTTATCTTTGTGAGTTTCAAAAGTCCAAACAGACCTGGGAAATAAACCTTTTAAATTTCCAGCCCCCACTGCCTAGAACAACCTACAGAAGGACATTAAACTAAACGTTTAACACATTCAAATCATTTTAAATGAATGGGAAAAGGACAAAATATGTTTTTCTATTGGGAGTGGTTTGGAGATGCTTTTAAGGAACATTACTATACTTTTAGTACCATTAAAAAAAGGCATATTATATGTATGCTCTTAACAGTATTAAGTTTGTTTTTAGTACTGACTTTTACTGTTTTTATGTTGATATTTTTTAGGGTGGATATATGGATGTGATTTATAGTTTGTGTAATTTGTGCTGCGTCTGCCCATTTGTCCAGGACACTCTTGAAAATTAGATTTTTTTTGTCCTGGTTAAATAAAGTTTATAATAATAAATTACCAGAAAAAATGTCAAGTGGATGTAATAAAGTATTTGTATTTTGTTGCGTTAAAACTCCTGACACCATATTCATGGAATAGGTGTAATATTTTGAAATGTATCTGAAAGTAGTCTCAATGTTATTTCCAGGATTTCACACCAATTGTATTGTCAGAAAAAAATACAATTTTATAGATTTTTTTTTTTTCATTATTGTACCCTACAGTACTATTTGAAGGTTCACTAATATCTGCATTATTTTTCCCATATAATCCCAACTAATGTCAGATAAAATGTAACTTAAAGAAAACAGTCAGATATTTAGAGTAGAATAGAATAGAATAGAATAGAATAGAATAGAATAGAATAGAATAGAATAGAATAGAATAGAATAGTCATGTGCACAAGTTAAAAACAAGTTAAAACAGTTACATTGGAATTATTAAGCATTTCAAGTCAGTAAAGACTTGAGTAAAGTTAAATTCAATTAAAATATATGTCCATTACTCATTAAATGTAAATAATTAAACAGTAGTAATAGTAGTAGTGGTAAAATACAAGCAGATGTGTGCACCCAGGGGTGAATTTGATCTGAGATAGCCATTAATATTGCACAACATTAATTCTAAGGCAGTGTAAGGGGGTTAAATTTTTGACTGTGTTGTGGGGGGTCCATTTCTAAGAACATCGTACTATGTCTACAATGAATGAATGAATGAGTGTAAGACAGTGTAGGCTCACTTGTGGGCTTCATTGACGCCACATTTTCACAATAAAGTGTGCACATATTGAAGTGCTCGCCCTCACACACTGAGAAAGCTCCAGATGAGTGACACTGTATGAAACGCTTGCTTTGTCTTCTCACACAGTGACCACTCTCATTGAAGTAGAGTATGTGGGTCTATTGTTGTCTTTCAATATTTTCTGCCAGTTGATCGTCACCATAGTCTCTGTAGGCAGAGAATGCATTGGCTGTCGTACAATCATGTCATTGTGTCTCCTCTGAGAAAAATTAAACTGTGACAAAGTGTTTGAGTAGGCACAAAACGACAGTGATTGTACTGATTTGTTCAATTTACTGGACTAGTGTGTGAAATGATGTCAGTAAAATGAATTTCAGTACGTGTGATTGTTGTGACTCAGTCGTATTATGTGCTGTGACTAACTTGTAATTCTTAATGTTCACGCTTGATTTTTGACATTTTCATTTTACTCGATATTTTTTGACCAAAATTATGTATTGATATAAATGTGTAATACCTGTTAGTCCACTATTCCTAAATAACTGCTTTAAAATGTTGCTTTCCATCTATTCATAGTCATCAGATATGATTAATTTGGATGTTCAGAGGCTCCATAGTGAACGTGGAAACACTGTTATCTTCTACAACATTGATTTATCAGTAAAACCCATGGAGTTGGATAAATGATAGTGGATGAAGACATTTGATTTATGTTCAGTTAATTATATATTTTACTGAAAACGTGTCCTTTTCATCAAATTTCCATGTTTTTGATATAATAACCCTCAACTTTAATCTGAATTTTTATGAACAACTATATGAGAATCTTAGTCAAGATATTTTTCCTGAGTGTTTTTATTCCTTTTAGGCATAAAAAAAAAACCCCAATATGATCGACTTTGTTTTTAAAGAGTTACAAAAATGTCCACTGAGCTGGACATTATGCATTTGATTTTTGAAGTAAAGAAGAATGTATTTAAAAGGTAATAGCAGAAAATGATATGAAAAGCTATGCAATAAAAAGGTTTCTTACATTTTAACAGAAAAGCGTCACCAGCCATGGTCGTCGAAGGCCCCTGTCCTGGATGTTTTAGATGTTTCCCTCTTTCAACACACCTGATGCTCATTATCAAGTTTCTCCAGAGCTTGATGATCAGCTGATAATTTGAATCAGGTGTGTTGGAAGAGGGATATATCGAAAAACACGCTAAACTGCACTAAAAAAAACAATAAAATGCAGTAAAGGATTCAAGATTCATTGAAAGGACTTGTTATATCCCTGGATTAATTTGGATTAAACATGATTAAATATAAATTATATATATATATATATATATATATATATATATATATATATATATATATATATATATATATATATATATATATATATATATAAGCAAACAGATTTAATAAAGAAGTGAATATATATGTACTTAACATTGTTGTTGCAAATTGAGTGACATTTTAGCCTAATATTAGCAGAGTCTCTGACTAATATATGCGTCACATTAATGGGGTAGTTAACTGTTCTGCCTTTTCTTTTTTCTTGTGCTTAAATTTCTTCCAAAAGGTACGAAAATATGCTAAGAAACACACAAATTTAAGAAAAAAAAAACTATATGAAGGGTGGTAAATATAATAATAATATATAAATAAACTAACATAAAAATCTAATGAAAAAACTTATTCCAAAACTCTTTTAAATTACAGGGGGAAAAAAACACCAAAAAAATGTGATAAAATATCCAAAACATGTGCAAAAATAATATGCAATTAACATGTTTATTCAACAGTTTCAACTGTTAATTAAAAACCCCATGTGTTCCATTTAATCCTTTTTTTAATCAGATTGATTATAATTATTGATTAATCTGTGTTGTTGCATTAATTTTGACAGCCCTAGTGATGAATATGAAAGTAAAAGAAAAAAATGTTTGATGTTTGCCACAAAAATAGCACTGGTTATTTATGGGTTAAGAATAAACCAGTGGATTCCTCTAAACATTCAGGAAGTATGTTTGTACCTTTATTCTTGGAATGTGACTCCATGTCTGTGCTCAAAGAACCTCCATGTGACCGTCATAAGTCAACAGTGTCCATTGAAGTACCTTTTTCCTCTTTCCTGTTTTGTCAGAGTGAAACTATTGTTGCTTTTTGTTGTGTTTATAAAATGAGTCAGCAGACGTCAGTAGAGTCTGAAGAAAATATGTAGTTTCAGTTTTTATATTAAAGTCATTTTCATTCAATTCTGTCCTCATTTCCATATATATTTACAGATTGGTTGTAATCATTCAGATGACAAGAACACTTTATTGATATTTTACACATTAGACTTAATATTAAGCTTGAAGTTTAGTCTTTTAGAGTTAAAAAAATACACACACATTTAACCTTTTCCAGTATTATTTTATTATATATTCCACATTACTTGTCCATAAATGCCATGTTATCCTTTGCTGTCACCTACAGGTTGATAAAGGTTATAACACATGAGAACTGTGTTGTATAGAAAATATTTATACATGGTTGATGCCACCAGTACTTATGTTGAAATATAAAGATTTACTTTCACTTTAATATACAATAAAGAACATGTGTCATCAATTTTTTTTATTATCAGTTTTTAATGCCAAGTTACATTTCATCCACTGTCTCCATATACATGTATGAGAACATAACATTTTGGGTTTCCTGTTGCTTATTCTAACTTTCATTCATTGACACTTTTTCGTGCAAACTAGTGGGAGTTAAAGGACAGTGCGCTCATTATCATAGAAACAACATTTTGGCAAAGTTAGTTGAATAGATCCACAGTTAAATTGAACCAACAAGTGTAGTAGGTACAGTATGCAGCTGTTGCAAATGTAAGGGTTGATATATGTATATGTGTGTTTCTTTTTCCCACTCTTTTTCGGACGTAAATATTATTATTTATTTTCTTATGTATGTGTATATTGTGTGAATTGCTCGAAATAAACACATCAACTCAAATCAAATCAATCAAATCAACAAAACGCATGAATATAAACGAGAACAGCTGGAGAATAGATGTCTATTGTAATGATCACTATCAGGGCCGTGCAGAGACCTTTGGTTGGGCAGGGGCTACATTGAAAAAAAAAAAAAAAGGGCATCTTAAAGTACATTTTCAAACAAGTGAACTTTATTTAAAACTGAATTTCAATAACAACTTAATTACTGTGCGTGTGTGTGTGTGTGTGTGTGTGTGTGTTTGATGTCCCTCTTTTGATGCTGCATATTGGTCTTCAAAGCAGCTCATTTATTTTTTTAAAATACAAAAAAGCCAAAAAACAGTCCCTCTCAAAAGGGCACTTTGGATGTCAATCAGCAAAAGGACAGGTGCCAGAGCCCCTGTGGTACCCCTTCTCTGCACGGGCCTGAACACTATATATGAAAAGGTTAAATAAGCTATAGGGAAATAACTGATTTTAACTTTATATATATATATATGTGTGTGTGCACACATGTACAAAACAAACTGAAATTCATTATAAAGTGTGACAGACTGATCCTACAAACAGAATATTCCCACTGTGTCGTCCAGAGTATGAAAGATGTATAGAAAGGTTAGTGGAAATAACAAACTTATGAAATTTACAAATGTTCCAAACAAAAACAATATGAACAATCTGGGAAAAAAAACTTTATACTGCCTCTTGACCGCGACGCCCTTGGAAATTCTTAATCTCAATGGGATCTTTTCTCCTGATTAAATAAAAGTTAAATAAAATAATCAAATGATCTTACACTGAAAAGGGATCTGTGAATGTCTCCAACAAAATACTCCAAAAAAAAGTCCTCAAACAACATAAAAAGTATTATTAAGAGGCACAAAGTTCTCCCTTAAAATCAGAAAACACCTTCAGTCTTTGGTTAATTTGTCAGCTTTCTTTTCATGTTTGAATTTTTTTCCAAATGTTCTCATGAATCAGCAACATGTTAATGAGCTTTGTAAGATTACAGCTGTTTGGCAGAGGAATCTGACCACAATCTGGGAGAAACAAGCAGCTGAGAAAGCACAAATAAGTCTGAGTCAACCAGACCACATTCTGATGAGTTTATACTGCTGCCGTCCGCTTCATGCTGTTATATAATGTGCCAAAAGCAAAACAAATCACTGTGTAAAACCTTTTATTTCTTTCACTATAAACTCAAACCCCACCCATTTTAGTTGAAACTGACTATTTTGAAAGGATATATTTATTTGCATTCTATTCATTACATTTTATTGCTGATTTTTATTGATGGTTTTATGTACCCATATGTCATTTTATGTTTCCTTTCCTCTATTGATCATTGTTAAATGTTTGTGAGAAAGATGAAAATTCATTTAGCATTTAAGATCAATAAACGTTTCTAAAATAAACTGCATATGTGTGCATCTGAATGAACTTCTGTAAACATCAACAGGTCTGCAGCTTTATATAAACAACTTACTGACACATCTAATCATCAAATATTATAAGTAAAAACCAGAGCATAACAGTAAAAACATTCATTTATTTTCACGTCCAGTTTCCATCAAGTTATTGTAATCAAAAAAATCCCAAAAAAAAAGTCTTTTACAAATACAGGATACAAATCAACATTGTTACATAAATATTGCCACAGTTGCTTAATACAGACAATTTTATTATCAACAAAACATAGAAGTTTATAATTATAAGGACTATAAAGGTAAAATTACATACATATTTGAGGATAATTTCCATAATGTGTGTGTGCATGTGTGTGTGTGTGTGTGTGTGTGTGTGTGTGTGTGTGTTTGAGGGGTTTTCAGTGTTTGTCTGGTTCATCCACATTATTGTCCATGTCTCATCTGGGTCCAAGTTTTAAAGGGGACTTGGGGGATGAAAGGTTCTTCCTGCCGGTGTGAGGCTTCACTTTCAGGTTTTGTTTTGGTGCAGTTTTCAAGTAAAAATGAAGCTGTGGTAAAAACACAAACATATTTAGACAAAGCCTTGTGCATTAAATAAGAAGCTCATTTTTTTCCCCCTACATATTTCACCCATTTTTTCTGTGAGAAAAGAAGATAGTGTTTACACGGCAATAAACTAAACCTTACCAAGTGTATTTTTTCTAGTCACACCTAGCAACTCCACTGTCCACAAATAGACTAAGGTAAAATATCTCACTTATCTGTGGTAGGTGTCCTCCCACAATGTAAAAAAAAAAACATATCAAGAAGTTAAGACTTTCTGCTGAGCAATTTAATTTCATTACATTGCTTAGATTTCCATGAAATGGGAAAAGAAAATCCAAAAGCCCTAAACCACAGTATATTTTATTTTTACACAAAACAAAAAAGGAGTTCATTTATAGTATATTACATATGTATAATGTTTACTTTGCCTTTTTGTCAGTGGTCATAATGTTATGACTGATCAGTTTACATTTCCACAACACAAATGTAAATCTTATCAAGTATAACTTTCTTATTTATAGTCAAAGTAACTAATTGCACTTAAAATAAGACATAATCACTTTAAGAACAACTTTTCAGTGGGATATAATGAACTTAGGGTTAGACAATAGATCTTGAAAACCTTATTTCAGGAATTTTTTTACCAAGATCATTTTCACTTGTAATAACAAATAAATAAATGCAAAACACAATTTTCAAAAATACAAATAAAAAAATTGTAAATACATAAAATACAATTATTTTTAAAATGTAATAAAAAAAATAATACATTTATATATTTTTAAAGTAATCATCTATTTTAAATAAATAAATACAAAACAAAGTAAACATATTAAAGATACGAAAAATAAATAAAATCTAATTAAATAATTGAAATTGTTAAAAAAAATTATAAAATTGATTTTAAAAATGTTTTTTAAAAAGTAAACACATCTTCAAACCTTTGCTTTTTATCTGTTCTGCCCACGATTTACGGGGACTTCCGGAAAAAAAAAAAATTACACAAGATTTATATTTTACTAGTGGGTTGGGGACCTACATTTATATTTAACCCTCGTGGGGACCTGAATTTAGGTCCCCATGGTGTGACTGTGTAAAGAGATTAATGTCCTCAAAGATAAGAAGACATACACACACACACACACACACACACATACACACACACACACACACACACACACACACACACACACACACACACACACACACCTGTATGGCTTCAGCTGGTCCCACTGTGACAGTACTGGTAGATGGAAGGTGTCCTGGGGCAGATGCAGTCACAGTGTATGTACCTGGTAGCAGGAGTCTGAAGTAGTCACCATCAACTCCTGAAAAAGCACATGCATTTGAAAATACAACCTTTTTTTCCACAAGGTAAAACTGATAAAACTGATAGAGAAAAGTTTCAGGTACAGTATAGTCCAAAACCAGAGGTGGTCACAGTACTCACATTCTGTACTTAAGTAGAAGTACAGCTACTGGTGTGAAAAAAAATCACGGCAATTTTTTTTTTTTTTTGCCACAAATTCAATAAAGGAAAAAACTCTAAACAGTTTCAAAAGTATCCAAAATAAAGCCATTAAAAGTGAATTACTGTGTAGAAAATGGGCTTGATCGTGTAACAGTTAGTC
Source organism: Siphamia tubifer (assembly GCA_020466265.1). NCBI lineage: Eukaryota > Metazoa > Chordata > Actinopteri > Kurtiformes > Apogonidae > Siphamia > Siphamia tubifer. The sequence goes on along the minus strand of CM035801.1, from coordinate 22,745,341 downwards.
AGTTTTGTGGACATGGGTAGAAATTTTACGGGGGGGGGGGGGGGGGGTGTCACAATTTAGACAAAATGTCATGACGAGATTTTTTAAAAAGTTATAAATGAGATTTTAAAGAAAGATAATTGAGACAAAAAGTAAAAATTGTTAGATTATGAGATGAGTATTTATTTTTCTGGTTACTTTTTACTTTTACTCCCTATATTTTTGTACAAATATCTGTACTTTGTACTCATTACATTCTCAGAATAGACTCATTACTTTTACAAACTAAATAGATGTGACAGTATGAAAAATAAGTTGCTGTGACTTTATATACAATCGTTATATGACTATTATCTCACAATTTCAACTTTTTACCTCATAATTTTGACTTTTTCTCTTAAAATTATGCATTTTTATCTCACATTTATAACTTTTTTTTTCAAATCTCATGACCTTTTAGCTGAATTGTGACTTTTCTTCCCCCATTTTTTGTAAATTTCTTGCCCATATCCACAAAACTGAGTAACTGTGACTCGATCAAACACATTATCTACACAGTAACTCACTTTTAAAGGTTTTATTTTAGATACTTTTGAAACTGTTCTGATTTTATTTCCTAAAGTATTATTGCATTCATGACAAAAAAAAGCAGTTTTACTTTTTACTTTTGTACTTTATTACAATTGAGAAGTTGTACTTTTTTTTTTTACTTTTACTTAAGTAGAAGAGTTGAATCAGTACTTCTACTTTCACCAGAGTATTTTTTCACACAAGTAGCTGTACTTCTACTTAAGTATGATATCAGCCCAGTTTTATAGTACGTTAACTCTGCAGTTCCACCATCAGCCACTAGAGGGCAGCTTTATTCTACTCACCACTAGTCACGTCGTGGTTGACACCAGCCACTGAGATGTCAGCCTTACTGATAGGATTGTTGTTTTCATCATACACCATACCTTTTATACCATGATGTACCTGGAAATAGAAGTTCTTATTTTAACATTCACATTTTTAGATTTTGCCTTTTCCTTAAAATTCCTAACAATTCACATGTTTCCTCAGAATAATTAAAAAAAAAATATTATTAGTTACAGGACTGTGTATTTGCATTAGTTACAAACAAGATGCATGCACCAGATTTAGCACAGAAGCTAATTTCTATCTTTTATCCTGTCACTTATATGACAAAATACTGGAGGAAAACCATAAGAAATGACTGACAATATATACATCCTGTGCTGATCAGTGGGGGTATGCCATATATGGGTGCAGGTGTGAGGATGTAAGCGGATCAGGAAAGGAATTGATGCCATAAATGACAAATAGGTAAGTACCAAGGCACGGCATGTTACAATTTAGTACATTTCTTCTCTTCACTTACCTTTGCTATGTTAATATAAATTATCTGAGTTATTATAGTTACTATTGGAATATGTGAAATCTATTTCAGTAAACTTCTGTAACCTAAAATGTTTTTTTTGTTGTTTTTTTTTTACAGTGGGTGGGAAGCGCCAAAATTGATGTTACATACCCCCCAAAAAAAAACTGCAGTTGTGCCCCTGGTGCTGATGTATGAGCCATTTTATATGTATTTTGGTCATCATCTTTAACAACATGGACTGTAAAGGAGTTTGACAGTTCAGGTTACCTGAGTTTCACACCTCTGGGTTTGTAAATGTGGTGTTATGTAAATGTACTTGCATGTATATGTGTCTTTAAAGTAGGGCTGTGAAATGATTATAACACTTCATCCGCTTAATCATGATCAAAGCACTTTTCTCTCAGGGTAGCTTGTGTTTTTTTTGTACTGACATTTACCACAAAATACACTTTAAAAAAAAACACAAATGCCTAGAAAAAAAATATACAAAAGATGCTAAAATCCACTAAAATTCACCAAAAAGAACCCAACACAAAAAGCACTGACATTTTTAATACTCTTCTAAAATAAGTGTTGCCAACCTACTGTACCTAAAGATTCTACAAAGGTTTTTTTCTGCTCTCTCTTCTTGCAAAGTCATCCACTAATAAATACTTAGACTCCCAAATGTGTTCACTGAAAATACAGTAGGCCTTACAATCTTAAGGTACACTATTATAACAAAAGGTAAATGTCAATGAGCTTATCAATAAGGTGTTGGATGCTAAATCCGATAGGCTAGGAAAGGTTTTAACGTAAGAATATTGTTAGGATTTTCAATTAATGGATTTAACAATATCGGATGTTCACTTAAACTTTCAAAATTTGACTGATCGCTGTCCCTGCACTGTAGATTTTGCAGTGTTAATTTGGAGACAATGGGACCAAATACACTCTCTAAGTGTTGATTTAACACTGGAAAATGTACTGTGTGCCTCCCTGCCCATTTCATATCACCCTTCCCTCTGGGTTCTCTTCAGATCTGCCCTATACAGTAACAGTGTGTGTAGTCATAAGATCCTAGAGCAGGCATGTCTACTCCAAACTACTCCACAAGTGGCTGCAGTTTTTTTTAGCTCATCCGGATGATGTCGCGATGAGCTATTGGCATCACGCTTCATCCCTCGACGTCATCCACAATTCACAATTATCAATGGATTTAAGTTCTGATTGATTCATTGATAGATCTAAGCATTAGGCACAACACGTGTCACTTTGTTGAAATTTAAAATTGTAAATAATTTGTTTACAACTTTGTATATTTTTCCAGTCTGGCACTAACATCACTTTTCTTCCCTCAGATTTCAATTCTGACTGATGCATTAGAAAGTAATTGGTCTAATATTCGTTTCCACCAACAACCTCCTGTGTAGCATTTAACCACAGTTATATGTCATTACCCAGTTACCTACTTTTGTTCAGTCAGATGTTACTACAGAAGAGCTTTGGGGGCTTCCTATACCATTCACACTGTTTTTAGCATTTGTTGCTAAAAACACGCAGTGGGATTGATTTTTTATCATCTATTGAATGACTCACTTTGTTGATAGCAAGACATCACAGCTGTGAGGTCCGGATGAGCACAGGGACTTTGGCACTAGTTTTGTTCCAACCATTTTTGTTCACAGTTTGACCAACTAACTCTATGAAGACTGAGATCAGTTGATTCATTGATTCATTGAGTCCAGTCTGGTGCGCTGCTGCTTGGTTGGAACAAAAACCTGCAGCCCCACCGTCCCTTTGTGGAATATTTTGGACGTGTCTGTCCTAGAGAATAGAGACCCTCCGACATCGTACTCAGCATCTGCATCACTTTAGGCCCCCCTGAACCCGGGTCCCACTGGCTCAGTCTGTAATACGGCCCTGTATAGTGGGTGTAAGTGTTTTATTGAACTTTGTATAGCATGTGTTTGTGTTCTCACCTGCTCCAGGTATGAAACCAGTGCCTCGCGGTTGCCCAGCCATTCTCTTGGCAGCGCTGATGCTGGTGGGAACTTATCACAGCTCAGCTCCAGGGTGATCTCAAAGCAGTTGGTGTACAGGTAGTTAAAGTCCTGCATGCCTAAAGGAAGCACATGTTTCATATGGATAATAAGTGTATTGTCTTTTCAGGGTATACTATTATTTGGTGATCCTGAACCATTATCATCAGACAGCTATTATCATTTAAGTTTTATTATATCACTTCACACTTCAGTGACATTCACACATATACTGTATGCACATCCTTAACATTTTATAAAATTTACAATTTTATCATGAAATTGCAGAAACATTCAAAAGATATGGCCCACTGTAAGCCTCAGGATTGATTTTAAAGTGTTTTTATTGTTTTAATGCGTGTGGTCCTGTTTATTTATCAGATCTGCTTTTAACATATGAGCCCTCTTGGACCCTCACGTCCTCAGGTAGCGAGATTTAGATTATCCCTAGAGTTCACAGCAGAACATGGTGAGGCCTCATTCAGTTTTTATTTCCCCAAACTATGGAACAGTCGACCTTAGAGTGTTCATATTTTTAATGGTAAACTGAAAACTTACCTTTTTAACTTAGCTTTTAGTTAAATTTTACTCTTAACATAATTTTACTTTTATTTTATTACCATTATTATTTATTAATTAATTTATTTGTTGTATTCTTTTTGATTTGGTAAATATTGTAACTTGTTCCTACAATTGCGGGGTAATGGGGGGGTGGGGGGGGGGGGCATTTTGTCAGTTTCAACATATGTCCTGAAATGGTTTTTCTGCTGAAACATCCAGTTTTGGCCTCGATAGAAAAGAGCACATGGGTTTGGAGAAGAGAACAATACTGAGCAGATTTCAGTCACTTAAGAATTATTTTTAATGTAATATATCACAAATACATGGGGTGTCCAAAACATTTTTCCCCGACTGTACATGGTTATAATTAGAAAATGGACTCCACTTATATAGTGCTTTCCCACCTCCATGGTGCTTTACATTCACACCAGTAGTTCTCTAAGGTTCTGTCAGTTCTATTGGAGCCGAAGTCAGGGTTCAGTGTCTTGCCTAAGGGCACTTCGACATGTCAACAGCCAGAGCCGGGACACAAACCACCAACCCTTCAGTCACTGGACAACCCGTTCTACCAACTGAGCCACAGCCGCCCCAAAACACAGATCAACCCCCCCCCACACACACACACACACACACACACACACTCCTGACAGACGTGCATGTGGCCTCCCTCCACTGATCACCACCAAACTTTAATCAGTTGTTCCTTATGCCAGTGTTAACATTTTCTGACAATGTCAGCCAAATCCATCCATAACCTTTTGGTTTATCTTGCTACAAATCACACACATGTGCCCCCCCCTCACCACCACCACCACCACCACATACCTCCACTCATCATCACCAACATGTAATCAGTTGTTCCTTGTTCCTATATCAGCATTTCCTGAAATTTTCAGCCCAAAAACTTGTTTGAGTTATGTCGCTAACAGACAGGCAGACGGACAGACTACCAATGATTACATAACCTCTACCATTCCTTGGCAGAGTAATACATTTGATTTATAAGTGGCTTTCAAGTCACTCAAGGACACTGTACAACAAACAGTAAAAGACAATGCATAAAATATAAGATAATGAAAACAGAATAAGTAAAAGAGCAGATTTCAAAACATTTACAAGGTGCAGGAAAAAGGGAATTTTGTTATATATATATATATATATATATATATATATATATATATATATATATATATATATATATATATATATATATATATATATATATATATATATATATATATATTTTTTTTTTTTATAGGAAAGAGTTTATGTTCATGCTGATTCTTCGAAACTATCTGTAATAGCATCTTTCAACACTGACATTACACTGGATATGAGTGTAAATATTTCTTTTAATCCTTATTTGCTACATATCTGTACATAACTTATACCTCAACCGTTCACTGAGTCTAATATATATGAGGCCAGAACAGGGAGGGAAAAACATAATGTAACCTCACAGACCATGACATAACACTTGGACCAAATAGAGTTGTTAAAATAAACATATCATACTTCTGTTAAATGTGACTATGGGCGTTTTCATCAAATTCAAAAGCTTGCATGACTCAACCGAAAAGTTAAGCAGACTCAAATTCCAAAGCCGGATCCCGAATCCCAGCCCAGACCACGACATAAACATCAAACAACTGGATACTGTTTTTCTGCAGTCATGGATTAACTGAACTGTAAGAGAATACATGTCCCGACAGTTTGATGATCTGGGGCTGATGAAGGTTCCAAACATTCCATGGCAATTAGTTTTTCTATAGATGTACATTTGAAAGATTAAACTGAAGCACAAGTTCCCATGAACCTAATTAGGAAGGGTGAGGGACTGTTAATGCCTGCCAATGCCAAAGCCTCTAGGTGTCCAACACTTGTAAATAATATTACATTCAACCTAACCCTAATAAAAGCTCTACTGCCTATTTTGGCAATTTACATGGCACACAAATGCCAAAATAAACCTCAAATATTCATCAAATGCCCTATTTTGGCTTTTAATATGAGAACTGGGAATCTAATATGGTTAAATAAGACATTTTTTCTTATGACAGTAATTCTTATTTGGGGAGAAGTGAACTTTAAAGTTGTCATCTTTGTTTAAGTTTGCACGTTATAAGATGTATTTTCTCCTCGTTGACTTAATATGTCAATCACTGATTACTGATGGATATTCTTAGTTGCATTACTTATGTTTTTCCTTCTTTTTTTGGTGCTGAAATTACAGTGGCCATCTGCAAACAATGTGGAAGTTGCCAAAAACATAAAAGCATTATTATTTTTTTAATTGATTGCCCAACACCCTAAATTTATTCAGTAAATTTGTGTCAATGTCACTGCTGTAAATGATAATATACCTTTAATAAAAAATAAATCATTTGTTGTTTTTACATATTTTTTTTACACACACACACACATTTCCATGTCTTGTGAGGACCAAGTTTGTAATCAAGTAGACATTGGGTAGTGAGTGTAAACATGTTTTTTTTTTTTTAATAAAATAAAACTAATGCAAATATTTGAAAATTAAATAAAAATAAATGAATAAATAAAAATGAATGACTGAATAAAAAACAATTATTTAAAAATAAATAAACAAAATAAATAATACTTTTTAAATAATAAGTAAATAAATAATTACAAAATAAATATATATTTAAAAAATACATAAAAAGAAATCCTTAAAAAAAAACATCTTCAAACGTTCATGCAACCTTTCCTCCATGCTTTACTTCTGGAAAAAATTATTGTTTATATTGTACTAGTGGGGACCTTTACCTATATTTAACCCTTGTGGGGACCTGAATTTTGGTCCCCATAGTGCAGAGGTCCCCATGGTGTGACTGTGTAAACATATCAATGTCCCCATAAAGATAGAAATACACACAAACACACACCATGATGAATATGTAATCAGTATCTTTTTTGTCTTATTTGTCGTTTAACATGTTCTATTATTTACTGCATCACTTGATTAAACAAATGCGGTGTTGATGTAAAGATGTGTGAACTGTTCCAAATGAGTTGTTTACTAATGTTAACGTATGTATGATGATGAACAATGGGGAAAAATTGAAAATCTTACCAAGTGTATTTTTCTCATTTATAGTTAAAATATCTCATCACACATAAAAACAAGTGGTGGTACCAGACACAACAAACCCCGCCCCCTGTGAACACATGTGCCATATCTCTTATCATTGCGAAGACATTTTTGATGAATGTGACCTTAAAATTTAATGGAATCTATTCCGGACAACCTCACAGCTTTCCTGAAAATTTCATGGAATTTGGTTCAGTAGTTTTTGCATAAAGCTTATTACAAACAAACCAACTCAAACATAATAAGACATAATCACCTAAAGAGGAACTTTTCAGTGAGATATGAGAACTTATTTTTAGACAATAGATCTGGAAAATGTTGTCCTTTACACTCAGAGGTCAGCGGGAGGTCATCTGTAGATGTACATGAGGTCAAGAGGTTAAAGGGAAGAGGAGATGTAAGGCCTCACAAAGAGTCAAAGAGTTTATAACCACAATAACAAAGCATGTCATGCAGGATACTTAAGGAATTTCATTCATTCTAAAATGTGATCCAGTGTCTGCTGTGATTGATGCCAGTGGACTTGTCTATCTTTGGAACTGAACTGGCAACAGAAGGTGACCGACGAATAGATAGTGTTAAGGAATGAAGTAGAAGTACAGCTACTGGTTTGAAAATATACTCTGGTAAAAGTAGAAGTACTGATTCAACTGCTAAAAGTAAAAAAAAAAAAAAGTAAAACTTCTCAATTGTAATAAAATAAAAAGTAGAGCGGCATTTTTTTTTCTATGGATGAAATACTTATTTAAGCAGGTAAACGAAAAAAATATTCATATATATATATAAAAAAAAAAACAGCCTTTAAATGTGAGTTAGTGTGTATATTAGGTGTTTTATTGGGTCATGGTTCTCAGTTCAGTGGGTATGGGAAAAATGTTTAGGAAAAATTCAAAAGTGATAAATAGGAAATAAAATTTAAAAAAAAGTCACAATTATGAGGTAATGGATAATTATAAGAATAAATATCAAAATTATGATATAGTAATTCACAATTTCTGAATTACTGATTTACTACTTATTTTTCACACTGTCACATTTGTCTAGTTTGAAAAAGTAATGAGTATGTAAAGAGTATAAAGTACAGATATTTATACAAAAATGTAGGGAGTAAAAGTAAAAAGTTGCCAGAAAAATACTCAAATATGTAAAAATTCTACTTAATGCACACACTAAAACATTTCTAAGCAACCAACATAATACATGTAATCTGACATGTTTTTGAATCAATCTTCCCAACACTACAGATATGATATTGAAAGTATTATTTATAGACAAGAAGTAGTTAGTTAGTTAGCAAAACTTTTACACAAACAATTCCAAAACAACCATTTCAGCTCGACCAGTAGCATGAGATCTATTTTTATCTTAACTAATAAGATAAATAATGTTGTTATATTGTCTTCATCTAGTGGTACCTCATATCTGAAATGTTCTGAGTGTCTTGGTGTGGGTGTTTTAAACTTTTTAACCCCTGAAATATTCTTCCAGGTAAATATACGTCTGTGAATTTCCATCTGTTTCAGTCATAAAAAGCTGCCGTGAGTATGTGTTTGTGTTCCTTTTCTCTAGTGGTTTTGCTTTATTATGTGTTTTAGGTCAAAACAGGGTGGAATAACAGAACAGACAAAGAGAAGAATTGACAGATTTTTACTAAATAAGGCATTGAGAATGTACTTCAATAACAGATGTAGGATGTTGAACATGAACTGTGAACTGGAACACACTGTACTACAGCAAAAATTTGAATTTGGGCCCACTAGTTTTGGTTTCAGGCTTTTTTTTTTCCTTTTCTAAATCAGTCCAGCTGCTTTTCGGCACCTGATTAAACTTGAAAAATTCAAAATTTTGTAAAAAAAAAAAAAAAAAATCAGTAAAAGCACAAAAACCCACAAGAAAAACAACCCAAACTGTCTATTTTTATAGTGAGTCAGTCTCACTGCTCTGTTTTATCTTTCCCATTCCACAGGTACCAGTGGGGGGAGGGGTTGAGTCACTGAGCATGCTCAACACAATGGGCCTGTTTACAGTACATGACTTTTATTCCTGTTTAATTCAGAATAAAATTTCATTCCTCTTTAAGACGACCATGTGAACATCTAATACCAGTTGAAAATGACTATTCTGAATTAAACATAATTCTGAATGAAGTCACTGGGTTATTCCACTCTTTAAATTCGATAATTCCTCTGACATGTAAACAGTTAATTCCATTATTAACATTATTCCTGTTACAACCTGTACGCAGACATCAGTCAGAGTGCTCATACAGAACTGAGCACATTAGTCCTGTCCTGGCGTCTCTACACTGGCTCCCTGTGCTTTACACAATCCATTTTAAGCTATTATTGTTTGTTTTTAAATGTTTAAATAACCTTGTGCCACCATATGTATCTGAGCTGCTTCAGCCTTACCACCCAACCCGATCCTTAAGTTCCTTCTGGTGGTCCCTAGAACGAGGCGGAAGCTTAGAGGTGACAGAGCATTCGGAAACTCTGGAATGAGTTGCCACTGGGTGTAAGACAGGCCTCTTCTCCCCAGGTTTTTAAATCATGGTTAAAATGCATTATTTCTCCTTGGCTTTTAACTTGTAACCCTCTCTTGTTTGGCATCTGCAAACACTGAGCCGACATCTTTTGTTATTGTGTGTTTTGAACTTATTTTCCTCATTTTTTTGTGTACAGCACTTTGGTTTCCTCTGTGGAGCTTTTTAAATGTGCTATATAAATAAAGTTGATAGATTGATTGACTGTCATTCTGCACATGATCCTGGTCTTATTTGGGATGACGTACATATTTTGGCGTTGATGACGCACGTATACAGCGCTGACGGCATTAGTATGTCGATTCATTGGAGCTGCTTGTTCTTTAATATTCCAAAAATAAATGCAAAAATCACACGTAGAGTCTGTCCTTCCATGTTGCTAGTTGAAACGAAAGCAAAACAGGAACTGGATGCAACCATTTCCTTTTGGTAGACATCCAGACATTAAGTGGGCGTTCTGTCCAATCAGAATCCTCTTTACCTCCAGCTCTTAAAACCCAATTAACTAGAGTGAATACACTGATTTCCCATGGAAACATTTGGAATAAATTTTTCCATATTCCATAGCTTTAGTTCATCATTTAAAACAACCATTTTAAATTGTTTTCTATTGAACAAACAGTTGCATTTTTCTGAATATTTCAAATAAATTACTGGTTTTGAACGCTCATCGCAGGTACATTAGGACTTAAAGTGTCAAGTTCTTTCCTCACATGCAGATGCTTTCCTTACCTTTGGATAGAGAGTACCAGCTGGCTCCGTTGGTGATCCCTTCATCAAAAAAGTCCCCACAGTTCCAGCCTTTGTGCATCCAGCTGTGAGCATACGAGTAGGTTCTGGCCAACTGTCATCACAAAACGCACATGTGCATGTCATCCATATGTTCTTAGACACTGCCATCTGGAAAGCATTTCTACTCTGATGCCCACCTTTCTGAATATTTTGTCATCCGCCGTGGCAGCGTATGTCGTCCTCCCTCGAATGCGGGGATCCCTGGACCTGTCGAAAGGATAATTGGCCACGACAGCTCCTCCATGGAGGTTAGCCGACAGGACAAAGTTGTAGTTTTGCATCCACTTTATGACAGCCAATGTCTCTGGTTCAACCTGGAGAGGATATTAATAATGACTTTATTTATTTATGTATCACAACAGCGGAATAAAATGATATAAAACAAGTGGTGCCAGGCACAACAAACCCCGTCCCGTGCAAATGTTGGGAGTCTTAATGGATATCTCATGCTCAAAATGTGACACTATGGGTTTGACCTTTGAAATTAGCTCAAGGTCATGACATTTTGAAGCCTGCGTGTGGCTTCCTATCTTTCAACAATAGTAACTGAGAATTTATCACCACTCTTTTTGGAATTACAACCATTTAAAATAATGCGACCTTGATTTTGACCTTTTAAGGTCATTCAAGGTCAAAGATCATGACATTAATTTGCTAGGTTTCCTATCAGGTCTTCATATCTTATAGTCCATTTTAGGTTTTTTTTAGGTATTGACAGATTGACCCCTGACCTCTTCAGTCAACAATAGGTCAAAATCTATACACACAATATACAGAATCAGAAGACCAGTATTCTGTGCTTATGAATAGTTCAGAAATTATTTCCAAAATTTGATTTTGACCATTATTGTGACCTTGATCTTTGACCTAGAGAATTTGTCCGTCAAGGTTCTGATGTCAATGCACATCAACAGTGAGAGCGAAAATGAGCTATATAGGAAACTGAGTAGACAGAAATGAAAAAGTACTTCCTGATGTGTCCTTTTTACTATCATTGTAAAAACAAATTTTTTGGTGACCTGGACCTGTGATCGACTTTCACCAAAATTTTATGGGATCCAAATTTCATGGAAATTAGTCTAGTATCTTTTGCATAAAACTGTTGACCAACAGACAAATGGACAAAAAATATGAATAAAAACTGAACGAAAAACAAACACGTGGTACCAACCATAACAAACCCCACCCCTTCAAACATTTTACCTGATTTGCCCTTTCCCTTATCATTGTGACAGCACATTTTATTCCATTCTATTCTGGACCACCTCGCAGGGAAGGTGTGTGTGTGTGTGTGTGTGTGTATACAATAAAGCAATACAATAAAATACAATAAAACAGATAAGAGGTCAAAAATAACATAACATAATGGTATCAAATCCATACAAAAATGAAGGAAATGAAATACATGGTATAGAATACATTGTGTATTCAACAATATACAGTAGTGAAGCAGCAGACGATGACTTACAGGGCTGATGTGCATCACGTGTAGGTATGTATGGACTTTTCATAAAACTACCAGAGCCCCAGGCATGTTTGAAGTATGCCAGTAAGCTACCCTTCATCCAACAATCTTCACAAACAACATCAGTGGACTGAAGACATCTGGTTTTCTTTTCACCCAGAAACACCAGCCCCTCTGCTTCACTGCGTGTTTTCTGGGCAAATTCAAGTTTTCTCTGGCTTAGTATTTTCTCTGTGAATGTATCCCTTTTCATTGTTCATGAGCCAGTCTGTTAACTTTCAATCCTTACAGATATTTTCTGCCAACTGATGGATGTTTTCCTTCATCCAGCAATGGTATTTTATAAGTAAATTTATGGTACGGTTTATTATTATTGAATCAGATATTGCTGCTTCTGTATTTGACTGGAATTTGGAATTGATGGAAAGAGATACAGTTGTGGTGAAAATGATTTGACCATTAAAAGTAATAAAAAGAAAACAATGGTTATGTAATGAAGTTCTAAATCCTGTGTGTATTACGTGACTAAGACTGATGGAAAACAAACTGTGTCCAAAAGCATTGTTTTTGTCAGTATAATGACATAGATATTGATATAAGAACTTGAGTAATTTTGGTTATTATCAAAAAAACATGGAAAATGGATGGATATCAGCTCTGAAATTAACCCTTTAATTAAACTTCCACTCAATTTTACCTAAATTTCTTAATAAAGTAAATTGAATGCGATTCTTGAACCATTTTGATAACATACAATTGGTATTTGCTCAGATTATAAATGAAAATATTAAGATGATATTGGATATTGAATTATTCTTTCAGAAAAATTATTTAATTACTTAAAAATTAGATTTTTTTTTCCAACCCTGAAAGACTGATGTAAAGTGTGATTCAGATCATCACAAAAACCATGTAAACTACTTGACGCCAGACTCCCAGAGGATTATATTCTATTAAGATAACCAGACATGTAAATCTCTTTCCTTTTATTTTTATTCTTCTATTCTTAATTTTCTTTTGGAAAAGATATTTCCCTGTATTCTACATATATATATATATATATATATATATATATATATATATATATATATATATATATATATATATATATATATATATATATATATATATATATATATATATATATATATATATATATATATATATATATATATATATATATATATGTAGAATACATATACATATATATATATATATATATATATATATATTATTTTATTCTTACAATATTATGCTTCAACTTATCATTTACACGTGTACACGTCAACATACACATCACCATGGATCTACAAAGGCAGAAAACATTTAAACCACTTTTCCACGCTCCTTTTGGAATCTGATGGGTCACCCCGAGTTACCAACACATGCTGCTTTGTCACCTCCACTGGCTGCATACCGCATTCACAGAAAACAACGAGAGGAACGAGGGACCCAGAAAAAGACGGTCCATCTGATGTCAGATGGAGTTTAGCGTCACCCACATGGGGTTAAGCCCGTCCCCGGCAGCGAATCTGAAGTAGCATTAGCATTAACATCTACAAGAGAAGATGGAGCCACAGTAGCTGCTGCACAAACTTGAAAAAAATGGCGGATCATACTAGTTCATGTGCTCTCTGTGGAAATAAAGCCTTGTTTATTCCCTGCACATTTTCAGAACAAGCAACGGCACGAAACCTATCTGGATGATACTCTGGTAAAGGTAAACACATACAGAGGGGAGGGGGGAGTGTTCCTTCATGCATTCTGAGCCAATCAGAGATGCCTCATCACCGCGTCATGGACATGTATGAGGAAGTAGAGGTAAACTCTGTTGTTAGACCTCAAGTCATTTTTCTACCGTGAAAAAACAGCTGGAAACAAAGCAATCCAGGCTTTTTTTAAAAACTAGAACCAACACACAATGTATTCAATAGCAATGGAGAACACAGTAATATTAATTAAATAACCATGAAATGACAGCTTTAACAAAAGGCAGAATATTATAAAATATTTTGGACTCTGGCATTTTTGGAGTTTGTAACAGGTTTACACACTTGACTGTTATAATCTACAATATTTAGACTTCACAAACCCATCCTGCATCAGAAGCTTTGAGAGGCGAGTTTTTGCCCATGGGCCACATGTTTCCCACCCTTGTTCTCCCTCTTACCTCCTCACTCCTGTTTGGTCAAACCACCTCTTCTGCTTCTACCAATGGGTTCTTCAGGTCAGACTAGTGCAATGTGGACAGTCCACACTGGCTACATTTACATGATGTTTTTTTAATTCCAAATTATTTATTTGGAATTTTTTCATGTTTACATGGAAATGTTCATTCTAAATGAAGGTTTACATGGGAAACGGGTGTATTCATTAGTTAATTGGCTTTAAGAGCTGGAGGTTCAGAGGAAAAATACATTCTCAAATAAAGTACAGATACCTAAAAAATGTACTTAAGTACAGTAAAGGAAGTACTCCTACTTAGTTACTTTCACCTCTGGTTTTTATGCTGCAATTTTATACTTTTTTCTGTTAATTCTACAGCCATTTTTACAGTACACTTTTCCTTTACTATCAAAATGTTTGAGGAAATTCATAAATATTTCCATCATCCAATACTGCAGACGTTTTAAATTCCAGTTTAGGCTGCCATTTATTTTCCTTGTCAGTGCTTACACACCAGCCATATTTCACGCATGAAGACAAGGAGTAATATCTCCCCCTGAATAAGGTATGTAGGACAATAAACACAGTCTGGCCTTGTTGCTTGTTTAAGAATAACCCAGGCGATCAGAAGCTACTGGCCTTGAATGCAGCAGCTGTAACCTAGAAGTGACAATTCTGCTATGAAAGGAGGTATTTATTATGTGTGGATCTTTATATACTGTACACCCATGCATCCTTTGAACTCTGCTGTCATCATGGTGTAGAGTTACAGAACACATATGTGAACAGGGACACGCTAAGTTAACCTTCCACCGCTCACAGCCAAGGTTACAATACTTTGGGATTTTTCATTATAGTTTAGTTTGATTTAGTTTTGACTTTTTTCCCCTCTAATTCAGTTAGTGTTAATTCGTTTTTAGACAATATTTGATTGTTTTTATTAGTTTTCTTTTCTTTTTTTCCCTTCTAAATACTTAGTATGAGTTTAGTTTTGTATTAGTTTGAACTTTTCTCATGTCTTTTATCATATTCAAAGAAAACTCCCCCCAAAAGTAAATAAAAAATATATTAAATACAAATATTTTTTGTGATACAGGACTATTTTTCTCCCAACTTTATGTAATTATATTGGCAAATATGAAAATAAAGGGAATTTCACCCATAATTTTGATACGTTTTATTTAGTTTTGCAAGTTCACAATACAGTTTTAGTTAGTTCTATTTTTTATTTTAATCACAGTTTTTCTTTATTTCAGTTAACGAAAGTGTCAATTGTAGATTTCATCTTTTCATTGCTTTTCATTAACAATAATAACCATGTGCCATGTGATATGCAAATAAATCTAAATGCAAAAGTCAATCGGCCAATTCAAGGTTATTTTTCTCACTGTATGTGGACCATTTAATTGACAGCACATCCTTTTTGCTGAGGTAGGGACTAATTTTGTGGATCTAGGTCAGAGTTGTCAAACGTGCGGCCAAGGGGGCCAAAATCGACCCATCAGTGGGTCCAATCTGGCCCCTGGGATGAATTTGTGAAATGCAAAAATTAGACAAAAGATATTAATAAGTAAGGAAGTTAAAATTATTTGACATCAATTCAATATAAAATGGATCAGACCATAATCATAATAAACAATTATGAAAAAACACACATTTTATTCTTTGTTTTAGTATTAAGAAAAAGGGAATAAATAAAGAAACAAACACATAAATAAATAAATAAAAAAGCATGATGCAAAAAATGTGAATAACCTGAAATGTATGTGGAATTTTACCAATATCGTAAATGTTACTAAATGTGTGTATTTTAAATCCACTGTTATGATGCACATGTGTATATATATATGTATATATATATATATATATATATATATATATATATATATATATATATATATATATATATATATATATATATATATATATATATATATATATATATATATATATACATTTATATAGTGCAATATTGTTAATATTGCACTTATTTTTCTAAAGAATTTTCAGGTTGTTGATATTTTTTCATGTTATGTTCAAGTACAGTTTGTAGATGGAAACATTTTCATGATGGAATTTAAAACATTTTGCTGAAAAACATTGAGAAAACTTTGGAGTTGACATTATTTATATATTTTTAACCTATTATTTTACTGGTCCGTCCCACTTTATACCACTTTAGACTGAATGTGGCCCCTGAATTAAAATGAGTTTGACACCCCTGCTCTAGGTGGTCTCATTTTAGATGCTGTGTCAATATGGCATTTCCAAGAACAGATCCTGCTGTCAGTCTGTGGGCGGTGGAAACGTTTTCAAGATAGATTCCTGAGTGGAATTAACCATGAAAAACAAAACTACACAAGGAGCCTCTCAAGTGCTCACCCAGATTTCTGGATTATAGAGATGTTTGTTTAATATATAAAAAAAAGTGGCTCATGTATAAGACACCTGGAGGAGGCTGGGTTGTGTTAGTCAGTCATTCGGCTTCATGCCCAGAAACATATTGTTTCACCTTTGGCCTTTCTAGTATTTTCCAGAAGAACAGATTTCCTTGATAAAAAAGAATCTTAAATCCTGTTTTTTTGTGAATCCAAGTCATCGCAATTGAACAACATTATTAGGTATTAACATAGCGTGGCTGAACACCAGGATTTGTGGCTTCATGACAGAGAGAAATGTAGCCTGTGAATGTAATCCAACAGCATGAATGAAGTATCTGTAACAGTGGCACAGTTACTCTTTTGTGTTTGCTGTTCAGGAGGCAGTCATGCATTTAGACAAGCAGCCAGCAACTGGGAAGACCCCTATTTTCGTTGTCTTAACATTCAACAGAAATGTGAGGTTAATGGGGCCGAAGTGATAACCCTATAAAAATGTTCGTGTTTATTTGACATTCAGGTTAGATGAATTTTAAAT
The DNA here is from genome assembly GCA_020466265.1 of Siphamia tubifer. Lineage (NCBI taxonomy): Eukaryota > Metazoa > Chordata > Actinopteri > Kurtiformes > Apogonidae > Siphamia > Siphamia tubifer. Next base: position 22,728,409 of record CM035801.1, on the reverse strand, counting down.
CTAAATAATGAAAAAAAGGGAGGTAAATTTTTTAAAAATAACCATGACATTGAAGATAAAGCTGTGACCTTAATGCTTAAGATGCACTTATAATCACTTGGCCTTGGTTTGACAGCAGATACAACATTTTTCACCGCTGATGTTTCACCCGGTGATTAAGTGTAGAGTCAGACATGTTCAGTGACCTGTGATGAAACCGTGCTTTTCCTCCAGTGAACGCCTGATTTTGGGGGTGGGGGGTGGGGTGGGGTTATCATGTAACCAATTGTAGACTAAAACATATTTTTTGAGGTTGTCAAAATTGATCGAGATGAATTCACCATCATGATTAATTTGATAAAAAAAAATTATTAAATGAAACAGTTGTTTTCACTTTTGTTTCGAATTGATTTGTTGAAACTGTTGAAGATGTCAAATAAATATGTTCATTGCAGATTCACATTTATGTATACATTTGGATATTTTATCACTTTTTTGTGTTTATTTTTTTGTGAATTTTAGTGGATTTTAGTATATTTTTTATCTTTACATTTCTTGTGTTTTTTGGTGTATTTTGTCGGAAATTTGAGGAAAAAAAATACTACGACAGAACAGTTAACCGACATAAAGTGTTTTGACAGTTTTCTTTTCTTTTCCATACATTTGTCTTCTAGCACTTTGGCTAATGTACTGCCTAGCTTGGATAAACATTAGGTACATATCTCATTTTTTCTTGATTCCGTTTGCTCATGCAATGGACTAAAAATTTATATTTAATCAGAATTCATAATAATTCATCCAAAGCAATTTGATTCAAACGTTTAACCATTTGACAACCCTAGTATTTTTTACACAACTGATATTTATAATTCTAGTGTGAATCTGAGAATCTTCTGCATCAAGTAAATGGAAGAATACAGTTACATATAGTAGCTTACTGTGTAGCTATAGGTACATTAGTTTACTGTGTTTTTGCCAGATTAATACATTCTAAAACAAATATTCAGAGAATGCCTAATCTCACCCATATTTTGTGCCAACCTCAAGTTTCTATGAGAACCTGTTCTTGAATTAGAGCCAGTAATGTGATTTTGACCTTTCTGTTAAATGCGACCTTGACCTTTGACCTTTAATCAAATGGATCATTGCATCTGCTGTGCATTAGCTATATGTATATACCCATGTTATTTCATGGTGATATCTCCTAACCAATGTTGGCTGAGATTAAAAAATACAGTGGTACCTCTACTTACGAAATTAATTCATTCCAGAAGTGTTTTCGTACCATACATTTTTCGTAAATAGAGTCGCATTTTAAATGTAAAAGGCCTAATTCATTCCAAGGCCCCCAATACTACCCTCTAAACCCTTTCAAAATTCTAAAAATGTACAGATTTTGTATGAAATATGTATTAAAAGAAAATGTAGATTTGGATTTTAGCCCGTCCAGGCTAATGGCGGTGTCCAGGACAGAAGAGTTGAGCCACGTCTGGGTGAGAATGAGGATGCAGCAGTCTGGTGGATCATGTTTGCCATATAAATCCAGCTTCAGGTAGTCCAGTTTGTTTTCCAGTGAGCGTACATTGGCGAGCAAGACTGATGGAAGCGGTAGCTCTGAGCTAAGCTGTAAATCCACCACAACAGCCACGCTTCTGCTTCCTCTTGCGCCGCCTCCAATGTCTCCAGAGGCGTCCTCTGTCGGGGGAGACTCTGCTGTAGGACGCTGGATCTGACCAGCATACCAGACCAAGGCTTTGTAGAACGGTCTGCGTCTATGGGCTTGTGGAGTCCAAGTTTTTTACAATTTTTCCTAAACTGAAATTACCGTTAAAAGTGCCAAAGCCAAACAGAGCACCGCCATCACCCTGTTTACTGTAATTTTTGAATACGTACTGTAATAAAGTTTAAATGAGCACACTCGGAAAAACTTGGGAAACTACAGTGACTCCGTCTTGAATGAGGGTCAAAGGGTAACGAAAGCCAATGGCATGTTGCGCACAGTACGTACGTGACGTATTTACATACATTACATATAGTAATGTACATATAGTACTATAATTATGTATGGGGGGTTTCGGTTTCATTTCATAAATAGAATTTTCTTTCATATTCACAGACAAAAAATTGAGGCAAAACTTTTTCGTAACTTGGATCATTCGTTAGTTGGGTCTTTCGTAAATACTGTAGAGGTACCACTGTATACACAATTTTGTATCCCCCTTTGCACAAAAGCATAGATGTTAAAGTATTAATATATGAACTGATAGTACTGACAGCTTCTTTCACATTAGGCCTGTCTTATCATGAAACTTACAAATCTGTGACTCATTCATATCATGTTGCAACATCACATACACTTACATTCATCAGTGAAAACCTCAGATCCATAAAGATCATCCAGACTAGGGTCGCTCTCAATAATTTTTCAAGATAGTGAAAGAAAAATGTTTAGTTTTCTTAGACATTGTGATGACAATGTAGTCATTCCTTGGCTCAGAAGAACTAATACTAATATGAATACTAACAGCGAACACAAAATAACTCAAAAAACCTTGTCCCGAAATCAAAATTTGGCTTAATAAACATTTTCATTAGTAATGCTCTTTTTTTTTGCTACTTTGTCAGCAGGAGTGGAAAAAGACTGGCTGCTGTTTTACTCTCTTGGTGTATCGCCAGCTGAAACAGAGCAGCCTCTTTTTGACCCAAATGGAGAAAAAAAAGCACAGTTTATATGAGGAGATATAGGTTCTATGGTAAGATAAGCAAACACACCCAAAACAGCCAGATCGTCTGAGTGTTAAATGCAGCTGGGCACATGCAAACATACACAGTAGAGAAGAAGAAGGTCTTTTATCATTGTCTCAAATGCATTACTTCATCTAATTTCTGTTTAAATTCATGGACAGTTTCCTTCTGAAGCCAAACTTTAAACAGTCTGACCTGGTATGAATCTCATGAACTCACAGGACTCAACTATGCGTTTCTATAAATAAACATTGCACACAAACTTACATGCATCAGAGATGTCTTCACTCAAACATACACTCCATGTCATATATTTACACACTGAGTTTTACAACTAGTGAACTGGGGGTCCTGACTTCACCCAGTGGCACTGACCTGCTGCTCCCAGTTATCCGGTAGGGGCAGGTGATGGTTTCGTCCATTGGTTTTCTCGTAGTAATACATGAGGGCATTCAGATCTGGAAAATTGCGGTTGAGGTCAATTTCTCTGGCGTTTCCTCGACCCACTAGGTATCCATTGAACTCTGGACCCTGTTGAACCACAAACAAAATATCAAGTTTCCTAAAAAAAAAAAAAAAAAAAAAGCATCTATTGGGACATGTGTGTGTGTGGGGGGGGGGTGTTTTTTTTCCAACCAGCCAAGTGGATTAAATCATCACGCTGTGGCTTCCGGAGTTCTTATATTTTCAAGCTATGAATTCATATTCTTTGGAAGAGGTTGAGGGAAAACTGACTTGCCTATTATATAAACTACACAGACAGCTGCAGTTTTTTCTGGATATCACACCTAATCCACAATGACTTACATGTTTTCTTAGGAATCCTGACTTAAATATTTTCGCTATTTGCCTCTAAATGGTCAAATCCACTGAATATTGTAAGCTTAACCACATACTATTTTTTATTCATTTATTTTTTTTTATTATTATTACACTTACAATAAACCTAGTGCAGTGGAATTTTTGTGGCTTTTGACTTCAAATGCCACATTTGATTCTTCCATGAGATCTTAGAATCCTTTATTCTGTATTTTTAGCTCAAAAATCTCTTGTGCCATATTTTATTTTTATGCAAACAGACTTTTGGATCTCCTTTGACTGAACTATTTTCTACAATACTTCTAAAAATGTGACTTCCCTTTTCTCAAGCCTACATATCACCAAATTTCCACACTTCTGGATGTTGGGAAATGAAACACCCTCTTAATTGTATTGCAGATGCTGTAACACCCAAACATCTGTTGATGCAACAAATTACAGTGTGGTGTGCATGTGTCATATGAGTGAGTACCAAAGAGAAGGACAGTCATGTGCAACTTGCCTCCACAGGACATATAATTAGTCTCAAAGAAATTGTACCCACATGTTTTTTTATGTATTTGTGTTAAAGGGGATTACATCCTTGTGGTGGTAGTTTTATAGCCTGTGTAATTATTCCAACTAAAAAAACCAGAGGCTCTTACAAGAAACTGATAGATAGGATTATTATAGACATTATCAAACAGTGGAATATAAGAAAAACAACACTACCTGTCACTATTTCACTCAAAGTTGTGTCTCATTACTGAATATAATCACATGCACATTCATTTCTCATCCAAACATAACTTTGTTACTGTCATTGTACTGTAATTTAACTAACAGGTGTTCTGGTTTACTTCAGTACTTCATCATTTGTAAGATTTCCACTGGCAAAAACACAATCAGGGAAAAATGTGGAAATCTGTTTTTTTTTTTTTTTTCCATAATTCTCCATAAGTGGCAAATAATTGCTGAGAAAAGAACTGAATGAGTTCCGTTGGGAGAATTTCCCTGCTTTTTCTTAAGGGCTCACATATATCCATCAGGGTGTAGATTACCTGTCTGGCAGCCACCTCGTAGCCGTCAGGGTTCATGGAGGGCATGATGTGAATGCGTGTATCATAGATCAGTCTCGTGATCCGCTGGTTTCCAGCTCGATACTCCTCACAAAGAAACTGGGAGAACTTAATGAGCAGTTCACGGCCCAGTACTTCGTTGCCGTGCATGTTCCCCACGTACTTGAACTCTGGCTCCACTGGGAAGGAACAGGATAGAGGAAGAGGGGGCAATAGGTCAGAGAGCCACATAGAGGGGGTAAGTGTGACATTTACAATGAATGCCTAAGAAGCACTCACAACCTTTTATTATTATTATTATTATTATTATTATTATTATTATTATTATTATTATTATTATTATTATTATTATTATTATTATTATTATTATTATTATTATTATTATTATTATTATTATTATTATTGTTGTTGTTATTATTATTATTATTATTGTTGTTGTTATTATTATTATTATTATTATTATTATTATTATTATTATTATTATTATTATTATTATTATTATTATTATTATTATTATTATTATTATTATTATTATTATTATTATTATTATTATTATTATTATTTTGTTATTATTATTATTATTATTATTATTATTATTATTATTATTATATTATTATTATTATTATTATTATTATTATTATTATTATTATTATTATTATTATTGTTGTTATTATTATTATTATTATTATTATTATTATTATTATTATTATTATTATTATTATTATTATTATTATTATTATTATTATTATTATTATTATTATTATTATTATTATTATTAAGGGTTTAATTACTTTTTGTTCCACCATCACTGGTTTGTAAGTGTTGAAGGAAATCCCCACAAAATTAGTTTAAACTGAATAATAACTAGAGCAGAATGTTTATATGTTATCAGAGGTTTTTTTTTTTTGATAAAGAACTCCTACAGGTTCTGATGAAAGTGAGCCTGATTACAGTTGATTGAATTATTTGGATAAGGTCATCCAGCATTCCTGTGAGTATCTGTCACTGATTGTTTGAGCCACTTATCCAAACAGTCTCCTTCTGTATAGGGGTCCCTCCTCCCAGGGGTCCCTCCATTAATCACTGCTGCTGTGCAGAGTGAACCAAAGACCCCTAAATACTGCAACTAAACAAAGCTAGTGTCACATACTGGCTACAACTTTGCTATAAATGTGAAAAAGTAAATGTAAAAATAATAATAATAATAATAAAAAATACGATCCTGTGCCTGTTATATGATTTTCTTTGCAAGTCACTGATTTTCTGCACTTAGATTGTTCAAGAGTAAAGCTTTTGTTAAGTAAAGTATTGTGAAGCTTAGCAAATACTTCCAAATTTATGAACACCCTTCACTAATTGCTTAAGGCACCCAAATGGGAGCTTGGGTGCAGCAATTCACCTCCTTTTCTTTAACAAGGGCCAACTGGCCTGGGGTTCAGAAAACAGTGTTGGCTCTCACATGCAGCTTTAAAAAATGCACACATACTCAGCAGCATGTGAAAGACATGAACTTCCTAAAGGGTGCAAAGAGGTTGACCCAGACGAGACCTCAGGTCACTCCCCTCCATGAAGTGCACAGTTCCTGTTTTTCACCCTCAGTCACCTTGCAACAGAACATGCACACATCCTTCTATTCTACTGAAGGAAGCCCCTACGTGTGCAAACGCAGAAAAAATGCAAGCTCAGCCACCGCCAAAAAAGCATTCCCTGCAAGTTTTTTCCAAGTTGCTGCAACAGAAGACTTAAGAATGGCAACATAATTAAACATAATAATTGAAATAATCCAAATATGCGCAAATATGACCCTTTGGCCTGTTTACTATGAAAACACTGGCAATAGTAAGATCATAGTTTCTACTCTGTAACTGATATGCAAAAGAAATACCTGAAGAGCTGATCCAGTGGCTTGGAGTGAGAGGAAAAACAACAGAGCTTTGGCAAGATTGGCTTCAGGGTTAAGCCCTAAGTGAACCTCTGTGTCATCTGCTCAGCTTTCAGTAACACTCCACATTATGTTAGTGGTCGGACGACAAAAACTGAAATTAATCACAGATGTTGACTCCACAAAACACAGGTCTTTAAAAAAAATAATGTAACACTGAAACAACTCTTGCTTTTCTTTCTTCCTTTGTAATATGGAAACACTGAAAAAGTAAAAGTGTTGTATAACCTCCAGAAAAAAACATAATGTCATACCCTGCTTTGGATAATTCCAACTGTGTTTCCAACTTTGTATTTAATATCTGTATCATAGTTGTCTGTTACTTTGTGCTGTAGTTTATAAAAAAAAAAAAAAAAAAAAGTTGGAGGAACTAGTTTTGAGGTTATTATTGACAGTTTAGTTCATGTAATTTAAGACATTTTCCCACTTAAGAATATACTTCTAACATTTCAATCTAAACGCCCTGATTATAACATGTCTATCCACACTGGACAGTCAAACAGTAGATCAGGTGTTACCCACATGCCTCATGGATGCCCGGGTTATCACTGAACTCCAGCACATAGAGATGCCTCCCCTCCACGCTGCGCCCAACGCTGTAAATACGAGTGATGTAGGGGCATTCACTCTGCACTGCAAACAGAGCACGCACCATGTCCTCGTATCGGTGATGCTTGAATTCTGAGCCTGACACCAGGAGCCCCATCATCAGCCCCAGCACAAGAGCACAGAACCAGGGGAAGGTCCAACCCTGCTGCATGGTCCCTCAGCCCAACTTATGCAGCACAGGAGGAGAGAAGATGATGTTGAAGTGCCTGCAGCTATGCAACGCTCTGTAACTCTGTCAACTCCTGATGCTCCCTCAGATGAATATTTATCTCTTCACACACCAAACATAGTGCTGATTCTCTGCTTGCTCTTTTTCTTCTCTTGTCCCTCTTGCTCTCCCTGTCTGCCTCTCTGCCTCCTCCCACATACAGTCCTCACTCTGAAGAGCAAGTAAGGACAGCCCCCCGCTCCTTCTTTGTCTCACTCTCCTCCTCCAACAGCTGCTTCTTTCCCTCTCTCTTTCTCTTTGGGTCCTTGTCAAGTACATGCTACTTGCTTTATTGCCACTTAGAATACTTCTGCTGCAAGTAGTTCACCCCGCAGCCCCCCTAAGCTTTCTGCTCACACAATCTGAATTTCATTCTCTCTCTGAGACACTCATTTTCTATCCTTTTCTTTGTCCCAAACTCTTGTTCTATACTCCCTTCCTGGGAAACAGGGTTGTTTCCACGGCACTGCTCTCCCCAACCCCTGCAGCCCTCAATCATCCATTCATTAACTCTTAAGTCAACACACAACCCCTGTGTGTGTGCCTATGCATGTGTGTGTGTGTGTGTGTGTGTGTGTGTGTGTGTGTGTGCGTGTGCGTGTGTGTGTGTATGCACGTGTGCCAGCAGTCCTCGGAAGAATCAGTGTGGGAGCTCTTTCGCAACCTTTGGGCTCTTTTGTTGCTCTATTTCCCTGAAGGAGCATTTCTACACACACACATATGCTCCTATGGCCTAAAGAAGAAAGAACAAATGCTGCAATTAAACTTCTAAAAGCCCCAGGTTGATGCCAAGACACTTGCACCCCCCCCCCCCCCCCCCCCCCCCCACACACACACACACACACAAATACTCACACAAAACTGCAAAGTGTGCAAGGGGTGCTGTCAATCAAACCTCCTGGAGGAAAGAGGAGCTTTTTCTACCTACAAAGTTGTGCAACTACCCTGTGGACGCTTCAAAAAAGAGGGAAGGAAAAAGAAATGCAAACATGAGGCAACTGACAGACTTGCAGATGGAACATTGAGCAACAGGAGAGTCAAGAAAAAGGAGAAATGTAAAGACATATACCAGGGAAGAGTGTTGTTAAGGGATCACTCATAAGTGTGGATCCAAAAGGAAGGAGATCAAAACCAGTTGTGTCCAACTAAAAATATTTATTTTTTTACCAAAGTACAAAAAGAAACAAAAAGGGAGTTCCAAGAATAAAACAAATGACTGTACACAGTAAATTTTGCAGTGTTAAATCAACACTTCTAGAGTGTATTTGGTCCCATTGTCTCCAAATTAACACTGCAAAATCTACAGTGTATTTATTCACCGTCAAATAACTATATAAATACAGACTTCAGGGCGATAAGACATAACTAGAACAACACATAAAGGGGAAGCTTGCTTTTGTATTTGTACATTCTTTATTATTTTACTAATGGTTTTATATAAGTGTGTATATCTGTGCTTTTATTTTCTGATCTTGTAAACATTTAGCCTGGACACCACATGGAAATTAGCCATTGTTTTATAATCTGGTACATTTACATCAATCAACAGGAGGACAGTGAAGGAATCAGGGAAAATGCAAACATAAACACCAAGGCAAACCCGTTCATCAAAATAAAACAGGAACCTGTACAGACCAAATTAAAACAAAATCAAAATAACTGATGATGCACACAGCATGCACACTGAAAAAAGTAAAACGTTGACAACTTAAAAATTCTCCTTCAATTAATAATTTTGACTTTTAATCTCCTGATTTCGACTTTTTGCTCATAATTTTGACTTTTTATCTGATGATTTTGACTTTTTTTCCTCATGATTTTGACTTTTTAGCTCAGAATTTTGACTTTTTATATCATCATTTTGACTTTTTATGGTCACAAATAAATAAAAATCTAGTTGAGTGAACCAAATTCAATTGCATAAGGCTAGGGTTATTTAACTAGATGTTCTTATGTGTGACCTATTGAAGAAAAATTTTTAAGTTAATTCAATATTTTACTTTTTTCAGTGTATATGGAGGAGGAGAAATAAAAGAGAAAAAAAAAGGGTACGAGACACATTTTGAGCAAAAATAAAGACAGTATAACCGGAATTCAAAAGAATAACCTTCTCTGTTACTAATTTTACTGTGCAGGAAGGCCTCTCATCATATGTCATCAGTGTCATTTAACTGGACAAGCTGTGGGACTGGCTTTGCTTTGGACAGGTCCTCATTGTCTGTAGGGGTGATTATATTTCTCCAGCTTCATTGTTTACATCTGTTGGGCCTCAAGGCTCTGCTCTGCCCTGTCCCATTCACATCTCACTGCCATGCCAAAGAAACTCATCTGTAACTTTTAATTAGATGAAACAATCTTGGCTAAACACGATCGTTAAGCAAAAACCACAATGTCCAAAAATGACTTTCATCTTGTCACTGGGGTTGAATCCTTGAAAACAGTTGGAGACAGATTTGACGTCAAAACAACGTGCAAAGTCTGGGATTTAATCTGCAATTGTGACCTTGAGACTTTTAAGAATTTGAAGAAGAAACTAGAGAGACAACTGCAAGGAAGATGTGAAACAAAACTTAAAATAGTACAAAGTAAGTCTTTGTGTTTTCATAAAACAGCAGCTGTGTAGTAGATTTTTTTTTTTTAGAATAAAACCAACATCATCATTTAATTTAATTGTATTCTTCTAACAGACAATTTAACAATATTACCTTTTATACCTGTTTTCCACAAGGTGTCAGCAGAAATTCACTTTTCTAACAATGATCACAGACTCAATGAAATGAGTCTGACAAAATTCTGTGTATATTTGACATTTGCATATCTCAGCCTTTTTATTTAATAACCAATATAAATAAAGTATGCATTGCAGTAAAAACAAATAAACCAAAAAAAACAACTGCTTCAAGAGACCATAGTGAAAATATTTATTTTGCACTTACCATAGTTTTCAACAAAACATTGATGTTTCTAACTGTGCTGATTCTTATCATGGTGTCAGAAGTCACACTATATTGTGACTTTGACATTCAGTAACTATTTAGGGGGTTTTTTTTATGTGTGTGTTTTAAGTCTGTGCACATATTTCTTAGACTTTTTTGTAATATCTATAGAAAAGAGAATTAGACATAAACAACAAGGACTCAGTGGTACATTTATATCAGTTCTTAAATTAATTTTCTCAATTTTTAATATTTCTTAATTGATATATTTTCATTTATTCCAATATTATACTCTGTATTTTGCATTTTTCTTTTTTTTTTTTTTTTTTTTTTTTTTTACGTGTGTGTAAATCATATATTTTGCTATATTTAGGATCAAAGTAGTTAAAGTAGTAGTGTTATAATATCAGAAACTGAGAAAACTGAAGAAAAAGTGTCTTTTTCAGTAAAATATATCATTAATTTAACATAAATCAAATGTTTCCATCCAATGTCACTGATGAATTAATATTGTAGAATATAATGGTGTTTCCATGTTCACTACGGAGCCTCTGAAAGTCCAAATGGGTCATATCTGATGACCATGAAAAGATGATGAACTGCATTTTACACCAGTTATTTACATGAATTGAAAAGCGCAATGGATAATTAAGTATATAACAGTGTAAATCAGTAGATGGTTCAGGTTAAAGGTGGATGTTTGGATCTTCATGGGTTATTACAGTAGTGGAAAAAAAGTTTTTCACACTCTTAAAATTATACAGTTTCCAATATTATCATTTTTTGTTTGTTTATTTATTCTTTATAAGAAACATGTTTTAATATGTTATGTCATGGAGGTTTTTCTGCTAAAACATTTAGTTTTGACCTAGACAAAACAGAGCATGTGCAGAAAGGAGTTTGTGGGTTTGGAGAAGGGAACAATACTTGGCAGATATCAGCAACTTAAGAAAAAAAAAAAAGCAATATATTACAAATGCATGGGGTGTCCAAAAGCTTTGTTCCACTACTGTATCTCATTGTCTTATTTCAACCATGCAAAAACAACAAACTTAGAGGTTCAATAAGACTTTTGCACATCACTGTATGTATTCACACATTATACTTAAGGATTATATTACTGTAACATAATCAAATGTGTGCATATAATTTGAGGACATTCAATATTTCCATTATCAAATGCATATATATTCCATCATATGACAGCAAAATGACATCTGGTGGCAGCAAATGATACTACATTAAAAATACATTAAATGTTATCACTTTAAATACGTTGAATCACTACTAATATTAGATGTTTTTTCTGGTTCACCATGAATGCATCATTTAACCCTCTGTTATCCAGGTGTGCTTTTTACACACTTGGGGGTGTTGGTAGAGTGGGTCGTCCATTAACCAAAGAGTTAGCGGATCGATTCCCGGCCTGTCCTAGTCAGTCTGTTGTGTCCTTGGGCAAGACACTTCACCCTCCTTGCCTCCAGTATCACTCACACTGGTGTATGAATGTTTGGTGGTGGTCAGCGGTAGGCGCAAAATGGCTGCCACGCTTCTGTCAGTTTGCCCCAGGGCAACTGTGGCTGCATATGTAGTTTACCACCACCAGAGGGAGCATGTGAGAGTGAATGAATAATGGATCAATAATGTAAAGTGCTTTGGGTGCATTGAAAAGCGCTATGGAAATCGAATTCATTATTATTATTTGTATTAAAAAACATCACGTTATTGTTCATTTTCACATTATCTTTAAAATTTTGGACACCAACTAAAATTAATAAAAGACAATGACAAGACCAACATCTGTCTGTATTGTGTGCCACAAAACGCCCTATTTTTTTCCCATTATAAACACTGTTTTTGATCCACTAGCCATTAAGGCATAAATCATGAAAAAAAAAACTTTTTCTTGCATAAAAAAATGTCGTACCATAATGAACATTTTTGCATCCCCAATGTTTTTTTTTTACATTACAAAAACTGGATTTAAACTGTAATTTTTTTTTTATTATTATTGAGTATTCATTTTTGTAATTCTTTTATATTTTCTTTTTTATATCTATATAATTTACTATTTCATCAGTTTGAGCTGTAAATACAATTCCAAACTGTATGAAATGTATTTATTTATTTATATATTTTAACATTATTCCACAAGTGTGCTTTTACTGTACACTTTGTGCTTAGTAAGGGCCTTTCTGGGAGGGAGTGTTAATGATTATTTGTGCATTCTTTGCAACAAGTAACTTTTCCTTCCAGTAGTGGGCAGTGTGCACTAACAAAAACCTCACATAGACTTATTTAATGTCTCTTAAAATGGATCCATTTGTATCCATGCGTTTTATTTGTTGCATTTCAACCACTTATACACTGCGTTGACATTTCAGTAAAGATGTTTTGCAAACTAAATGAAGTTATTGAGTATGTTAAACTTTCTAAATATATCTGATCTGAGCATATAAACACAGCAGATGGAACAATGTGTCATGTTTTGATGGTCAGACCTGTTCTTATGTTCAGCCAGTCTTTGGATGCTGCTCTTTCCCCGCCCATCACATTAGTAGTATAATTATCAGAGTCCTGCATGAGGAGTGGGGTTGGCCTTCAGACATTTGACTCTATTTGGAGTTGTGTCGGTTGTACATGAAGTAAAGTTTTTTTTTTCTTTCTTTCTTTCTTTTTCTTTTTTTTTTTTTTTTTTTTCTCTCCCTTGTTCTGCAGCCCTCACACTTCCAGTAGAGCTCTTTGGCTCCAAACTCCGCACAGAGAGCGCACGAGGATGGGTGCTCTCCACGCGCACAGGATACTATGGGCATGCGTTTGGATTTTTACAGGATTAACAGGAGTTTATGGTGAGTTCTGTTTTTATATGTGCAGAATAAATCGTAGCTATTTAGCAAGTTAAAGCAGACTGTAAAATAACCCCCCCCCCCCAAAAAAAAAAAAAAAAAAAAACTGCATTAAGGCACAAAGACAGATGTGCCAAAAATGTTTCACAGTTACAGATAAACCCATTATTAACGCAAACCTCTTCAGCAGTGTTTTTTATCCGTTGCATTAGAAGAAAGAAGCATTAAATGCACTTTTTTTTCTGCCTATACATCACTTGAAACCATTTCAGATGAGTACATTTAAAAAGGGTTGTCAAAGTTAATCCATCATCATGATGAATATGATTCAAAAATTTTATGCAATTAAAGGGAAATTTAATTGTCTTGTTTCAAGTTGTTTTGTTGAAACTTTTAAAATTGCATTTATATTCACATTTTTGCGAATATGGATATTTTATCACAGTTTTTGGTGTTTTTTTTCTGTATTTTAGAAGAGTTTCTGAATATGTTTTGGATTACTGTTTTGTGTGTTAGTTTATTTTTTTTATTTTTTTTAGATCTCTACATTATTTGTGTTTCTTAGTGTATTTTTGTGTATTTTGTGGGAAGTTTGAGTAAAAAAACAAAACAAAACAGGTTGACTGATATAAAGTGTTATAAATGATCGTAATTAATCCAAATTAATCCAAAGCAGCCCTGTGATTAATCTGATAAAAAAAATAATTTGAAAGCCCTAAACTTTAATATACCAAACAAACCAAAAAAAATCACAAAGATTATCCATGTGTTAAAGTACAGGTAACAGCTGATCAGTGACGTATCTAACTCTTTTTCATTCCAGGTTCTAATGTCTGCACGTCCAGAGGAGCCAGTACATGTAAGCAGTGTCTGGCTGTGCACCCCAGCTGTGCCTGGTGCTTCCAAGAGGTGTGTTTCTTTTTCATTCTGCTTTATATGTGCCAGCTCGACCAGTTCAGGGTGGTACTGATCTCACCATCTCTTGAGTAATCTGACAGAGAAGAATGCAGACAAAGCTGGAGGTCCCATGCACACATTTAACAGTTTATTAGTATGAGTAGAGTGAAGTCTGAACCATGATAGGGTGTAAAGTATCTGAGCTCTGACTCCCTAAGAACACACATCTCATCATCATAGCCACAGTCATAAAGTGGATAAGAGTTAATACTTTGAGCTCCTTCACTGACATTAAGTGGGCTCCTTGTCTTAGTCTTGGCATTTAAAGCTCGAGGTCACATGACTCTTTAGGGATAACATCCTATTGGGCTTAAATGTCCAAGCATAATGTTAAAATGTTTTTCATTTCAGTCAGGGAGTTTATATATTTCACACCCATCCTCCCCTTTTTCTGAAAACTTTTGCTATTTATTTATTAATTTTTATTTTATTTTATTTTATTTTTTACAGCTGTGTTTTTGATATCTTTATACATAAATAACATAACAATTTATAGTATCTACACACAATTGATTATGTATTAACCATTTCTTACCTATTTGTTAATGTCTTGTAAAGGTTCATACTAGTGTAAATATAAAATGATATTATATTTAACCAACACTGCACCTGTTGGTTAAAAATAATCTAATTTTACATTAAGACATTAACAAATAGGTAACAAATGGTTAATACATAATGAACAACCCATTTAGAAATGGGTAATAAATGGTTAATACATAGTGAATTTTGTGTAGGTATTATAAAGTGTTACCATAAATAGTTTATTCAGACTGTGTTGAAATGAGACATTTTTAATGACAGTGGAATTTACTCAAAGTTTCTGAAATCCTGGAGTATCTGTATCTGTATCTGTATCTGTATCTGTATCTGTATCTGTTTCTGTATCTGTATCTGTATCTGTATCTGTATCTGTATCTGTATCTGTATCTGTATCTGTATCTGTATCTGTTTCTGTATCTGTATCTGTATCTGTATCTGTATCTGTATCTGTATCTGTTTCTGTATCTGTATCTGTTTCTGTTTCTGTTTCTGTATCTGTATCTGTATCTGTATCTGTATCTGTATCTGTATCTGTATCTGTTTCTGTATCTGTATCTGTATCTGTATCTGTATCTGTTTCTGTATCTGTATCTGTTTCTGTTTCTGTTTCTGTATCTGTATCTGTATCTGTATCTGTATCTGTATCTGTTTCTGTATCTGTATCTGTATCTGTATCTGTTTCTGTATCTGTATCTGTTTCTGTATCTGTATCTGTATCTGTATCTGTATCTGTATCTGTATCTGTATCTGTATCTGTATCTGTTTCTGTATCTGTATCTGTGTCTGTTTCTGTATCTGTATCTTCTCTCCAGAGGTGGAAGTAACAAAGTAAAAGTACTTAATTACTGTAATTTTTGGGGGGTATCTGCATTTTCCTTGTCGACCAGTGTTATTCACACACTGTAAAATCCAATTAGTTGTCATTGCTCAGAAAAAGCATGCAAACTGATTACACTTATAAAAACTAATAAAGAGAACTAAATATTTTAAGTTGTATTTTAGGACAATGGCACCATTTTTTATTTACTTAGATTGCTGAAGTAACGCTTGCTTGTTGTTTTTAAGTGAAATCAGTTTACATGGTTCTAACACAGGGGTCTCAAACATCTGGCCCGGGGGCCAAATGCAGCCCACCAAACGTTACAATGCGGCCCCTGGGCTGAAGAGAATGATAACTAAAAAAAAAAAGACTATTTTCTACTATAAATGATGATGACTTCAAATGTCTTTTTTTGGTTTAGTGGACAAAACTAACTTTAATTTATGAAAATATTTACATTTACAAACTATTCTGTAACAATAAAATGTGAATAATTTTAACAAATGTGAACAACCTGAAATGTCGAAAGAAAATTAAGACACAAATTGAACCATTTTCTGCTTCTGTTACTAAGAGTTTAGTGTCTTTGTAGAACTGAGGGAGAATAGCGTTAAATTTGACCTTAATTTCCTTGTGCATTTGCATTTGGATCATTTATAAAAAGTACTTTCATAATTTAATGGGGGTTTTTTTGTACTAAAACAATGACAAAAACTTGGAGTCATTATTTTTTGTATAGGTTATTATGTTTTAATTTTACTGCTCCGGCCCATTGGAGATCAAATCAGGCTGAATGTGGCCCCTGAAGAAAATGAGTTTGAGACCCCTGTCTGTTCTATCAAGTAAGTCCAATTACTGTCCAAGTAAATGTAACTTAGAAAAAGGTTAAGTTGGTCTAACGTACTGTAGGTAAGTGTGTTATAGGGACAAAAGACAGAGTAAGTTTCACATGCAAAGACTGAATAGATTGAAATAAAAATTCTAAAAAGGAAGCAATAGTTAATACATTTTAAAATATGTAGTTCTCTTTACCTGTTTTTATAACTAATCTGTTTGCATGCTTTTTCTGAGTAACAACAACTAATTGGAATTTATAGTGCATGTATTGGTTGGATAAATGGCTTCACAGGTATTACACAGTTTGGATCAGTAGATGGTTGTGGATTCTGGTACAGTTTTGGGTGTTTATGAGTTAAATCAATTCAGTATGGTCATGCATTTCAACACAGCTTGATCGCAGACTCCAATTCTGTAAATAAATAGCTGTTAGATTACATTTTTTCCACATAAAAGTTTTCCAAAGCAGTGAGGGAATTGATGGAAACTGGCTACATTTCTGTTAAAAAAAAATAAAAATAATAATAATAATAATGCCCTACGTCTTCTTTCAGGACTTCGGCCAGGGTGTTGCCAGCTCTTCCCGTTGTGATCTGAAGATTAACCTCATAGCGTCGGGCTGTGCTTCATCATCTCTTGAATCCCCAAACAGCAAACTACAGGTTATGGAAGACCGGCCTCTCAGCAACAAAGCAGCGGGGGCCACACAGGATGTCACACAGATTAAACCCCAGAAACTTCACATCACTCTCCGACCAGGTGAGCTTGACTTTATATTGTAGTATTCTGATGTAAAATTATCTCATGAAGAAGCAGTTATCCAGCATTATTTGTTTTAGAATCTACAATATGACAAAGATGATGAATAACCAGAGGTGGTTAAAGTACTCACATTCTGTACTTAAGTAGAAGTACAGCTACTTATGTGGAAAAATACTCTAGTCAAAGTAGAAGTACTGATTCAACTCCTCTACTTAAGAAAAAGTTAAAAAAAAATAAATAATTCTATGGATGCAATAATATTAAAAATGTCATGAAAAAGAGATTAAAAAAGTAAAAATTCAAAAATTATAGGATAAAAAGTAAAAATTATAAGAAAAAGTACAAATTCTGAGATAAGAAAAGGATAATTATGCGATAAAAAGTTACAACGATGGTATAGTGAGTCACAATTTATGATTTATGACTAATTTTTCACACTGTCACATTTGTGTAATTTGAAAAAGTAACGAGTCTATTCTGAAAATGTAAAGAGTATAAAGTACAGATATTTTTACAAAAATGTTGTATTGTTTAAATACTGTGTACTCTTTGCTCCCTTATCATATTTTCTACATATTATTTGTTACTTTAGTACCCTATCAAGTGTCTAACCATGTTTTTCATTTGTAGATGTATATTGCCAAAAGTATTCACTCACTTGCCTTAAAATATATTTAAGTAACATCTTTCATAAACCAGAGTTTAATATGTCATTGCAGTGTTCTGTAACTGTGTGTGTGTGCATGGTGGAGGGAGGCGTAAGTGTAATGCAACAGTGATGATGATTTTTTTGTATGAAATGTATGCTGTGGTACCAAGGATTTAGCTTCACCAGTGGAAAGACTGCGTTGTCCAAAATGTCTTGCTTCAGCACCAAGAGATATAGAACAAAGAGACTTTGGACCCAACTTTGTGGGAACAGTTTGGGGATGGCCCCTTCTTGTCCCAACATGACTGTGCACCAGTGTAGACAGTAATGTCCATAAAGACGTGAATGAGAGTGTTTCATGTGGATGAACTTGACTGACCTGACCTTTAACCTCATAGAATACAATTGTGAGCCAGGTCTTCTGTCCAACAGTGTGTGATCTCACAAATGCTTCTGCGAGGAATGGTAAAAAAAAAAAAAAAAAAAAAAAAAATCCCCATAAACACACTCCTAAACCTTGTAGAAAACCTTCCCAAAAAGAGTTGAAGCTGTTACAGCTGAACAGACATGGGAACGCGATGTCAAGTTCATATGTGAGTCAAGGCAGGTGAGACAATAAAGTGTATTTTACTGCTTTTTTTTTTTTAAATATCATGGCCAGGGGAGTGCAGATGAAAACTAGCCTTCTGGGTAATTCTGACTCTTTTTTTTTTTTTTACCATGTATTATCATGTGTTTTATGAAATTGTATGGTCCACTTTCACATCAACTAAACTTAAGCTTAAAACAATTCCCCCAGTGGAACTACAAATGCTCAAAACATTTAGTAACATATTCACAATATTATTAAAATTGCACTTACATTTTTTTTTTAGTTATTTCAGGTTATTCATATTAGTGCAGGTTATTCATATTTTATTGTTGAAGGACAGTTTGTAAATGTCAATATTTTCACAGTGTTACTTTTTTTTTTCATAATATACCAAGAAGAAAATTTGAAGTTATTATTATGGTATTATTTTACTGGAGACACATTGATCTGTATTTTGTTCCAGATGATGCCAAGCGTTTCACTGTGAAGGTGCGTCAGGTAGAGGACTACCCTGTAGATCTCTACTACCTCATGGACCTGTCCTACTCCATGCATGATGACCTTAATCGTCTGAGGTTTCTGGGCAGAAGTCTGGCCGACGCAATGAACCGCACAACCAGTAACCTCCGTATGGGCTTTGGAGCTTTTGTGGACAAGCCGCTGTCACCGTACATGTACATTTCCCCAAAGGAGGCTGTGAAGAACCCCTGCTACAGGTAACAGTTTGAATATAGCCAATGGATTGATCTGGTTCACACTGACAGTTCACTAAGTGATTCTTAGCTAAAGAAGTGTATTTAAAAATCACAGAAACTTGGAAAAGTAGTGCATTCTTAAAGACTTAAAGAGATTTATTGTTTTGGGAAACATACTTTTTTTCCTGCCAAGGAGAAGATTTGCTCTGCCCTACTGTGCATTACATAGACCCATACAGACACTTATTTCAACAAAAAAGACTGAAATACGAGGAAAGTAGAAACAACACATTCTTTATTTTAGTTGTTGTGTATAAATCAAATGAAATGGTGGGTGAAGTTATGGTTGAGAGTAAAAATGTGCTACAGAAACTTTTCCATTGGATCACCAAATGAACTTCCCCATATTCTGCCATATTAGCAAGATTAAGAAGAATTAAGTTTAGAATGCAGGGTCACCACTAAAAACAACTATATATATATATATTAGATCATTTTTGGGTGTTTTTTTTCTGTTTTGTAGAAGAGCTTTGGATATGTTTTGGGTTTTTCATGACAACAGTCTAATCCCAGATCATCTTCCCTATTAACGGATTAAAAATTTCAACGCGAAACTTTCAATTTTATTACACATTTACTTGATTATGTTCCAGAACAAATTGTCATATTCCAATAAGCTCTGTAAGCTCCTCACAGTACAGGACTAAAATACTCTTACATTTAATAAAATGTAGCAATATAAATATAAAATAGCAATATAGTCACCATTAAAAAAAAAAAAAAAATCATAACAATGCATTTCGATGTACTATCAGTTAATGATGGGAACTAATACATTTCTTGTTTTGTGTTTTGAGCTGTAAATGGTTACCTCATATGAAAACAAAATGATCCAAGTCATAGATTTTTATCAGGAATGCAGTAAAAACACCAAATCCCATGAACCCATACTGTTCACAGTGTCATTTTCTACTTTATCTGTTATTATTGTTTTGACTAAGAAACCCCCACTGACAGAAATTACATAGACTTTGTGAAACAGACTTAAAAGGCAATAGTATAAATCTTATTTTTTACTTCTCTGTAGAAAGTAATTAACCCTTTAACACTTTATGCGTTATTTCAATGAAACAAACATGAATTTATATGTGTTTCAGGTTCATAAAAGGTGCGGTAAGTATGTGTTTGTGTTCCTTTCCTTCAGTGGTTTTGTTTTAGGTCAAAACAGGTGGAATAATAGAAAAAGACAAAGAGAGGAATAGAAGTTTAACAGATTTTTACTAAATCAAGTACTCAGAATATATTTCAAAAACAGATTTAGGATGTTGAACATGAACTGTAGACTGAAACACACTGAAGAACACATATTTGAAAATTGATTTAGGAGTTTTTGCTTCAGGGTTACTTTTTTCTAAATCAGTCCAGCTGCTTTTTGGCACCTGGTTGAACTCCGAAACTGTAAAAACAAAAACACACCAAAAGGAAAATCATGACAATACTGCAAACAAAATAAAAACAAAAGGAAACAAAACAAAAAAAAACACACACACACAAGGAAAACAGGAAAAAAGCCCAAATCAAATATTTGTTATTGTAAGTCATTTCACTCACTGCTTTGTGTTTTACCCCCCCCCCATTATACCAGTAGCCAGTGGCGTGCACAGACATTTTGGGGGGCAAGTGCTCTGGAGGGGGAAGGGGGGGCACTTTTTGCGCACATGTTATTATAGTGCAATATTAAAAAGAAAAGTATTACATGCACAGGTTGAATGCAATTTGACTTTTATTTGTAACATTCTATAAAAGTGAGTTTTCAAAGTCTAGATATTATATTATCTATACACAGTCTGATAAAGTCATTATCCTATATTATCTATATAGAGTCATTCTCAAATATTTGGATGAACTCTCGACAAAGGTGTGTAAATGGTATCTTTTTGAAGTAGATAAATGTGTGTTTACCCTCCACTGCAGACACTGTAGTAAAGTGGACTATACTCTACTATCAGACTGTAGTAAAGTGGACTATACTCTACTATCAGACTGTAGTAAAGTGGACTATACTCTAATATCAGACTGTAGTAAAGTGGACTATACTCTAATATCAGAATGTAGTAAAGTGGACTATACTCTAATATCAGACTGTAGTAAAGTGGACTATACTCTAATATCAGAATGTAGTAAAGTGGACTATACTCTAATATCAGACTGTAGTAAAGTGGACTATACTCTAATAACAGACTGTAGTAAAGTGGACTATACTCTACTATCAGAATGTAGTAAAGTGGACTATACTCTAATAACAGACTGTAGTAAAGTGGACTATACTCTACTATCAGAATGTAGTAAAGTGGACTATACTCTAATATCAGAATGTAGTAAAGTGGACTATACTCTAATATCAGACTGTAGTAAAGTGGACTATACTCTAATAACAGACTGTAGTAAAGTGGACTATACTCTACTAGCAGAATGTAGTAAAGTGGACTATACTCTAATAACAGACTGTAGTAAAGTGGACTATACTCTAATATCAGACTGTAGTAAAGTGGACTATACTCTAATATCAGACTGTAGTAAAGTGGACTATACTCTAATAACAGAATGTAGTAAAGTGGATTATACTCTAAAGCAGCATCCTCTTTGGTGTCATGTCCTATATGGGAATATTTTCACAGGAAATGGGAATTATTTGGAGATTAAATGTTTCTTGTTTATGTGTTCATTTATGTTGCCTGCCTACAAAACCTACACAAAAGAAAACATTCATTTTAACAGATAGATTTGCAAAGTGCAATGCTCATGGAATCAAAAGCATTTACCATTCATTTATTAGTCTATAAATGACTGTATAATATAATTCAACAGAGGTTCTTAAATATAACTGACTGAACACTGTCAAACATATCTGACTTGTTAAGAAATTAACCTGCTGCAAGTCATTGAAGCCTTATTTCACTGTCATTTCCTTCCTCTCTGTCTAGTTTAGGTGGTGTACAGGAAACTGTATTGAATGAGTCAGTACTCTAATCAGGTTCAGATGAATCTAATAAATAACTAAATAACTAAAACTATATTCCATCCTTGTCGTGGAAATAAAAAGAAATAAAAGCACGCCACCAAGATGTTTTTTGACTGCGCTGCACCTGAGTGTCATATTTCAGGCCATAGCACCGAAATCTGGAGGTTAGACCCCTCCCCCCATTCTTTCCAATCTAGCCGGAAAATATGGTCACTACAGTTGTGGCTTGCCTTATTATCAGCTGTTGCTGCTGCTATGCATTTCATCGTAGGTCGGAAGTGTGTGAGAAGGTCTAACTGTTCTGTCTTTGTTTTATTTTATTTTATTTATTTATTTATTTGGGGGGGGGGGGGGGTCTCAAATTCCCCATAAAATACCTCAAAATACACTGAGAAACACAAAAAAAATGCGTAGATTTTTTTTTTTTAAAAAGAGAGTAAAATTACCCCCAAAAAACTCTCTAAAATGCAGAACAAAACACCAAAAACTATGATAAAATATCCTAAACATATGCAAAAATATGAATATAAATACAATTAACATGTTTATTCAACAACTTCAACAGTTTCAACAAAACAACTTGAAGCAAAAACAACTGTTTCATTTAACTGCTTTAAAAAATTTTAAACAGATTAATGATGATGATGGATTAATCCACATAAATACGTTAACTTTTGCACCCTGAAGAATATTATATATGTTTAGCGAGGTCTATTCTATCAGGACATTTTGAAATGTTCCCTTTTGAGCGAATAGTTGACTTGTTAGTAATATTTGAAATAAATACATTCAGAATGCTCATCACAGCTACGTCAGAGGTTAAAAGGGCTAAAGTCCATGAGAAAAAGTCATCCTCTTGTTACTGATAGCTATTGTACTGTCCTACTTCTTTACAATGGAAAGTTTATTTTTAGCCAGATTTTTAGATTCACCTTCTTACAGCACTAGTGTGGACTTCAGTGGTTGTTTATGTCTGTGTGTGGATCGTACCCTCATTATGTACATGATGTCATTTCAGTGAGTACACCTTTAAACACAGGGTTTCTCAGTAAAAAGTCAGAGTCACAGCGCTTGTTAAAGGCTTACAGTGGTTCCATACTGCTTGGTCAGCTGTTCAGAATTAACCGCAGGTGATGCATTGGCAGAGTAACACAGTGTCACCGAGCTGCTGAAACTCCACCCCAAAAAACCTCTGAGGTTGATTTAGTGCTTTAAGGTCCCCTGGGGTCATTTACTTTCCCGCGTACATGCAGTCTGGCCAGTTCAACCCCGAGGAATGTTTTGGTAAGAGATAAGGGAAATTTAAAGTTGTACAGAAAACAGAGAATGGGTCCACTGGTGATGAAAATCAAATACACTCTGTAAAAAATGACTGTGGAATTAACAACGAAAAGTTATAGAATTGCAACAAGTGAAAATATAAAGTTAGATTTTTATGTTAAGGATTAAATCCCATGTAGCTGTTTTTTGCAGGAAGATTATATTAACAAAAGCAGATTTGTATGTAGAAATTATGTATATCCATGGAGAGGCTAAGTCACACCCTTCTACTTCTGGTCCATGGGTGCTTAGCTCGCAAAAAATCTGAATGGAAGTGAATGAAGCGAGTCATGCAAAATACTGATTTCATTTGACAAGTGCTCTGAATTCACATATGATAGCGGTTCATAAGAAATACTTGATGTGTCATAGGTAGACCACCTGTTTTTGATGTGACGTTAGGTTTTATGTGGGCTTAGTAAGAGACTACAATGCATTGCATATGTGATGTCACGTCACATCAGCTGTGGTGTGGGTTTTACTCACAAATGGTTAACAGAAGCAGTTGAAATGCACAGAAATAATGATAATTTATTATGAGGTACAACATGTGTGTGATTCAGGGCACATGACAAACCAAATACCATTATAGCATTTTATTTCCCATTAAATACCATTCATTAATTTTCTGATCTCAGGCCCCATGAGTCTCCCGGAAAAGGGTGGAGACTTTTGTGAAAATAAAACTGTAAATTGAAAAACAATGGGTTGTTGATTAAATTGCAAGATCTCAATGTTAAAAAAAAATAACAGCATAGTCACTTTAAGAATAATAATAAACTAGAAAAGCACTCTGAGAGCGCAGACCTCCGCCAAGGTAGACACCCCCCTGGATCACCACCAAAATCTAATCATTTCCAGATCTCTCCATTACCAACCTACCCTGAAAATGTCATCAAAATCCATCCAGAAGTTTTTGAGTTATCTTGCTAAATAACAGACAAATTCTGGCAAAAAAAAACATAACCTCCTTGGCAGAGGTAATAAAAAAGTGTTTTAAAAAAAACACCTTAAAAAAGGTGTTTTGCCAAGAAGAATGGGCAGCTTTTAGCCTATTTTATCTTATTATTACTATCCCTATTCATTTCATGTACAGGTCTAGGGATGCTTCATAGGTAGGGGAGGTGGGCTAAAAGGTTGTCTTTCAAATCCTCTGTATAAGGTAATAAAGAAGTAAACATTTAACAGTTTAAAAAGTCAAGTAGGCGCCGTGGAGTCCAGGTGCCCATCGGTGGGCAATTTGACACTGCAGCCTCAAAGTCTCTGAAAGGCCTTGAACTTTTGTGCATAACAGGTAGCTATGGTTCAGTTAATAGCTCAGTTCATCCAATGACAAAAGGGTTGGCAGTTCCAATCCTACCTCTGTCTTTATTTTTTTACATTCAATGTTAAATTCACATGTTTAAAATGTTAAATCTGCATGTTTAAAAGGCTAATTCCACAAGGTACTCTTGTAAATCTGTTTACAGTTTGATGTGTTTTTTTACAGGATTATTCTGGTAACCACAACTACCATTTTTTTTCTGTAAAAACAACAGGAATCTTTTTACAGTGCAGGACAAGCCTTTGGAAAGTGTGTAATGTTCAGGACAGTAAAATTTACTGTTTGAGTTTTACTGTTCCACTTACAGCCAAACATTTAGTAGGAAATTCACCATTGACTGAGATACAGATGAATCTATATTTTCATGGTTTGTATGGAAAAATGCATTCATGTAAGTTAGTTTTATTACAGTGAGTATGATATAAGATACACACTATTCTACAACTGTTGTTGTGTAGTTGTACTCATAAGTTTACATACCCTGACTGAATGTGCATGGGACCTGTCATTGGCTATACAGTAGAAAAAAAGTGAAGGACTGTCCATCTCAGTCTCTTGACCCCAATATTATCGGCCACTTTGGGGAGTTGTTAAATATAAAGTTCATGCAAAAAAAAAAATCTGAAAGGAACTGAAGGTGTTTTGCCAAGAAGAATGGGCAGCTTTTAGCCTAGCCTCTCTATCCCTATTAATTTCAGTGGTGCTTCATAGGCAGGGGAGGCGGGGCTAAAAGGTTGTCCGTAATCCTCTGTATGCAATAGGACCGTACTACAGCCAATCAGCGTAATCTTTAGGATGACGTATGTAGTCCCCGGAAGTGACTGTGCAAATTGTAGGCGGAATCCGGGAAAGTTCGCCAAACTCTGCTTCTGATTGGCTGAGCTGTTTCAGAGACATACTCGGACAATTGTAATTGCTTGCATTTCTGTACGGTGGAATGTACATAGTATATAGACAAATAGTAAGCAAATCAATATATTGCAAGCTTTCATTTGTTTTGATTTTGCTTATTATGATGTACAGCTTCAGAAAACTCACTTTCAAGCAAAACTCAAATTTTCTGAGTTTTTGAGTTTGAAGTTTTAATAAGGTGTAAATCATAATCAGCAAAATTACAACAAATAAATGCTTGATCTATCTCACTTTGCATGTCATGAGTCTATAAATGTATTGGTTTAACCTTTTATGTTGAGTTACCTGAATAAAAAAAACTTTTACACGATATTCTACCTGAATAAAAAAACTTTTACACGATATTCTACCTGAATAAAAAAACTTTTACATGATATTCTATCTGAATAAAACACTTGTACACGATATTCTGGCTGTTAAGATTTAATTTTTCGAATCAAGAACGAAGGCAGGCGAGCTAGTTTGACTGACAGGCTGCCTCTCCAATCCTAGCGCTTAAGGCGGAACTTTTCCCGGATTCCGCCTACGATTTGCCGGAAAGTTCACGGAGGAATTCAGAGAAAGTTACGAATGACTAAACAAAATTGGGGATTATGGAGCTAAAAGACTGTTGTCGCTTCTGTAAAAAAAATTTAAAGATTGCTGACGTTTTCTCACATTTTTCACTCATCTTTGATTAAAGGAAATCACCACCCGTTGTTTTTCTTCTTCTACGGTTACTTCCGGTTGTTTGTCTCCGAATCATTGCATCGTCACTATGTTACGCCCGCCCTCTGACTCTATACTTGACTGTGAGTCGTTGGCCAGTTTCAGGGAAATCTAGCCAAAAGTTGAATCGAGTGTAACTTAACTACTACTATCGCTAGGAATCCAGCGCGATTGGGCTAGACAGTTTCACCATTTGAGAAAATAAAGTGTCTGATCCACAACTACCACAAAAAACTAACATCTGTCATTAATGTTAAAGAAGTCAAAACAGAGGAGGAAAATCAAGGGTATGTAAACTTATGACCAGGCTCATTTGGATAGTTTCTCTTGTCAGCATTATTATTTGTTCAATAATAAATTAACCACTAGCCACGAGTGAAAGGCACATTTTGTATAGTCATTAATATTCTCTGAAAAATGGCCAAACAATCACACATTCTGCTAGAGTATGTGAACTTATGAGCACAGCTGTATATTCATAGATTTGGTTGTTTTAGTTCCACATCAGCCAAGACAGTGGACAGTTATGCATCATTGGATACACTGCAATTCATACCATTCCTGTAGCTTTGCTGTCCTTGATATACATGATCTGCAGGAATAATTTCTAAATTATATTAGATGGTAATTGTTTTGGGGGGTTTTTAGCAATTTTTTTGGCATGCTATTTCCATGAAGTGAGTAATAATGAGTATTAGAATATTAGAGAGTTATCAGATTAGCATAAATCAGATTAGTATTAGTAAATCAGTAAATACATGCTTCTTTGCTTCAAAAAAGAATCACATGCTGTCCAGCTTAGTGGACACGATGAAAAATACATTCAGTACAAAAAAATACAATAAATTACAATGTTTTTTTCATGCCTAAACACAAATAAAAAAACTCAGTAAAAATTCTCATTATTAATGTATTGAATTCTTAAAATAATGGTTTATACAGTATTTTTTCTACTTCTGTGATTCTGTTTTCAGTTGATTCAACCAAGGTGCCAAAAGTACTCACATTCTGTACTTAAGTAGAATTACAGCTACTTGTGTGAGAGAAAATAAGTAGAATTACTGATTCAACTCCTTTACTTAAGTAAAAGAGTAAAAAAGTTTAAGGTTTTTTTTGCAATAAATGAAACAATATTTATTTAACCTAAATGTTTCACAGTCCTGCACTGGGTCACTTATATGACAGGTACCCAGCAAAAACATCTGGGGATGGGTAAAATTAAACAAAACATGAACAGATCCATTTTATTTTTTGAAAATTAAGAACTCTATTTTGAGAATGTAAAGAGGATAAACTACAGATTCATGAAACATGTAACAAGTAAAAGTAAAAAGTTGCCAGAAAAATAAATACTCAAGTAAAGTACAGATACCTAAAAAAAACCTACTTAAGTACAGTAACGAAGTACATATACTTTGTTACTTCCCACCTCTGGATTCAACAAGTAGGCAGCTCTTATGTTCCCTGAAACTGACTAGTCTCTGTTGTTTGATTGACAGCATTAACACCACTTGTTTGCCTCAGTTTGGCTACAAGCATGTTCTTACTCTGACGGAGGAAGTGGGACGCTTCACAGAGGAAGTGAAGAAGCAGAGTGTGTCCAGAAATCGAGACGCCCCGGAGGGAGGTTTTGATGCCATCATCCAGGCAGCTGTGTGCAAGGTGGAGTGAGAGGCCGCATGTGGACTGAACACACTTCACACAGATTCTCTCTCACATTCTTTGTCTGCTCTGTAATACAAACAGACACTCGTAAATATCTCAGGACATAATTAAAAACATAATTCGTTTTCATCTGAAGTTCTTTAGATTAAATCCTCCCCACACTCTGAAAAAAAGAGGAATGGGTCTTGCGGTTAAATTCTCCTTTAGACGAGTGAAATGAATGACGTTCTTTGTTTTTGTTCTTTCCTCACATGGGAACCAGGAGAAGATTGGCTGGCGTCCTGGAGCATCGCATCTCCTTATCTTTACCTCAGATGCGAAAACACATGTGGCTCTGGACGGTCGCTTGGCGGGAATTGTCCAGCCCAATGATGGGAAATGTCACTTGAACTCTGAAAACATGTACAGCATGTCTACCACCATGGTTAGTAAAGGATACAGACACATGAGGAGAATGCTTGGTGTTAAACATGCAAAACTGTAGCATATCATTGCTGTTGGATGGAAGCCTCTTCAGTCCATTTGTGTTTGTTTTTTTTACCCCACCTTTCCAATGATGTGTTTGAGTCTGTCTGTTTGATTGTAAGCGGGTTTACACAAAAACTACTTGACCAACTTCTATGAAATTTTCAGGACAAGTACTAGGTCATCCAGAATAGATCTCATTGAATTTTGGTGAATGTAGGTAAAAAGTCAAAGTTATGGCCGCCAAAAATGTCTGTTCATAATAATAAGAGATAGGGCAAATCAGGTAAAATGTGTGTGGTAAATGGTCTGCATTTATATAGCGCTTTTCCACCTTCATGGTGCTCAAAGCGCTTTACGGTAGCTTCACATTCACCCATTCACACACACACTCATGCTCATTCACTCTCACATGCTCCTTCTGGTGGTGGAAAACTACATATGTAGCCACAGTTGCCCTGGGGCAGACTGACAGAAGCGTGGCCGCCATTTCGCGCCTACGGCCCCTCTGACCACCTCCATTCATACACCAGTGTGAGTGACACTGGAGGGTCACTGGAGGGTAAAGTGTCTTGCCCAAGGACACAACGGACTGACTAAGACAGAGCGGGAATCGAACCGCCAACCCTTCGGTCAATGGACGACCCAATCTCCCAACTGAGCCATGGCCGTGTGAGGAGGGCGGGGTTTGTTGTGCCTGACATTGTTTGTTTTGTTCAATTGTTACTTCATAGGAGGACTCTGCTTACTCAGCTAATTAGTCACTTAACGAGCTACACCTGTTAGCAAAAATAAATAAAAGTAGTGTCTAAAAATGTAATGGAAATTGAAGGATAGTCCAAAAACAGGAGTAAACATCCATATTAAGCCCAATATAACCCCAATTCACCATTTTTTCCCTCATTCTAGACATTCTAGCACAGTCGAGTCGGTCCAAGTAACAAATAAAATTTTTTATTATATATTTCTTTCATACTACAAAGAATCTTACATAGAAATATTACAAGCTTGATAAGTTTATTTATTTTAAATGTACGTATTCCCTTTATATGGAAATCATCGATATCAAGCGAGATAAAAGCAGCCTCTTGCTTTGTCTACACATGTAACCATGATGACAAGTACTGCTCCAAAATGGCGGCTGGATACCTGCATTCATCACAGTGTTAAGAGATATGACACATGACATCTACCTTTTCTGTGAATTTCTACCTTTGTGTGAATGTGCGAACGTAAGGCAAATGTAAATTGCTTTGAGGGCCTTGAAGGTGGAAAATGTGCTCTGCAAGTGCAGTCCACTTACTTATTACTGTTATTTAAAAGTAATTCCTTACCTTATATCACTGTCTCAGAAATGTAATACACTACATGACTCTACTATTACTTTAGAGTTACACACAGACACTCATCATAAATGGCACGTGTGCCATTTACGTTAGTTGATCCATTAATGACAGGCAGCAGAACCAGCCCATAAAGATGGGAAATATGAGGACAAAATACTCCAAGACAGAACAGTTGTTAAATAAACACGTTAAGTGCATATATAGTTTCTTATTTGTTGAGTCTGTTTCCTTATGCAAAATGAAACTTAACATAGATAATTTGGATAATTGAAATGAATCCACAGCACACCTGTGATCAATCTGGTAAAAAAAAAACTAATTGTTTGACAACACTAATTCATTTATAATATACAATAATTTTCCAGTTTCCAGAAAAATAACCATTTTGGACACAAGAGGTTTCCACCTGACAGTCATAATATAAAAGTGTGTATATCCTAAATGTTCTGACCTTTTTGGGCCAACAGGATTACCCATCTCTAGCTCTGATCACAGAAAAGATGTCAGAGAACAATATCAACCTCATCTTTGCTGTTACCAGTCCTGTGGTTTCTCTCTACCAGGTTAGAGGATGTGAATCCATCTTTTAATTCTACTCACTTCAGGACGTTCATATAAAATTACAACTCGCTGAAAGTGCAGTGACCGCATCTGTTTGATCAGATTAAACACATATCTTTTGGTGATAAAGCATGTTTTCAAACCAGAAACCAAGAAAATGACAAATTACAGTCTATAATCATCTGCTCTTGAACATACCGTACCCTTCAAACTGAAGGCCTCCAAACCTCTCTGGTTTTTAACCAAGATTCTTGGACCCTGCATTGGAAGAATGGAGAATCAAAAGTAAATATTATTACACAATGTTCAGACACTGAGTGGAAATACTGTTAAAGGTTTTTTTTTTCTCTCTCTCTTTAGCTTTTGGAGAAGGAACACATTGTATATCAAACTGGCAATCATAAAAGAAAATAGATTACTGTATCAAACGTGTGCTTCACATTATTTTTGTGTGACTACTGTGGCACCATTGTTCATCAGTCAGAAACCATTACAACCATTACAACCATTACAACCAGTGTGACAGTCATTAGCTTCCCTTTCTAATTCAGGTTTTCCCTACATAAATCAAGTAATGCAAAACAAGGGTCATGCCACCAAAAAAAAGCGTAATGAAAAAAAGTCTCTTGACAATCTTCTGATATATGAAGTGATGGATAATACTCAGACTTTACACATAACCCTGGTTTACATGTGGCTGTCTGCCTTGTAGAACTACAGTGAGCTGATTCCTGGCACTACAGTCGGAATACTGAACAACGACTCCAGCAATGTTATTCAGCTCATATTGAAGGCCTACGCTGTAAGTGTTAAACACACACACACACACACACACTCGACTAGACAGTGTTTCAGTGGATGACATGTGTTTGTTGACACACACCCACTGTGTCTGAGTCATTCACACAGTCGAGCCAAAATCTTACTAGAAATTCCACAGTGGCAGAGAGGTGTGACGCTGACCAAATGTGGGATGCTTCTGGCTGTTTGATTATTTTTGTTTAATTTACATGTATTATTCAAAAACAGGTGTTGTGTTATCATCATCCCCACCGAACTGTGATTTTGTGAATACGGAGCAATATTCCAGCATTAACCCTTTCATGCATATCAGTCACTACAGTGTTTTTACAATACTTATTCTGTTATATATTCATGGATTTTGTTGTTTTGTTCCATATCAGCCAATGCAGTGGACACTTATGCACCATCACATACAGTACACTCAGTTTATACCATTAGTGTAAATCAATTGTTGATCGTTTTTTTTTCATATTATCTCCAGGAAGTGAATAATAATTAATATTAGAGTGTGTTAAAAATTAGAAATCATCAGATTAGCAGCAGCATTAAAAAATATTCATAGTTTTTACACAGTATATCAATAAATACCTGTTTCTTTGCTTCAAAAAGTATAAAACACATTGGTATCCCTTTGAGTTGATGTTCCCATGAAAAATAGGTTCATAAATGTATTTATTTTTTTCAGGCCCAAAACGGAAAAAGAAACGGGTAAAAAAAAATACAATATTGATTAAGGTTCTTATGATTCATGCATGAAAGGGTTAATAAAAACTGAGTCTAATATATATAAAGTGAAATAGAGGAAACTATTAAATCACCAGTCACCCCAGTTTTCACCCCAGTACTACAGTAAGTTCATATACTCATGCAGACATAACTCTATGGGCTGTCTCTTTCCAATATTTTTTGGCAGAAAATCCGTTCCAAGGTGGAGTTGGAGCTTCAGGGTGTCCCAGAGGAGCTGTCCCTCTCCTTCAACGCTACCTGTCTGAATGGAGAAGTTATACCAGGCCTCAAGTCCTGCACTGGCCTCAAGATAGGAGACACGGTCAGTTCAACCATAGTAATAGTTGTAACTAAAAACAACATACATTTTGTTCAACCTTTTTGGGTTTTTTTTTTTTTTTTTTTTTTCCCCACATGTTTCTGAAATACAATTATAAGCAAGATTCACAGACTTTTACTGAACAAGGCAAATATTCAGTTTATGTTAATATTTCACAAGATTTTTGGCTATGACTGTACACAAAACAACAACAATAAAGAAAAACTGTGGCTTTATTTTACATCTTTTCCCTGATCAGAAGGATCTTATTCTTTGCAGGAAACATGTGTTCAACAGCACCTGAGCCAGTAAAACATTTGCTGCCTTTTAGACAGTTAGTTGCATTGCTTTATTACATGTGGGTCATTCCTAGTTATTGGTAACTTTTCTTTCCTCAGGATATATATATATATATATATATATATATATATATATATATATATATATATATATATATATATATATATATATATATATATATATATATATACATATATATGATATGATATGATATGTATGATGCATTTATGGGGTGTTTCACCCTGTTAGATTTTTTTTTATATTTTTCACCTTCTAAACACACCTACAATTCAATTCCCATGATGCCACACTCAGCAAGTGCAATCACTCTGTGAATTTTGAAGAAAAGAGAAAGGTAAGCACCAGCTCTCTGTCTGCCTTTTATTTCCAGGTTTTATTATCTTAACCTGTAGGTCTTACTCATAACTGTCCACCCTGTTATTCTAGAATGTGAAGAAAGTAAGCAACATTTTGAAATAATAGCAAGCATGTTTGATATATACACTAAAATACTGTTTGTGTGTAGAGTTAGTTGGCTAAAGATGGCTGTCACACAGAGCTGTGGATAATCTGGTTTGAAAAATTCCACCTTTCTATGCCTAACAGGGTGGAACAGTCCATTGCAAAATGTAAAGAAATGTATATAAATGAGCTTTAGCTCTATCAATAAAAGTTCTTCAAGTTTAGACACTTCCTTAAGTGCCATTTACTTAATATAACAAGTTAGAATGATGAAAAGTCACCAATATCCAGGAATGACCCAAAAAAAATAACATGTGATATTATTCCATAGACTTATTTTGGTTTCTTTCCTCTTCTTGCTGCTATCTTCATCTTTAAAGTGGAATTTCCCTTTGTTTCCACACTGCCAAATGACGGAAAAAAGTAAATCAGCATCATTTATGAGCTCTTCTGTCTTCTCTACTGACTTCTTCTGCAAAGTATATTAAACTGTCTCCTTAAAAGTTGTTCTTTTTATGTCATTCTTCAGCATTTTTTTCTTTATCACAGCTTGTTTTCTCTCTTTGCCTCATTTTATCCTCACTCCAGGTGACATTTTTTGGCCTCCAGTTTTCTTTCTCTCTGCCTTCACTCTTCATTGTTTTTCCCATATATGGCTGTTTCCCCAGATGGAGTAACTACCTACTTTTGGACATTTACCAGATTTCAATGCAATGCTGAATGAACAATTACTTTTTACTAAATACATGTGGAGGCATTCCCTGTGTAATGACATTGTGCTGTTTGATGTTAAAGTATGGTAGTGATTACATAATGCTAGAAGAAACATGAGCAAGTGTTAAATCTAGGCTTTATGTAGCCCATGCCAAAGCAATGCAAATACTTCTTTGTGTTATTTCACGTGCACTGTGACAGTATTGCAATACCATCCACATCAAGGGTTTTCGTGATGTGTATTATATATAAAAACAGGATTTTGATGGATGTCTTTACCATAAAAGGTGCTTAACTCTTCATCGGGAACTCATAGAAATACTCTGCAATTCAGCTTTACTGTGTTATTGAAGGACCTAATAAGATTTTATTACTTTTGTGAAATATGTTTTTTTAAATGTTATTGTCATATAGAAAATCAAGTTCAGTGAAGTTACCATATTTGGTTCCTTCCCTATAAGTGGCAAAAAACTAAGAAGTATGTCTAAAAAATCTAGCTAAAGTGAAAGGAACTTATATTTTATAATATTAGATCATTACTTTTAGAACATTAGACCACCTCATCTATCTTATGTGTTTTACTTTTCGTTATCTGTCTCTGCCTTTGCTCGAGCATTTGTTCTTAGTCTTTTATTTTTTTGTATTTGTCGATAACTGTTTGTACCCATTACTGTGTGTTTGTCCCCAGGCCACTTATTATAAATGATCTTTGAGTATTTAGAAAAGCACTATACAAGACTGATGTATTATTATTATGATGATGATGATGATGATGATTATTATTATTATTTAGATCCCTGTCCACACCTATATTCTCCCTTTGAACATCATTCCTTACATTAGTACCATTACTTCCTGGTACACTCACTGTTCATGACCTTATAGACCCTGTAGACTACATTGGAACTCAGATTGTTGCTTCACTGTCCTCACTGCTCTCACTGTCTTATAACGTGTAATGAAATGATCAACAATAGTCACTAATACTGGAATGAAAATGTAATCTTTCACATGTTCAATCCCATTTCCTCAAACAGGTATCTTTCAGCGTGGAGGCCCGAGCTCGTGGTTGCCCTAAACAAAAGAAAAAAACTTTTATCATAAAACCTGTGGGTTTCAAAGACTCCCTGTCCATCACCGTCACTTTTGAATGCGACTGCAAGTGTCAAGCTAAAGCTCAGCCCGACAGCCCCAAATGTAATCACGGGAATGGTACGTTCGAGTGCGGCATCTGCCTGTGCCACCCAGGTCGCTTGGGACCACACTGTGAATGTGCTGAGGGCGATTATAATCCTACAGAGCAGGACCGCTGCAGTGGAGGAACCCAGTCTAACATCTGCAGTGGCCGTGGAGACTGTGTGTGTGGACAGTGTGTGTGCCACAGCAGTGACTTTGGAAAAGTCTGGGGGAAGCTGTGTGAATGCGACGATTTCAACTGTCTGCGCTACAAAGGAGAACTGTGTTCAGGTAAGATACACACAAATAAACCCATAAAAACCCAGTGCTACTTCTGTGGGAGCCCCCCCCACCCACCCAAAAAAATCTCTCTTTCTAACCTTTAATAATGAATTTATCAACATTTATTACAATATTATCCTGTATATTTTGCATTTTTAAATGTAAATCATGTATTTCCCTAATTTTAATTCATTGTGTTGATGCTCATAAACGTTTAAAGTAATTTGAAAGTAATTTTTTTTTATCAAAAACAGAAAAAAAGAAGAAGAAAAAGTAACTTTCTCAGCAAAATATATCAATAACTGACCGTAAATCAAGTATCTCCATCTACTGTTATTAATCAAACTCTTTGGGTTTTACTGGTGAATCAATGTTGTAGAAGATGACATGGTTTCCACATTCAGAACAGAACCTCTGAACGTCTAAATGACTCATATCTGAGGAATATGAAAAAATAACAAGCTGCTAGGATTAGTAGATCAACAGGTACTAAACATTTTAGATCAGTGGTCTTCAACTCTGGACCTCGAGCCACACTGTCCTGCCTGTTTTAGATGTCACCCTGGTCCAACACACCTGATTCAAATGATCAGCTCGTTATCAAACTCTGCTGAAGCCTAATAACGACCCACTGCTGTGAATCAGGTGTGTTTGTGCAGGGTGATATCTAAAACATGCAGGACAGTGTGGCTCGAGGTCCAGAGTTGAAGACCCCTGTTTTAGATCATTAGATGCTTTTGGTTGGTGATGGATGGTAGCTTTGAGACAACTATTCTTTTTGAGTTAAAACTCATTCTTTCTTTTGCATTTGAACTGTATGAACAGCCAACCAGCATTGACTTAATTGTTCTTTATCAGTGACTCAAACATGGTCAAATTTCACTACTTTTATTCTGGAAGCCTTTTCCTTGTAGAACAGTATTATGACAACAATAACATACATTTGTGATGCAGATAAGAAATGGTTTATCATTAAACTGTAGAAGTGTGAGTGAAAATACATAACTCTAAAGACAAAGAAAAAATTATGTAACTCTAGGTTCCTCTGTCCACTTTTTTTTTTTTTTTTAGCTCTGTTAATAGTTTTTTATTTGAGGGGAATGGTTTTGGGTTGCAGTCTTTTTGGTCATAGTGACATGAGATCAGTCCAAAAGTAACTGATACATCACTATATTTTTAACAACTCTGACTTTCTCTCTTGAATTCATAAAGAAATTATGTGCTGTAAAAAAGAAAATGTTTCTGCAGTAGACATTTTAAGTTTTCTCAGCAAGGTTGCAGTTCATGGTACCAAGTTGAATTATTCTTTTGTCCCAATGATATATAGTGTGTTCTACTAAAAACTTGTGACATTTAATTATTCATTGAGCTAACAAAGATTTTTATTCCCCAAATAATAATGGTTTATAGTTATATGAATTTTCAATGAAGGCATACTTAAAACGTGCACAGTGGATCCATTATACATTCACTTAACACTGAATATTCATATATATGTTTCAACATCTGTACTCATGTGTAACTCATAAAGACCCAGTGCTACTTTTGTGTCAGTTCCCAAATTAAGTTTTTTTCTGTATTTAATCTTACCTAAGTGATTTATCACCATTCATGACAATATTGTCCTCCATATTGTGACATTTTCAGCAGCAATATCAATGAGTGAACATAAAAACAAGCATCTACAACTCTTGTTATTTGTCAAACTCCATGGGTTTTACTGGTGAATCAATGCTGTAGAAGATGATGGTGTTTCCATGGTAACTACGGAACCTCTGAATCTTGAGATGGATCATATCTGATTACCATGAAAAGATGACAAACTGCATTTTAGACCAATTATTTACATGTTATTTTAGTTGAGTTTTATTTCGAGCACATAAAATCATCAAATAACAAAGAACTTTACAACACAGACAAAAAAGTACCTGCGCTCGAAAAGGAGTGAGAAGAATAATAACTTATAGACTCCCACCCCCCTTTTTATAAACTCATAATTACATTGTGTCCGCTTTCTTCTGCTTTGTCAATTTATTATTAAATATTATAGATGAGTAGATGCTTTTGTTGATGGTGGCTGTTTGTGTCTATATGGGTTAAGTCTTTCAGTTCCCATTTCCTTTAGGTACATAATACCAGTATGACACCGAAAAAGGAGAGCAACGTTTTTGTGTGTCTCTGGAAGATTTTCAGAAAATGTGCGTTGGCAGTCCCCTTCACCACACTGACTTACCACTCACCTCATCTGGGAAGAATCACATACAATAATATCCCTCCCCTTCTGCCCAGAACATGGGGCACATTCACAATAAACACATGGTGTACGCAGTGTGTGGGTATGTGTGAGAGCTCAGGTTATATGTTTGTGTCAGTCCAGCCAAGCTTTTGTACCGCAGGGCTCAACACGATATAGGCTTTTTATAGTATGATGGGCTGGGACGACTTGTATTTTACTGACAGTGTCTCTGTTGTGGTTGAGATTTCTAAATTGTGGGAACTTTTGCCTTTGGTAAATGTTGAGTGTTTCAACTGAGGCCACAATGTGAGCGTCCTTCCCTTTTAATGTGAAACAATATGTCATTGAGTCAAAATAGATGAATTGTCCCTAATGATGTTAGTCATGTCTGGTTTTTACTGTGACTTTTTTCCTGTTAATCTGCTTCTAGTGTGATTCATTGTATCCCCGAAATGCGGAGCACGTCCATGTCCACCACCGCATAAGGTCTTTCATTATTACGTGATAACTTTTGAATGGTTGGACAGATTTGTCCTGAATTTGGTGTGCTAATGCTCGAGGATAAATGCATGAACTGATTATATTTTGGAGGTTTCAAGATGGCAGACTTTCAAGATGGCTGCAT
The DNA here is from genome assembly GCA_020466265.1 of Siphamia tubifer. Taxonomy (NCBI): domain Eukaryota; kingdom Metazoa; phylum Chordata; class Actinopteri; order Kurtiformes; family Apogonidae; genus Siphamia; species Siphamia tubifer. The sequence goes on along the minus strand of CM035801.1, from coordinate 22,690,445 downwards.
TTTGTCTGGCCTATAACTTTTTAATGGGTAGACGGATTGCCACCAAATTCGGTGTGCTAATGGTCTAGGACAGGCACATGAACTCCATGGTTGTTGGAAGCTGATGATTCCAAGATAGTCGAATTTTGTCTGTTTGACCATGTGGATGGATTACCACCAAATTCAGTGTGCTCATGCTGGAGGTTAGGCACATGAAGTCATTCTTTTATATTTTGTATTTAATATATACATTTTTGAATGAGTGGATGGGAGTGGTGGAAACGATGGAAGCATCGCTTTTCGGAGATATACCTTTAGCAGTCACAGACGACTGCATACAAGGAATCCTGACAATATCAGACATGTTCTTTAAAGCATAAAGACCCAAATAACCACTGGTGGCCAAAACCATCTACTGATCTAAACTGTTTAATACAGTACATGTCATTTTACTAATCATATCAATATGTGTCAATAATGGCTATAAAACACACTTTCTCATCTTTTTATGGTCGTCACATATGACCCATTTGAATGTTCAGAGGATTGGAAATGAACATGGAAAAGCCGTCATCTTCTGCAACATTAATTCATCAATAAAACCCACTGAGCTTGAACAATGACAGTGGATGAAGACACTTTGCTTATGCTCAGTTAATAATATTTTTCTTGGAAGTCATGTTTTCTTAATCTTTCTTCATTTCAGATATTGTGAAATGTCAGTTTATGAACGTCAACATGATCAGTGGATTAAATATGAGAAAATACCTCAGTTTACTAGAAAAAATGCAAAATACAGAGGATAGTATTATAATAAATAGTGATAAATAACATAAGTGAAACAATCATCAGTATTTAAAGGTCAAACTGTATGGATTTTTTTATTGCATAATTAAAGGTTACCTCTTTAAAACCAAATGTGCCATTGCTCAGACACCCTGTGCAAATGCAGTTTAGATGGATGGAACCCTTTCACCATTTCTAAAACCTGACACATTGCACTTTATGGATTTTATTAGGTCATTATGATAATTTTATTCACGTCTGTAGTAGAAGCTGGAGAAGAAGCTGTTTTAGCAGAATTATAACATGCAGTAAATTCTAAATCGTATAGATTTTCAAAGATCTGGAATAAAACATGATATGGAAAAATGGCCAAACAGACTCATTCACAGGAAACTTTATAACAGTTCTATGGTCAAATTAAGACAAGAATTTAGGACCTTTTTAGGTGAAGGGTTTAAAGGGAGAACATTTAATTTGTGAACTGTTGCTTAAGTAGCACTACATCTTTATGGGTGAATAACATTTCTATATATTAAGTATTTACTTGCTAATTTTGCCAAATTACTAAATGCAGGTAACTATGCTATACCCAAAAAAGCCAGGAACAAACCTGAGACAGGAGACGGAGCAAAGGAAAATTAACAAAGCGTCTCATGAAGAGCTAAGAATAGAAATCACTAAGTCTATAATAAGAACGCTGCTTCATTGAGTTAATTCCAGTTTTAATTGAAAGCGTTTAATTGAATCTGGGTAAAGCTTGGCACAGACTGGTTTTCTGACATGTACCTCACCACATCATTACATCTCATATATCACTGTGCCCCTCTACTGCACTCACTCAGAAATGTTTTGCTGTATTCCCCAAAGACCATAGATTAACATGAAAATACCTCAGTGCTTACTCATTGGTCGGTGTGGTGTAATAAGCCTAAAAATAACCCCATGTTTGGCCAGAAAAGGCCCAAGTGGGAGACTGGAAATGTTCTGTGCATGTGTATGTGTGTGTGTGAGAGTAAAACATGGTCTGCCTTTGTCTTGAAAAGTGTTTTTTTGTTTTTTTTCGGATACCATTCTTCTTTCCCCACAGTAACTGTAATTAAAAGCCAGTGGTCTTGTGGTCAAGTGGTAATGACAGTATGTTCATGGATCATCTTTTATCCACTCAGACTTTTCTAAGCAGCTTCCTGTCTCATTGTTTATCTGGGAATTGTTTTGTGGTGATAAGCCACAACAAGGCACAATGTGTTTGGCATACACACTTACAAAGATACACAGAATAACAAGACCTTAGTGCATTGATACACTCACACTGGCACTGAACCATGCAGACATAAATAAAAACACACTAGACGTTGTAAAAACACAATGAAAAAAGCTCTAGGCCTACAAAGGAATTGTGACATACCATCTCTGCTTTCTCTTATTGTGTGTCTTCAAGGACTCTATATTTTTGTACCCACATTTTTAGGAAACAATATTATACTGTATAGTAAATAATGCTTTTATAAACTAAAATGAGACTATTTCTACATACAGTATTGTTGCAAATTTACCTCGTACCTTAATCAGAACAAGTTCAACATATATTTAAAATGTTTTTGAAGATATAATCCCTTAAATAACATAAATAAATCCTTGTAGTAGAAACAGAGAAACACCAAACAGTATGACACATGGTTGTGGTAAACTGATTTTATCTGAAACCACCCAGTGATGCCAGTCATGCACAGTCATGCTGAGTAGCTAAATTTTGTAAAGTTCTTAAAAAAGTCCAGAAAAGCAAACTGTCTTTCGCTAAACATTATTATTTACTGTTACAGAAAAGAAGAAAAAAAAATAAAGACAAGGTACAGTATAAAGTGTGAGAGGTGCAAAATATCAAACTAGTAAACATAAATGAATGTTAGCTTTTGCATCTGTATTATTATATCTATTATGCCAAAACACACCTTTTCACATACAATTTCACTTGGTTACACTGTTTTTCCTCACTTTTGTTGTTTTTCAGTCTGTTTACATCTTTACTTACAATAATGTGTATCTTTTTTTTTCTTTTTTTTCTTTACATTAAGCTTTTTTTAAGCTTTCAAACTCACAGACAATATAAGCTGACTGAATGTACTGATCAAGCACCTCGAAATAGACTTTTAATTTAACTCAAAAGTAGTTTTTCATAACCACTGGAATGAGCAAAAAATAAACTCACTAAAATACAACACCACAATATACAAACAAGTTCAGCCATTGTGTAAAATGTAAATAGAAACAGAATCCAGTGATTTGTCAAGTTCCTAAAGTCATATTTTGTTCACAATAAAATGTTGACAATGAGGAAATACACAATTTTAAGAAAAAAAAAATATTTTTTTATGGCAGCAACACATCTCCAAAAAGTTTGAACAGGGTTATTTTTTAACAATAATAATAATAATAATAATAATGATTAAAAATAAATAAATATAATAATAATAATAATAACTTTATTAATATAGTGACTTTGAAAACAGATTTTACAAAGTGCTTTGACAGCCAAGTAGAAGAGCATAACAGCAAAATAAAACATAGTGTCATTGTGTCAGTATCAACATTTCCTGAAAATTTCAGCCAACTATGTCCATAACTTTTGGAGTTATCTTGCTAACAATCAAACAAACACTGGCAAAAACTACCTCCACTGTTCCTGGTGTTGGATCTCTGCAACATAAAGGAATGGAATAAAACAGCATCATGTCTGTCAATCAAAGAGCGTAAAATTCAATAAAAAGATGTAAAAATTAAAAGGTTAAAAGAGACAACATCACATGAAAACACACAAAAACATCATCTTCTCTTCCTTTAACTATAGTCTGTAAATGTTTAGGAACTGAGGCGGGAACTCAATGCAGTAATGGGTGACTTTGATCCCATTGTTTTTGGTATAGAACTGTAGCTCAGCTGTGACATTGACCAGTTAAAGGGGTCATTACTGACTCCACCCATTCGAACCCTTTCCTCCCAGGGCACGGTATCTGTAACTGTGGCTTCTGTCAGTGTGCTCCGGACTGGCAGGGGGAGAACTGTAACTGCTCCAGACGAACTGACACCTGCATGTCCAACCTGGGTCTGCTGTGCAGTGGGAGGGGCCAGTGTGTGTGCGGGGCCTGCGAGTGCACCCAGCCAGGGGCCTATGGGGCCACATGTGACAAGTGTCCCACCTGCCCTGATGCCTGCACTATGAAGAAGTGAGTCTGTAGCAGAGTTACTATGACCGTTCATTTGATTTAATCTTACTTCTGTGTAGCCTTTTGGTGTTTGATATAAGTTGTCTTTTTTTTCTTCTCTTTACAAATGTCCTAGTTTTAGGTTTGTCTGTTTTTATTTGTTTTAGTGGTGTCAGATGTGAGGAAACTCTGATTTATGGAAGCTAAAGTTGGTTTAGTTTGTAAGCTGATTTAAAGGTGTCATTCCACTGAAAACTACTTTTCCACGCTCCTTTTGGAATCTGATAGGTCAACCCGACTTACTGTCACATGCTGCCGTTGAAAGTGGTTTGTCACCTCCACTGGCTGCATTCACAGAAAACAACAATAGGAACTAGGGATGCAGAAAAAGCCGGTCCATCTGATGACAGAGGGACTTTAGCGTCACCCACGTGGGGTTAAACTCATCCCCGGCAACGAATCTGAAGTAGCATTAGCATTAGCATTTACAAGAGAAGACGGCGCCACATTAGCTGCTGCACAAACTGGAAAAAAATGGCGGATCAAACTGGTTCATGTGCTCTCTGTGGAAATAAAGCCTGTTTTTTTCCCCTGCATGTTTTCACAACAAGCAACGGCACGAAACCTAGCTGGATGCAACTTGGGTAAAGCTAAATACATATACAAGGAGAGGGGAGGGGAGGGGGGAGTGTTCCTTCATGTATTCTGAGCCAATCAGAGATGCCTCATGACCGAATATGAGGAAGTACCAGTAAACTCTGTTGTTCGATCTCAAGTCATTTTCAAAACCAGCTTGAAACAAAGCAATCCGGAGGTTTTTAAAAAAATATATAACCAACACACAATGTATTCAATAACAATGAAGAACACAATAATATTAATGAAATAACCATGGAATGACAGCTTTAATAATCCAATATTTTTTTTCTCCTGTAACTTTTCTTTCAGTGTTTGTAATGTTTAAAATCCAGATATTATGCTAATAGTTTGCTTTATGTTGTTCTTGAAGGGAGTGTGTGGAGTGTAAGCACTTCAAGAGGGGCAAACTATTTGAGGATAACACTTGTTCTCGTATCTGCAAGGATGAGATTGAACTCGTCGATGAGATAGGTAAGCAAAACTGTAAAATCTGTGAAATATTTGCATTATTTTTTCAACTTGCTTTCATTTAAAAAGTACTTATAATAACCAATAACTTATTGCCATGTGTTATTAATCTGTCCAGTGTTCTCATTTATAACCAGTGGTGGCTGGGGAAATTATGTTTTGGGTTAGGCGCAAAATGCAAGTTAGTTTTCAGTTTTCACCACAATGACATATGACCACTAGGACATGTCAACACTCATGCAGCAGTATTTTAAAATGTTAACTTAAATATTTTTTAAACCTGGGGTTAATATTGTTACATCTCCTGCTATGATTCAAACCCTGTTCTCACACATTGAAGTCAATAGTGTGATCTACTGAGCTATTCAAGCACAAGTGAATGCATCAGTAGTGAGCTGTGTGCTGATGTATATATGAATATACAGTGGACGCACATCAAATTGTCTTGTCATACAAAAACGGGTATTCACCTCTTTTTTAGATGGTCATTATATTGCATTTCTGAAGAAGTTCTTGATTCTTTTCAGGAAGTGATGCTTACTCATAATTAGCACCCTAAAGCTCTCTTATCTCTTGTGTTAGAGGAGAGTCTACTGCACTCGCACAATTTATAACGACAGCCTTAGGTACAGATTTTTGCACCCCAAACAGGAAACATGTCACTTAACGGCTCAGTAAATGACCCACAATATTTTTAAACTACATAAATGGAGATTAGACATGGTACTCATGGCCTGTGTCATGTATAGCCCCTTTATTTAAATATTCATGTTTAAAAAAAAAAAAAAAATAATAATAATTGCATGTGATTCCTATCATTTCTTCTTCACATGAGTCAGGTAGGATAGTGCTTACTGATGAGCCACCACTGTTTATAGCTGATGTATAAAACTGGCTGGAAACAAGAAATGGGTACATGTGTCTGCTAACTGATGAATCACATTTATTTTTTTTTCCCATTCAGTGTTCCATGATACAAATGCTGTGAACTGTACTTATAAAGATGAGGATGACTGCGTGGAACGATTCCAGTACTACGAGGATGCCAGTGGCAAATCCATCTTGTATGTCGTTAAAGAGCCAGGTAAGATAGTCCAACATGTGTACCAAAGCTTTAAAAAAAAAAAAAAAAAACAGCAAATGACATATTGTGAGTCACAGTATATGAAGGAGGGCCACAGTGATTAATTCATGTATAAATGTCATACCTCTGAAAATGTTCCCTACACACCCTTTCCTTCTGGAGTATGAGTACAAGTTGTCACTTCCCTCTTGGACGCCCTTCATGTGCTTGTTTAGTGGCCAAACAGAGTGTGGGGCGGTAAAACAGCCTTTAATGAACACCAGCGCCCGCGGAGAAAGTCTGTCCATGGGTCTGCCTTTAATGAATGTGTGTGTTCAATTTAAACACAACCGGGTAGCAAAGAAGTACACCAAATCTGCCTTGAACACAGTGCACCCTGCCGTGTCAAAGAGGGTCGTAAATAGCTGCTCAGCTTCTCGAGGAACCCGCTGACTCCACATATCCTCAAGAGGAAAGCAGGAGAGAGAGAGAGGGGGGTGGGTGGAGAAATTAACCTAAGTAAGCAAAAGACAAAGGACACGAAGGAAGGAGATCAACAGCGAGAGGGAAAAATAAACCCTTCAAAATGCATTTAGATTTCTGTCATTTTAAATATCAATATCTGATCCATCACAAAAACATGGATGCAGTTCCTTCCAAATATTACAGCACTGTTCAAAAATGAGCTGATTTGTACATTGGCTGTAACTGTAGCAGGTAACGAAACACTGATCTAAAGGTACAGCGGAAGAGCAGGAAATGGAGTGAACTAAGAAGGAGAGGGAGGAAGAGGAGTGCTGCTTTGATGTTGGTTGTAAAACTTCACCCTATTTGCCCTGCGAGGTTCACCAAAGCCTTTTAATTCACATCATGTATGCTCAGTGCACTCATCATTAATACATTAGAAACACTATCGGGCTTCCTAACAAATAATTTTACCATATTTAACCCATAAAGACCCAGTGCTACTTTTGTGGCAGTTTCAAAATATGTTTTTCCTCCATGTTTAATGTTTGTTAAGTGATTTATCACCATTTATTATGTATATTTTAATTTGTTTTTTCAGCATAAATCTGAATATTTCTTATTAATTTACTGATCATGTCAATGTTCATAAAAGTTCAGATCAGAAACGGAGAAAACAGAAGCAAAAGTTACTTTTTCAGCAAATATATCAATAATAAATGTCTCCATCCACTATCACTGATTAAACTCCACGGGTTTTACTTGTGAATCAATGTCGTAGAAGATGACGGTGTTTCCACGGTAACTACTGAGCCTCTAAATGTCAAACAGGTCATATCTGATACCATGAAAAGATGACAAACTGCATTTTACATCAATTATTTATATGTATTGATAGGATTAGTGGATCAATATGTATTAAACAGAATAGATCAATAGGTGGTTTGGGTCTTTATGTTTTAAGGAGTTTACAGTTGAAATCTGAAAATTAGAAATGGTATGAAAATTCCATTAAAGTATTCATAGCTTTATAATTTATCCCATATATTTAAGTTAAAGTCAAAGTTGATTTATATTGCTCATTTATAACAATGCAAGTTGCCCAATGTACTGTATGATATACGTAAAACTACATAATATGGCAAACTGTAAAAACTGAATAGACTAAACTAATAAACTGAACTAAACTAAAACTGATAAAAAAAATTAAAAATAAAAATAAAAATAGAAGTCACACACTTTTATTAAAACCCTGTATAAATCGATTTGTCTTAAATAAATCTAAAATGCTCAGTGGATTGTCCACATGTGATTTGTCGATGCTCCAGAACATCAGACCTGCCACAGAAAAGACTCTTTTAGTTTATGTTCACTATTAAGCATGCAATAATCAAATTGTAGGTTAAGAAAAAATCTGCAACTTTGAGATTCAGATCAGGTCTAATACCATAAAGTTCAATATCTAGAAACAAAAACTTCAGCTCCAAAATGAAGCCTATTCATTAATATCTTAAAATGATATTCCCACTGGCAGCTACTGGAGTTGACTCCAAAATGCAATGGATCCAATACACTTACAGTACATTAAAGCTCTCTTGAAACATACTAATTTATATCAAGGACACATTCTAGTATCAACAATTTTATATTGACCATCAAATAAGTGATTCTAAAGTTTTCCTCCATCTTTTACATCTCAATCCTGATAGAAGATTTTCATATGTACTGGGTTGAGCTTTGATTGACAGGTTTGTATGAAACTGAGGACACACACACTGTTTATTTAATAAAATACATTTTCTACTAATGGGTTTAATATGTTGCACTGACTAGAGTGTGATGATGTAGTTTATTGTTTACAGTACCTCTGACTCCTCTGGCCCCCATACTGTACTTCCACCCATTTGTCCAAATATGGTCAAAAAGTGAAAAACAATGATTGAGAAATAGATATAGATAGATAAATAGATGAGTGAATGTTAAAAGGACTACAGAAGAGGATTTATCTGTTTATTTATTTTTTTTATTATTATATTTACAAAACTACCAATAATTGAGGGGGGAATGAATGAGTAGAGTACAGTAAGTGCTATTTTTATCCAGGCTTGTTTAAGAAGGCTTCATGTTAATGAATCTCTGAAAGTACTGTCAGTCATCTCTTGTTTCGCTTTGGTGAAACTGTATAAATCACATTCCATAGTCTTGCCAGACCACAATGAGGGAATGGAGATTTGTGGCCTGGCTACTATTTTCCACTTCAGCCCGTCCTCTTCGGAATTGTTTGGTATTTAACAGTACCGCTGCTTTGCTCTGTTTACTACTTTAATGCTGCACCATGCTTTGTTTTACAATTCTAAGTGCCTAGAAAAGTCTGTGTCAGTGATAATAGAATAAACCACACCACCTAGTGCCACTTTAAGGGCCTCCAGCCTAATAATTGTCTGCAGTCTGTAGATCTAAAAGGTACAGTCTTGAATATTATGATCTCTACATCAAAAGCAACAGCACATATCACAACCATATAGGTGAAGGAAATGACAGAGGAAACAGCGTAATGGAGTCATACTTCCTCTGGTCTGGCTTTTGACTTATCTTCTGTCATTTGTTCACTTTACTCACATCTTTATCTTCTGTTCTTTTAATCCAGACTGTCCTAAAGGCCCAGACATTCTAGTGGTTCTACTGTCAGTGGCAGGAGCCATTTTATTTCTTGGCTTAGCAGCTCTTCTTATTTGGAAGCTGCTGGTTACCATTCACGACAGACGGGAGTTTGCCAAATTTGAAGAAGAGCGTGCTCGTGCCAAGTGGGACACGGTGAGTCATTTTAGCTATAGGTGGCACATGTAAGAAAAACAAGGATGTGGCGTTCGTTCAGTTGCAATAAAAGAACTCACAATGAAATTAACCTTTATTTGGGTTAAAAAAAAAAGAATACATATGTATATATATATATATTTATATATATATATATATATATATATATATATATATATATATATATATATATATATATATATATATATAAGCACACTTCAATATAATAATAATAATACTATGAAATTCTAAAGTTTTGGATGTCACACAAGCCCATTCAACATTTACTTTCATACCCACAAACACACCTTAGGCCACACACGCTCTTTTTTGCTCTCATTTTCTGATGGTTTTTTTTTGTTTTTTTTATTATTTTTGTGGCATGCTGTTACTCCCAGCAGAACAAAAGGCAAACAGCGGAAGGGCTGGGTTTAAATTAGCTATTGCTAATTAGCTTTTACTGGTAATAGGGCACTTACTGGCCTCACACACACAAACCCTAGGCCTGAAACCGCAAAGAAATCCAGTAGTTTGGATCAACATATCAGTTTAAATAAGTCAAAATGCCACAAAATGATGATATATAAAGTCATTTTCCTTTTTTCACTATATCTCCTGCTATTTAGTTTTCAAATGGCCTTTTTTTTTCTTATGTTTTCTAATGTCTTGAAAATAATTTTTGGGTTAAGCTCATACTAATTGAATTCTTTCTTTTTTGTGTATTTGAAAAACAGGGACACAATCCTCTCTACAAAGGAGCCACCTCAACTTTTACAAACATCACATACAGAGGAAAAGACTGATGCTACTGAACACAGATGAAGAACTAATGATACAATGGACTCTACCTGTCCTTCACGGGAAGGCATCAAATCATGTGCAGACCTCTACTGTCACAAGACCTTTAATAATAATAATTATTATTTTTGTCTGTAAATATGTAGAAATTATTATGAGGACATATTTTATCAGGGAATTGCCATAAACATCAAAATATACTGTTTATACAGTATACGTCATTGTTTTTGACTTTGTGAAATGGACTGAGAACTTTTCATGTCATACAGCAAAAAAAACAAAGGATTAGTTCACCCAAATCAGAAAAGGCAAATGAATTAGCACACTCTGAGTATAATCATTTTTATACATATGGCAGTGTTTCCTTCCAGTCATAATTAGTATGAATAATCAAAAGAGAAATGTGGAATTAAAAGCCAACATGTATGGATATTTCTTAAGAGGTGTTCAGAATAACAATGGCTAAACATGTTTGTATAAAACAAAACAAAAAAAAAATGGGTCCACATTTGATGCAAAGTGGAACTTGAATTGGTTGAACTAACCCTTGAGGTCAGAAGAACATATATCATTTCCTGCACAATGTTGGGATTTCCTGTTTGTGGGATTACAATGAGATAAACTGTTTTTGTGTCAGTCAAGTGACAGAGATATGGTGTGGTTTGGAGTAAAGTCATATTTTCAGTCTCCAAGAGACAAGTGTGGTCTTCTTCATACAGTATTACAAAAAAGATGAATACCATTTTTTAAATCATGTCTCATGGGCTTTCTTGTACACACAGGATGGGATAAAACAAATGAAATAATGAAGTGTTTTTCTTAGTTTTATTGGACAATGTTCAGCATTAATGTTAACATGCATTATACAGCAGCTGGTTTAAGGACTTTTTCATCTGCAGTCCCATAGTATTAGAATTTAAGACTAAAGATAATTGGAATCTCAAGGAATCACCAATTCTGTAGTGTTTTTAACTAAATGTGACACAATCCTAGCTAGAAGTTACCTTAACTGACTGACTATCTGCTGTATTTTTGTCTGAGATCACAAGCACTATATATAATAAATGAGGCTGAACAACCTAAAACGCAGAAATAATGAAGCAAACTTTAAAGAACTTAGTATCTGTAGTGACCTCTGATAAGCTTTTGTCATTCTCCATAATATTTGATTAACACACATTTTGGAGCGTATTGACTTCTTGAATAATAACATTCAAGATCTGTATGACTTTGCATCAAGGGCAAGGTAATTTTAATAATCAGCTAATATTTGGACAGAAATTAATAGTGTGTGAAATTATATTTCATTTAACTTTGTTGCTTGTTGTAGAAAAAACAGATTTATTTAAAAATGTTATTTTTAACATGAAAATTGCCTTGCTTAAAAACAGTGCGTGTAACATTTTTCTTGTAGTGCACTACTTCCATCTTCTGGACTTAAACTGCAGGTAGGTTTGGTCCATACATCAAATATCTGCCTAAAAGTTTGCATATGACTTCAGTTACAAAGTGTGTATTGTTCACATGATAATACAGTGTTGAGGTTACCATAGCCCACATTGTAACTGCAATAAATTAAGCTGTTTATTAAAAAAAAAAAAAAAAAAAAAACATCTCTGCATTTGAAGATGCATTATGAGATGGTTGCAATAAAACATATTATTATCCACTGAAACATATGTTCTTATTATACAAGCACTTGTGTCTATCAAACAGTTTTAACAGGACAATAATCAAACACTTCAAGTTTGGTTTTGATGGGATAAAAAATAGCTAAGTTATAACAGTTTTGTTTTTCATGGTGAGACCTGCCCGAATTGTATGCAACTTTTCTACCACATCCTCTTAAGGTTTGAAATCCATTGAGCGAATCACCAAAAATGACAGCCAAACTGTTTAATAAGCTTAGATGGTAAACCTTTCACATTTTAAATATTATAAACTACTTTTAACATCATTCATTTTTGCAGCAGTCATGTTTGTATAACATGACATTTAATTAAAAATTTAATATGTTAATTCATGAAAAAAAATTGTAGAGCCCTATTTCACAACTATATTCTCTTTTCGGTCTTTACAGAATCAGTTGAATATAAGAATAAACAAGAGTCAAATAAACAGTAGATGAGGAAAAATGGATTAATATCCCGGGCATCGCCCATCGTTAGACCTTTCTTCTCAGGAAAAAAATTAAAAAACTCCAAAAACCCAATGGGAAAAGAGGAACCACAGTAAACGAGAAATCCACTCCCATGGACAGACAGGCTGGAGAGGAAACTGGAACTGATGGGTGTTCATTTGCAGATGTAGAATAGAATAGAATAGAATAGAATAGAATAGAATAGAATAGAATAGAATAGAATAGAAGTACTTTATTGATTCCACAGAGTTCCAGTCTGTACAGATGCAGTAGGGTGGGAGCACATCTAGCCAGATGAGGATGAGGAGGTCCATCCAGACAGGCGAGGGTGATGGAGGAGGTCCGGGGTCACAGGTTAGAGGTCACAGGTCAGGGCTCACAGGTCAGGTCAGGTCACCTCAGGTCCTGTCATCATTGGGCCCCAGGTGGTGTCGCCTTCATAAGAGTGAAAATGAATGCCATGTTTTCTAAGGATGCACACAGCATAAACAAAATAGATGTTGACTCAGAAATATGAGGAAAGCAAAAACAAAATCATTGACGCTCGTGGCTTTTCTGTCCTGAGCAAACTGGAAGTATCTAAAAAGGAAAGTTTACATATTACCTGTGTGTCATTCAAGAATGAGAAAGACCTGAAAAATGTATTCAAAATAAACAAAGTGATCTCTTTATTTCATCACGAACATCTGTGCCTTCAGTGTTAACATGGTTTTCATGTATTCATGTATATTTAGTGAATGCACATGTGTAAATGATAAGTTAAGGCATAATATTGTTAAAAACCTATTTTTCTTTTTTAGGTTTTCACATTTTTCAATTATTATTGTGAAAGGATGAGTTGTAAATTAAAACATTTTCATTAAAAATAAAAAGGATCATTTGGAGTTCTCATTACTTACAAGTCATTATGTTATTATTTTTTACTAGTCCATGATCCCACTGGAGATAAAATTGGTTTGAGCCCCGCACTAGTTTAAGAGCAGGAACCTTACCTACCTTCATCTACTGAATCCTGGTTTAGGGCTTCACACAATATGAGATCATTTACACCTAGCAGCATGTCAAAGATAATACATAGTGATCAATAAGGAAAAATATACTTGTATATTCAACTACATTTTTTCATTCACACATTGCCCTTCCCAACTGAATTCACCTGAAAAAGGTATTTCCAGCTCATGTTAAAACATGAAAACAAAGCCAAAAATTGAAAGAAAAACAAAAACAACTCAAGACAAAACAAAAACAAGCGGTGCCAAACACAACAAACCCTGCCCCTGGCAGATGTTTTACTTGATGTGCCCGATCTTTGCACAAACATATTTTTGATGATCTTGACCTTTGACCTACAATGACCAAAACTTAATGGGATCTATTCTTGACCACCTCACACTTTTCTTGACATTTTCATGGAAATTGGTCCAGTCGTTTTTACGCCAAGTTGCTGACAGATGACAGACTATCTATCTATCTATCTATCTATCTATCTATCTATCTATCTATCTATCTATCTATCTATCTATCTATCTATCTATCTATCTATATATATATATATATATATATATATATATATATATATATATATATATATATATATATAGTATATACATATTGTGCATATTATAACATTAGTCACCAAAAATGTGTTTTTGAAGTGACAAGAGATAGGGCAAATTAGGTCAAATGTGTATGAGGGGGCATGGTTTGTTGTGCCTGGCACCACTTATTCGAATGTATGTTTGGTATTGTGCTGCTATTGGCACCTCAATTTCCTAAATGCTCTGTCCAAGATGTCAATCTAATGTAATCTAATGTAATCTAATCTAATGTAATCGAATAGAATCTAATCTAATCTAATCTAATCTAATCTAATCTAATCTAATCTAATCTAATCTAATCTAATCTAATCTAATCTAATCTAATCTAATCTAATCTAATCTAATCTAATCTCATCTCATCTCATCTAATCTCATCTAATCTAATCTAATCTCATCTCATCTCATCTAATCTCATCTCATCTCATCATGGGGCAATGACTCTCAGGTTCATTCTTGTTGTCTTTCTATTCTATTCTTTTCTCACTGGACAATGAACTTGTCACTAGTGGAGGGGCCTTTGGGGTAAAACCAAAAATGTATAAAATGTGAATTTTATGTGTAACATACTGAAATATTAGTTTCATGAAAACTTAATTTGTGGTTTAGATGATCACATACAGACACAGAGGTAAGAAAGCCTTTTCGGTGAAAAGGCAAAGTAGTGCTTTCATCTAAACACTTAATGGTTCTGGAAAGATTAGTGCTGTTGCAGATTTAAACCTCACATATTCTATATTAGTACATGAGAATCCAATTATCCATCTGTACATTCTATACAATTTGTATAGATCTGACTCCTTTTGAAAATAATTAACAACAACAACATCACTACTATCACTTGGGTGAAACCTTTCTGGAAAATATTATGAATGTATTTATCACATCACACATTAAAGTTAAAGACAGAATAAAGCCCCATGAGAGACGGTGATGGATTGTATGTATTAATAAAATCACGCAAACTTAATGGAAACTGACCCCATCTCCTCATAACTCACTAGATGGAAGGAGTTTAATATGAATGTGATCCAGTAGTGAAACGCTACATGTTTATGTTTGAAATAATCCCACTTTCAGTATGATTGTACCTTATATATATTGAAGCAGTTTTTGTCCCTTTAATTAATGGAAAACAACAAACTATAGCACACAATAGAGCACATCACACTAATATATACACACACACAAACATCACATACACATGGTCTAAAATCTGACCTGAAAAACCTTTATTATAAGAAACTCAAAGCAATAAATACTAATTTATAATCAGAATTAAAAGGATTCAACAGTATACTATTACCATCCCCCTTTCTACTCCGCAGTTATTTATGGCATGGTTAACTCACAAGCATGGCGACAAGTCCAAAATTAGGCTCATTCTTGTGCAAAAAGGCTTAGTTATAGAAATAATTGAGGGGCTACTGTAGCTCAACACACTGGCTGTAAATTCATTTCAATACTAACTGTTTCATATAGAAAAAGATCCCAGTTCAGTGGTGTCATCTTCAAAATGTTGTATAACATTGGTGTACTTGAATGCCAAGAAAAGCACCTATAAATTAAAAATGTATTATAATTATTACAGGACTCCATATTTTGAGTTTCATTCCTTCTTGTGGTTGTTATTCTAGGTGGCTTTTTTCATATTACAAAAATGAATTACTGGGCTCTGAGACTATGCAGAGGGAGTTTTCAGCCTTTAAGGACGCAAATGGAAAGGGTTAGTGGACTACACTATACTACTGTATGTGGCTGTGGGATTTGAGTTGGTTTGTCTGAAAAGAAAAAGGCACAACTTAATGAATTTGTTATTTTGTTTTTCACATCGATTTTGGATTTTATCCTAAAAAATGACATTGTCCTCTTCAAGTACAGATGAATAAGCTACAGCAACACAAATGGTCAAATAACAGCGAAGGCCAAACAGGTGGGAGGGATGTTGAAAGGCCACCAGGATGGTCTGTAATAAACAAAATGAATCAAAGGAACAGTTTAGTTCCTCTATTTCAGTATCAGTGTGGCTCTTACTGCTCAAAGTGTCAAACATACAGACAAAAATGGACCATGGGATAAATTTGTGAAGGACAACAATTACCCAGAAGGCTGTCACTGAGTCAGGATAAGTTATTTTGATCATAAAGTTAAATATAAATACCAGTTCCACATGTCTGTTACTCCATGTGTTGCAGCACCGGACGTGAGTAAATAAACAGTTTAACCAGCATATTCTTAAAATTCACTTATTTTCCCGTGATGTTCAGGTTGTTCATACATTATCATAAAGTAATTTTCCTATTTTACACTACAATGGAGAGAGTTATTATTATTTCAGTGGTCTGATCCAGTTGAGATAATATTGGGCTGTATGTGGCCCCCATTTCAACGATAAAATGCCTCAGTTTATTTTACAGAATAAGAATATTCTCAACAGAGGAAGGTGTGATATCAGTTTAAAGCACTTGCACATATGATGCAACTGGTCAGTGTAGTTGCAACTTGTTAAACAATGACCAATAAACATAAATCTGAGGTTGCATGTTTGCGCAACAGCTTCTAGAGTTTTGTAAAACAAACTTACTGAACAATACACATGCAGTGATTACTGAAGGAGTAAACTGTGCGTTGACACTGAGTGTATTATATTAAGTCATTTATGATACGTCTGCCTTAAGCAGACCTAACCTTTAGTCTTGAACTTGTACAGTACTATTTAATTTTGGTGTTAATTCACTGTGGGACAGGTAAGATCTGTCCAAAACAAGTTGGACAACTGTCTGACTGACTGACACGAGTTATCATCACATATGCAACTGAAGCGGGTGGAGTGAAGATGGTATGCTGTTCTTTTCAGCTGGTTCTGACCTGATGAGCTTATTATTTATTTAACAAGCGCATGGGAAGCATCACATAAAGCTCTCTCTGGAGTCCTGTGCGGCCTTGCTGCAGGGGTTATGATCTTTCAATCGCGGTTGAAGAATATGGACTCTAACGAGGAGACTGGATCCCGTCTCTCGGTGTAAACATTACACCGCTCGATAATGACAAAAGAAAGACTGACTCAGGCAGCAATGTAACACTTGTGGAGAGGCTTCAGAGAGCATTGACAGCTCAAGGACTGCCCGTGCATGGGCACCAAGACGGACGAGGAAACCCCGAGGATCAGGGCCTCCTGTCCGGATGACACCAGCAGCAGCCAGCCACACTGCTCTTCTTAGCTAGCATTAGCTAAGCTAACCAATGTCTTCCTTGGATTTGATATAATTTTAAATGGGTAATTTAGTTGCAATAGTTTTCTTTGAGGTGTGTGGGACTGGTGGTCGATAAGGACTCTGCTGTCGCCGAATGGACGGACACGAGTGTGAGTGACAGTGGAAACTGCAAAAGGTTTTCCAGGTGAGACCACCTCTCATGCAGGCACCGTTAGCCTGCTAAATAACTTAGCGCTAGTTAAGGTAACCGACCATAGACTTTTAGCTGTTGGCTATCTGTACCATCCGAGCTACTACTAATCTTGCTCAAACTTCTACTCTTTAACCGTGGAAGATCATTTAACAGTTCATGACATATTTTCGTTATTAAATGTCATAAGGTTTCTATTAGCATAATAGCCTTTGTGTTGTTATCCAGCTAACCAAGTTAGCCGAGTTTGACAACGACCGCACCTTGTTGTCAATCATAATCATTAACTTAATGGTGTAATTTTTATAAACTCATTTGCAGTCAGTTTATACAAAGCATTCATGACTAAATAATAAAGTTGGGTAGGTTTGGATTTTGTAATGAAAGTTAGTCTAATCAATATATTATTGCTAGCTAGGTAACGCATATTGGTTAGTAATGTTTTAAGTTGATAGGGTTGTGCATAATTAACAAACGGCGGAAGAGTCCGCATGCCCAGTGAATTTATGATGTTTGTTTCATGTTCATTTGTTTTTTGTCACTGTCATCATTCTAAATAGTTTCTTAGTTATATGTCCTCCGATTAATTTAGTGTTAGCTGATGGATGTCCTGTCAGGTAGGGCTTCCCTTTAGTTACTAAAGGATGTCGGTCTGTCATTTCATATAGTTAAAATTACCATGTAAAAAAAGGCACGTTGACTGAAATAACAAAATGACTTCTGACCAAATGTGTGAGTATTTTGTGTTTGTAATACCTTATGGTCATGTTAGATATATTTCATAATCAGTAATGAACTCTTTGAGATAATTTCCTTACTCCCTAGTGCACTAGCTTTTTAACACCATGTAGAAAGAGGCATCTCATTATATTTGAGTTGGATTAGGTCTCCCTCCTGATCAGCAGGAATGTCAAATGTTATCGGATGCTAATGTGTTCCTCTCTGTCTGCCCATGAATGAGATTCCTTGCTCATGTGAAAATAACTCAGCATATTAACTTGTTCACAGACATAACCGTTTCATTATTGTTTGTCCTTTTTTCTAGGCATGATGGAGGGAATTCATAGCCAGGCTATAAGCCTGGATCCACGCAGGCAGGAACTGCTTGAGGCTCGCTTTACTGGAGTTGGTGTAGCCAAGGTTGGCACTTCTGTTAAAAAACAAACCAAACTTGTAATGAATTAAGAGTGTTTTTGACAGAAAATATGTACTCATTTATTCTGCACATGTTGCATTTTGTTTTATCCCTGCAGCAGCAATTTTTAGATATATTGTTGCTTCAGGTTTCCCTGCAGGCAAACACCCCTAATCCTTGCTCATGTTTGTGTGTGCATGCAAATGTGATGTGTCTGTCAAGTCTCTTGTGTTACTTCTACAGTTTAGAAAGACTCTTTAGGAAGTCTTCTCTATTTCAAGTATCCACTGATGCTCTGTGTTCAGGAGTTTCCCTGAGCTAAGACTAAAACAAGACTAGCTCTGTCTTGGCTGACATGGGAGCTGGCCAGCAGCTCTTTGTTTCAGTGGAGACTAGTGACACTGAAATGGCACCGCAGCTGAAGCTTACAGCATAGGCTGTGTGTTATGCTGCAACCCTGCTGTTGAACTGGATATGGCTATGTGTGGGTGTGCATGTGAGAAAATGGCAACCCCTGACAAAGCAATCATTCTTGCTTCTGCCTGCAGTGTGCCCTGAAATGTACTGTGAAGTCTGGTAACTACAATAATAAGGTGGAGATAAAATAGGTTTATTAGACTGATTAAATTACCATTCAAGATTCATATGTAGTTGAAAAGGGAAAAAACTGAATTTGTCAACTGTATATGTGACCTTGAGCAGTAGAAAGCTGACAGACCTTTAGACCATTAGCCTTGTGCACCAATTAGCATGCTGTCTCCTCCTGGTTTCATCAGGCTGTGCAGCTAGCCATGAATGGTGTGGCTACTGTAACTGTACATGAACTAAAGATAAACAGAGAGAATGCATATTCCATTATTACACTACATTGATGGCCTTCTACAAACATGTAGTAACCTAATATAAAACTGATTAAGTTTAGCCCTTAACTGTTAGATATGTGCTGAAGCAATGATTGCAGAAATGAATAGTAGGAATTGGATAACAGTTGGTGTAAGCTGTCTGGAAAAAATGTGGAAAATATACATATTGATACATAATAGAACATTAGTTTTATTTGAAAAGGATTTGAATATGGTGAGGTTACTAAAATCTCTGAAGTCTCTAATTGCCAGGTGTATTAAGTAAATAAAATGGCTGTCTCTTACAACTCAAAAGATGAGTATTTCTCAAGAATAGCAGATGATTAATCAATCACATGCACTGTCTCTTCTTGCTGCCAGAGTTCCGCCAACAGTGAATCATCCAACCAGTCTCTGTGCAGCGCGGGGTCATTGAGTGACAAGGAACTTGAGGTTAGTAAAGCGAAAGAATCAGAAAAGATGAAAAGTGACTGCCGTGATTGTCAGGTTCCATCTTTTTGTGGCGTCCCCAGCAACTGTTTTGAACAAGCTTTTTAAAATGAAGAGCTTTTACATTTGCAGAGTATACACATTCGGGATGGGAGAAAAAAATCAATTCGCATATGTATCGTGATTTTTTATTTTACAATTTTTAAATAGATTTTTTTTATTTGAATTTTTTTCCATATTTAAATTACTCATTTTAAGCCAGGTGGGGGGGGGGATTACCGCTCGTAAAGACCGTAGACGACTGTATGAGTCACTATGATATATAATATGCATCATGGAATACACAGAAATCACCTCACGGAAGACACACAGAGACAGCTAGCTTATCATCGTATTAGCTTCAACAACACACAGCGTTAAAAAGCATTAACAGCGCAGATAAACAATATACTATGCTAATATCTATTCAAACTGAATTGTGTTATTAATCTCACCTTTTGTCATTTACACACAGTAATAAACCAGGAGTATATGATTTAGAGTTGGGAAAAAGAGGGTGAGATGAAGATCTCAGCACAATTGCTTAGCAACAACACAGCGGCTAATTCTAAGCATGCAGGTGGTGCGTGCAGTACCATCGCAACATCTCTGGTGTGTTGAACAGCGTGGGATATCTGAAAGCGTAGAGAAAATGAGTTGTTAAAAAGGCAAGCGAAAAATCAGGAATATTGAAGAATCGCAATTTAAATCGAATTGGCATCCAAAAAATTGGAAAAGAATCGAATTGGCATAAAATAATATCGCCCCAGCCCTAGTACACATGCTTCATTTTGTAAACCACGTCTTTGTTAACGGTTGTTGTTAAACATTAAATGAATTATGCTACATTTTTTTTAGACACCAGAGAAGAAGGTCAGTGAGCCGAGAAGCAGGAAGAGAAAAAATGACATCTATGACAGCAACAGCCAGGGTAAGTTCTATTTACTAGTTTGTAACCTTAAGTTACATATGAGTGCAAAATTGGCATTTTCAATAAAAATACCCCTTTATATTCAGAAGTGTGTAACCACCCTGGGCTGCTTTAAATATTTTAGGATTGTAAATGGAGAAAAATATAGTTCTTAAAATACAGAAACTGCATAAATGGCTGTATGGTTTTAGATATTATGTTCTAATATTTGTGCTTAAGGAAAAATAGATTTGGTCGCATTCAATTACTTGTGTAATTATTTTGTAGGAAAAGGAAGAGGGCACAAAATAAGTGATTATTTTGAGGTGAGTATAAATAGTTTTTCTACTGCATATTTCCCCCCTGTCCTGTCCATTGTACTGGGTTTCACATCACTCTTGACTCTTGATGTTTCACACTCCTTTTCTGACTGTTCCAGCATGATTCTTATTAAATTACACCTCTATCTCCTTTGGCTCTATACTCTTTCTACACTGTGACCAGTTTGCTGGTAGCAGTGGCTCTGGCACCAGTCCGGCCAGGGGCATCCCCATGCTGGTGCGATCCTCTCCACAACACTCACTGTCTAATCCACCGGTGAGCACCACCGACCATCTCCTTTGCTCTCTACTGCTTTGGCTCTTTCTTCTTCCAGTGTGAAATGAATCTGTTTTGTTGGTTTTTCTACATTTGTAAGATTTATTTTCATCCTTTATTGAGTAAAATGTTTGAGATTTTTATCATTTGAACAAAACAGTGGATTGGTTGCAGTGTGGAATGCGGGAATGTTTTTATCCATTTAATGTCCTAAAATTTTTGTCCTCACATTAACCCACTTCGTCTGTCCTTCCCTTTCAATTTTTCTGAATTACAGTTTCAGCATGGCAGTCCTTCATCTACAGGCTCAGCCCTCACAGACACTTCATCTTGCAGCTCCATTAAAACTCTTCGCATGCACTCCTGCTCACACAAAGCCATACAGGTAACAAATGTACTGGTGTTGCATGTAATCATAGTGTGACGCAAACATTTTAAGGATTGCATTTCAGCTACTGTTTGAGCACATCTGTAGATTTTAAATTTGTTATTGTATACTCGAGTAGAATTTGATAAACCTGCACAGATGATAACTTTATGTCTTGGTCTGTCATTTTATAAAACAACAGAAGTTGGCAATGCAGTAACCTAATATAAAACTGATACCACTTTTTTGTGGTATTCAACAGAAGTGTCTAATTTAGATTTGTACTGATCCTGTGTTTTGTCACTTAGTAACTCAACAGGTTTGAAAGATTAAATGAGATTAAATGTTGGCTTATTCTTGTTTTTTTTTGCAGTCAGAACTAACGCTGCTTAAGCTGACAGCACTGGAGAATGACAAAAACTCTGATCTGGAGAAGAAAGAGGGGAGAATAGATGACCTGCTGAGGGTAAGACAACAAAAGGGCATCAAATCAGGAGTTCTACAAATGTACGACTCCGAGGAAAAAATATTATGTGCACAGTTTTGTCCTCATGGTCTATTAAGGACATATATCATACAAAGTCAAGTACAGTTCTAAATATAATACAGTTTTTAGGCCATTTCCTCGATAACCACTAAGATGAGACGGCTTTTTAAACCAGTTGTCACAACAGCTGAAGGCAGCAATCTTAACTTGTCAGGTTGTGACAAATAACCTCACTGACTTTCAAATAGGGTTACTTTTTCACACACATGTCGGCAAATATCTTGTTTTAATGACAACTGGATGTCAGAGCTGTAAGGTGTGTTTTTGCAGGCAAACTGTGACTTGAGGCGGCAGGTTGATGAGCAGCAGAAAATGCTGGAGCGTTACAAGGAGCGGCTTAATAAGTGTGTGACCATGAGTAAGAAGCTTCTAATTGAGAAGGTTAGTGTTCATAATCTAAATATGTTTATGGAAGAACGATGGCCTGTCATATTACTTATTACCTGCATGAACAATCCTCTTTATCTTTCTTTGGTAGTCAAAGCAGGAGAAAATGGCTTGTAGGGACAAGAGCATGCAGGACCGCCTTCGTCTAGGTCATTTCACCACCGTACGCCACGGAGCCTCCTTCACTGAGCAGTGGACCGACGGATACGCCTTTCAGAACCTCATCAAGTAAGTATGCCAACAAGATACAATTGAACAAATCTCTGAATCTTATTCATCCCACCTTCAAGAATATGCATAATGGTTGTTATTGCACATTCCAGGCAGCAAGAGCGAATCAACTCGCAGAGGGAGGACATTGAGAGGCAGAGGAAGCTGCTGGGAAAGAGAAAACCTCCTTCAGCGACACAGACTCCTTCACCCAACCTGGAACAGAACAAACGAAAGAGCAGAAATAACGGACAGGAGAATGAAACGTAAGATTACAAATGAGAGATGTAGAGTAATATGTCCCTCAGAATAAGAATAGCATAAGATAATTGTGGTGAATGTTGTGTATTGTCATTTTTTGGGGACTATACTGCCACTCATTTTAAGCATAAGGAATCTGACGTCAGGCATTTTGTTCCAAGTTCAGCCAAAAACAACAGTTGATTATTTTTAAAGAAAGACGGGTTCATCCACAAAATTGCAAATAATATAATAACAGTCATAAATACTGGTATAGACACATTCCTTTTTTAAACATGTCTTTAGAAGATCTACTCCTCCACATTACAAAAACTGCGCAGAGTGGATACACCAAGAGAAACTTATATATTTTTTTTATCTGTGGGTGAGTAATTCACAAGTCAGTATTACATGCAGTCGTTCACTGTCAGACCCGAGACCGGCACCAGTGATGTGGCAAAATAATGGCATTAGGTGTAACCCAAGCTCATGGGAAGAATTAATGAAATGCCAACATTTTACTTGAGATATTAACAGTAATTTTAGTTCAGGAACCAAATTCAGCCCAATTCAATCTCAGATGGGATAGACCAGTAAAATACTATCATAATAATGCAGAAATACTGACAAATCTAAATGTTGTCTGTTTTAGTGTTTAAAAAAAAGTTAAATTGCATGAAAATGTTTACCTTTACAAACTACATTTCACATCAAATATGAATAAAATGAAAAAATATGAACAACCTCAAATTATCTTTAGAGAAATAAATGTAATATTATCAATACTTTGCCTGTTAGTAAATGTGTTGTGTATTTCTAGAAACACTGTGATCTCTAAGTTGTAATGCATGTGTGTAAATGATAAGCTGAGACATATTGTTAAAATTGCGCAATTTCTTCCACACAAAACTTTAATTTGTAAATTGTATTAAGTTTTCTAAGGAAAGTTTGTAGATATAAATATTTTTATATTGTAATTTTATTTTATTTGCGTAGTAATGTTACTATTTTACTGGTCTGGCCCATTTCAGATAATATTTTCTAAATGTGGCCCCTTAACTAGTATATGTATGTATTACTTTGTACAATTACACTGTAATATTAGTTGAGGGATCACACTGTCCACACTGTGGTCTTCGTATAAATAATTGTCTGAGCCCAACTTACAAACAATTTTCTCATGGTTCTAAAATTTTTGCCATCGACTGACCAAAATCTAAAGTGTTTTCAAGTGAGGTTGTTTAACTTGTGTGCAGTGCAAATCACACTCTGTAGCAGAGTTGGGCTATGAACTCTTATAGCACAGTGTTGTTTAAGAATCATTGACTCACTTCAGCTTGACCTGCAGTTCAGTTTAAACCAGGGGGCACCAATCCTGGTCCTGGAGGGGCACAATCCTGCATGTTTGAGATGTTTCCATAGGGCATCTGTGGCTCACTTGGGTCGAGCGGTTGACCAGTAACCTGACTCACGTCATCTGGCTGTGTGTCACCAAACTACAAACTAGGCTCACGCAACCATCTGAGTATTGTGTAGTTCAGGCTTTCTGAAAAATGACAGAGCCAATCAGTGTCGTCGGTTGGAACTTCCCATGACTGGGTGGCGTTGTGGCTGTCTGTACCACGGCTGATGTTTCCATCGTCTGTTCGATACTCTGTTCCTCTTCAGCTTTTTGCCATTCCCTTATAGTATCCAGAGTTCTCTGGTGTCTCCCTACCAAGCGAAGCCATTTCAGACATATGCCAGAGGATTTTTCTGGAACATCTGACACGTTAAGACCAAATTCTGCAAACCGCTGGTCTACCCGTTTTCCATAGGGAAGTTCAAGGAACATCTGCTGGCTGTTGCCGATGTTGACCTTTATCCTCAGATTTTCCCTGCACATATGACAATCATCATTTACAGACAATGCACCGGTCCATTCAGGTGCAGCCATACTGTGGCATTTGTTTTCATGGTCTGCTGCAGTATGGCTCTTATTTCTGCTGTCACTCTGAGTCATGGCTTGAGTTCATTTGTGAGTGGCTGAAGCAGCGCATCAATCAACATGACTGACAGATTCTTCATCTAGTCATATGCAAGGATTTTAGATAAAGACCCTCCTTTGAAAACAGATTGGTTGTGGAAGGGTCCCAGAATGGTATCGTTATACCATATGGTGACAGTCAGGTTATGTGACCAAAGGTTCGGTGGTTGAAATCCTGGCTTCACCTGCCCACATGTCTTAAGTGTCCTTGGGCAAGACACTGAACCCTAAGTTGCTTGCAGTAACAGGCAGTGATGTGTATGCCAACAGTCATTTACTGGCGTGTGTGTGCCTGTGTGGAATTGTAAAGTGCTTTGGGCACCATGGGTGCATAAAATACACTATATAAGCTCAGTGCATTTACCATTTCCCTCTTCCAGCACACCTGGCAGTTATCAGGCTTTTGCAGCACTTGATGACAGGCTGATCATCATAAAAATCAGGTGTGTTAGAAGAGGGATACGTTTAAAATATACAGGATATTGGCCTTCGTGAACCAGTATTGGTGACCTCTGGTTTAAGCCATCAAGAGTAGTGTTATGGGACTCCCGTTCATCATGCCTTGTGTACAGTGCCATGGGCCAGACCTATGTGAGATCTCATGAGACCAACAGATGGTATAAGATATAATGTATGTGTGTGTGTTTTGTTTCCTGATGTTTGCTAAACGTCAGCCACAGCTTGCTCTTTCAGTTTTCCTCACAAGCTGGTCTGTTGCCCTTTAATCTCACACAGGTTGTCACTTGCCGAATATCATGAGCAAGAAGAAATTTTTAAACTTCGAATCGGTCATCTAAAAAAGGTACCAGGTTACTATTAATAACACAATCTTCTTTTTGACACAGTGAATGAAATAAGTCATAAATGCATGTGGTCACTTGTAGGAAGAAGCTGAGATCCAAGGAGAGCTGGAGCATTTGGAGCGAGTGAGGAACCTACACATTCGGGAGCTTAAGAGAATCCATAATGAGGACAATTCGCAGTATGTTCCATCTGTTTAACCTGTCACACTGACGCTTCTGAAATGTGCTTTTTAATTGAATACAAGTATGAAAAGGCTAGATGATTGAAACAGTCTTGCCTTGTAGATTTAAAGACCACCCGACGCTGAATGACAGATACCTGCTGTTACATTTACTTGGAAGAGGAGGCTTTAGTGAAGTTTACAAGGCAAGTGAATTTAATTTTGTTTAGCTCTAGTTTGTCAATGGTTTTTGTCTTTTTTTTTCTTGGACTCAAAACTTAACATATGGTGTTCTGTTTCCAGGCATTTGATTTGACGGAGCAAAGGTATGTGGCCATCAAAATTCACCAGCTCAACAAAAACTGGAGGGAAGAGAAGAAGGAAAACTATCACAGGTGAGTGAGAACATCTGCCCTTTTCTGTAATGCATTTTAAGTAGTTGCAAGTGAATACGTGTCCTTATTTCTGATGTCTTTAAAATTGACCTTTATCTTGATGCATCTTTGTAGGCATGCCTGTCGAGAGTACAGAATCCACAAAGAGCTCGACCATCCCAGAATAGTCAAACTCTACGACTACTTCTCACTTGACACAGACTCGTAAGTGCACATCATGAAGATGTAAATTCTGCTTATTGAACCCAAATGATACTCCGTTGCTTGACCATTTAATTTTCCTTTCTATATATCTGTCATCATAGTTAGTATTTGTATGTTTCAATAGTTCTAGCAGTACTTTAGTTACATATATATTTGATATTTTATTCTGGAGTTTTTTTTTCCTCATATGCCTACAATTGTTTTGGTGTTCTGTGTACTATTTTTACGTAGTCCTTTTTGTACTAATTATTTTTGCTGTTAAACTGATTCTTTTATTGTTCATGTGATAGTGACAAAGATTTATTCTATTCTTTTCATTGATCTGATACAACTAAAAAGCAAACTGATCAAGTTTAGTGCAGTTACAACAGATGTTAATGAAGAAAAGTTACTTTAATAAAGGTTTTATTGACCACATGATGCATATGAACATGTCCTACTGTACTTATGACATCTAAAATGCTCCTATGTTATTTCCATCTTCTCCAGATTCTGCACAGTACTGGAGTACTGTGAAGGCAATGATTTGGACTTTTACTTGAAGCAGAATAAGCTGATGACGGAGAAAGAAGGGCGCTCTATTGTCATGCAGATTGTCAATGCCCTCAAGTACCTCAACCAGATTCGACCACCTATCATCCACTATGACCTCAAACCTGGTAGGTTCAGTTTATCATCATGTTATCATTCAACTTAATAGGAAAGTAACAATCTAAACTGTTTACAACCTGAATATCCAACTTGATTTTCAGCAAAAACTGAAGATATTTTCATCCTAATTAATCGTTTACTTGAATGTTTATCGTTTTGCGCTCAGGAAATATCCTGTTGGTGAACGGCACGGCTTGTGGAGAGATTAAGATCACAGACTTTGGCCTGTCCAAGATCATGGATGATGACAGCTACAGCTCTGCAGATGGCATGGAGCTGACCTCACAAGGAGCAGGAACCTACTGGTACAGACATGGCTCACTTGGAAAATACTGAATGGACTGGTGAGGGTGTGTACAGAGACCAATGGTGTTTAAGTCTGAAGATGTGACTGTGGCTTTCTGCAGGTACCTCCCTCCAGAGTGCTTTGTGGTGGGTAAGGAACCCCCCAAAATATCGAACAAAGTGGATGTTTGGTCAGTAGGAGTGATCTTCTACCAGACCTTATATGGACGTAAGGTAATAACAGGCCTGGAATCCAGTCTTTTATTTTTTACTCTCTGAAATTGTTAAATGACCTGTTTCTCAATACTCCACCTTTTTGTGTTTTTCCAGCCGTTTGGACATAATCAATCACAGCAGGATATTCTTCAAGAAAACACCATACTCAAAGCCACAGAGGTTCAGTTTCCCCCAAAACCTGTGGTCACTACAGAAGCTAAGGTCTGGAAGAAAGTTTTATGGTTTCCATTAAATGATCTGCATTTATGTACCATACAAATATATGCACTTGTTTAGTCCTACGCAATAACAACTCCTTTAGAAGTGTATAAAAACATTTCTAAATGTGTAGATTTTCCAGTTTGTATAAAATGGTATTTTCACGAGTAAAAATAACTTTGCATATAAAAAATTGGGTATTTTATCATTTAAAAACTAGACTATTTTGCCAAAACATTTCTATTTCAAATGAGTCATGTATTTATTTAAGTAGGACAAATTGAATTACAGATCTGTAGTGTATATCCAGCCTAGCTATTAATGTTACACCACAACATAAGCAGTTCAACTATTAAAGATTGTGACTGGAGAAATTAGAGGACTGAGTGTTGTTCTGTCTTTGTCCCATCAGGCCTTCATTCGTCGTTGCCTGGCTTACCACAAAGAGGATCGTGTAGATGTGCTACAGTTAGCCAGTGACCCCTTCCTAATGCCTCACATCCGAAAGACCCTGGGCAACAGTGCCCCCATGGCACCTCCCGTTCCCTCCACTTCGAGCTGTTACAGCAGCAGTGCCTCTGACTGACTGACCCTGAGTCTGAAATCAAACCCTGAAGAGGCACCCAGTGAGGACAAGGCCACATGGAGACGTTGCACACATGAAACTCCTCTTCCCTTGGTGTGAGAGGGAGCGTCAAAGTGTGAATGTAACCAAAATGGCCGACGTCGTGGTGGCCACTGTAGCGGTGAAGCTGAAGGGTCGGTCTCTGGCTGTGGGCTCAGCGGAACCCAAAGATTTGCCCATATGCATGCACTAACAAAAACTGGCTCATTTAAAGGGGGCTTCTCTTAAACGATAAATTGTAAAAGCACCTGAAAAATTGCACAGCTGAGAGGCTGAGAAGTTCGCCATGTGGAAGATCATCCGTCACTGTGGAAGGTGTTAAAGAAAAACCATTACTGACATTTCACCCCATCCTGCTTGAAATGCATCAAACTATTTTCAGAACTCTAGTGGTCACTTTCAAACATGTATCTCTATATGGGTTGAAGCTGGGGCTTTAAAGAAGGGCTCCTATAGTGACAAGTGACTGATGACCAAAGTTCAAGGCTCCTCCTGCCTTGTTTACATAAGAGGTTCATAAATGACTTGACACAGAAGAGGGCTGATTCTGGAAAGATTAGCTGGTTTTGACCTATTTTGAATATTTTACTGAGAACTGGAAGTCAGCTTATTTCAATTAAGTCCATATTTTTTCATGAATTTCCCCCCTTAAATGTTCTTTTAACCTTATGAGGGGGCTAGCTATGAATGAGTGTAATGAGAGATAAGATTCTTAACAGAAATAATAATGAAACCATTAAAAAACATTTAAGCACTTCTGTGTTACATGTATGACTGTCAAGATCAGTTTTTCACACCATAAAACCTTTATTAAATTTAACATGGAATCTGAGAGGCACATTTTCAAGAAAAAAAAAAATGATGTAAAGGCGTGCCTTGTATAAACCTTGCCTGATGAGAAAACCACATTCAAGGTTAATGCAATACTGTCGTACTCCTGTGGAATACCAAACTGATACTATATTAACAGTCTTGTGTTGTTAATTACAAAGTTTACAACTGGGAGACTGACAACGTACTCTTGGAATACTATAACAAAATAGTTATGGGAAGATTATGCAGTGTTAACGGTAGACAAAGTATTTAGAGATGTAATATATATATAAATAAAAGGACATTCGGGTATACGGAGAATTTCTAGTCTGTCATCTCAGAAATCATTGGGCAATAACAAATACCAATAGCAGAGTTGTATCCTGCATTTGAGAATTATGACTCTTGCTCAAATCTTTTTTTGCACAAAAAATAATCCTGATAAGACTTAGATGGTGCAGACAGGACCAGTTCTTCTTGTATGCAAGTCTTTGGATATTAAATGCCCAATCCAGTTACCAGGTCAGGGGTACGTGCCTGCAGGTCTGAGTCCAGATCCCAAAGCAACAGTCCAGCAGGTTTATTTGTTATAGAACTGTGAAGTGACCCAGGCCAGTCCCCACTTCAGGTTGGTGAGCATGAACTTGAGCGCTTTGGTCCACTGCTCCTCAGAGTTGAACTGGGTTTTGATTGAATACGAGCCTCCACTGCCACCCGTGTCTTCGATCTTGCCCTTATCTACATCCATCCTGTGAAGAGAAACAAATGACTACTTATAGGCTTCGCATATTGTGTGTTGCATAAATCCAAATAGTCCAAGATAAATAAATATTTTAACACAATCCGATGACAAATCAGTTGTTTCAGAGTCGAATGCAGAGCTCAGATGTGCCATTTGTGGGTTTTCAGATAGATAAAAAAAAAAAAAAAGTTTAGAACCTCTTGTCCTTACAGAGGATAAAAATGCATTGCTTGGGAGGAAGTTAGGGTTGGATATCCATGAAAAGAGTGACTTTGAAACTGTAACCCTAGTAAGTTTGACCAAAACATCAAAATAAAGTACAGCAGTGGCCCCTAGAGACTTAACTGCTCACTACATACCACTTGCCGGCAAAAAAAAGTAGTTTACCCCGAGGATGACAATAGAGACCATTAAGTCAATGAATTCAAAAGAATGTGTTCCCCACTTGGGGCATAAATGTACTCATTAAATTTAATGGCAATTTGCGTATTAGAATATCAAATATGTCATGTGCGATCAGGACATAAAGACCCAGCAGTGGTGATAACAAAAGGTCTATCATCCAAAATGATACACTTCAATACACCCATTTAATTTCAACATTTCTATGATTTTACACTGGTGGTGATGAACGGGTGAAATTTGGATCCAACAGTCACAAATCGCCTTTGAATATGGGAAAAGGCAGCACTCGCATCCTATTAATGAGACCAGTGCAAACTGTAACCACTGGCAAATGTTACTAATTAAATCATCACACTTCAGAGTGTACTACAACAGTATGCAAGTCTTTGCTCAAGGGCTTCAGCAGTACAGAGGACAGAAGGGAGAGTTCTTTGTTGGACAGAACCTGGATGTAAGGTGAAAGCAAGACACTAGAAGTGAATTTTGCTGGTATTGAGAGTTTAACTGCATGTTTAACTATGAGTAAATCTTGTTCTGAGAGCCATGATTTAAACATTTCATTATTTATATGTCCAATGGTTTCTGAAATGCCTTATTTAGCTGAATGGAATAATTAAAGCAGCCGTTCCTTAAAGTCCTCTAGAATAAAAGTCAATGCAATAGTTTAAAATGTACACTTTATGAATATTTACACCTTCCTATTTAAATTAACACAGAAAAGACACGCAGATGTGCACACAGGGGAGCTGGTCTGCAAATATCTGACCTGTATGGAAGGCAGAAGCCCGTGTCTCCTTTTTCAACCTCCTCTTTGAACTGCTGAACACAGTCCAGAAAGGCCACCATGGCATGGTCGAATTTATTATCCCAGAAAAACCTCAGGCCACCAGAGCAGTACAGTGGAAGCTCCTGTGAAAACAAGACAGACAGGAAGTGCAGATCTAGAGCCTGAAGGAGCGTTTAAATAAAGATGAGAGACCTGGAACTATGAAAAGGACTGTATGAATTACCTTCGACTTGTCTGTCAGTGACTCTAGGTACGAGTGGTTTCCATATGGGACGAGGCGATATCTGAAGACGGAACCAAAAATCAATCATTTTTTGTTAACCTGAGCAAAGCATAATTATTAGGTGTCAAGAATGTAGCAGAAAGAGGCTACATTAAACTGTAACAGCACCAACTAACTGACAATATAACAGAAACAAAGTTGGGGAGAACAAACAAATTAAAAGGAAGGTGTAAATATGTTGCAGCCAGACAAAATAAATATTACCACATGGTCTTATGGGCCATAAATGGTCCTGCCAACATGACAAAGCATTGTTGACCAAATATTTCAATGAGAAAAACATTGTGATCGTAAGTTTAAGGATTTCTAACCACTGTTTGGGGGGGCATCTTAAAGTGCATGAAAGTTAATTTATTGTGTACCTCTGGAAGCGTAGTCCCATTTTGTTTGCCAGAGCGTGCAGTAGCAGCACCGTCTGCCCCCAGGCCGCGTTGATCTCGTTCCACTCCACAGGGACGCTGGGAAGTCGACCCAGACGGAAATTATTGATGGTTCCAAACTGCCCGCTATGCCTAGACACGGACAAAAACAAATTACATCACAGTTAAAGGAACCCACATGAAGTATGCCGATAACCACTGGTGAAACAGGATTGAGCAACATGAAGCAGTATGAACTCAAGTCATTGGGGGGAGGGGGCTTTCTTACTTTGGTTATGTTCCTAATGAAAATTCACAACATTTGTGGGTGGTATATTCAATAGGATTCCACCAGACACAATGTGCTGAACTACTAACATTTTGATCAAAGTTGCATTGACAGAATATGGCACATGTAATTCTGACCATGCTGCATTAGTGGTTATTGCCTGATGAATACAACACTTCACCAAAATGTATTATAAACGTGACACAGAAGTTGAAGTGACTTTATAAAAATCCATGTTAAATTAATCATCCATTTTGTGATTAAAGTCATACTTTAAAAACCACTGAATTACATATTTTTCTTAACATAGACTACTAAACTATTTCCGTGTGTGTTTACCAGATGTGAAATGTAGCATTGAAGACGTTTGTCTTTTTCAGTCGATCTAGTTGAATCTGACAGTATCTCATCTGATTGTCAACACTCTTCAGCTCATCGTCCAGCTCCAGTTGTTGCCGTTTAAACTCACTGTATTCTTTTTGATACCTTTAGGAAACAGATGTAGAAACAAACATATGTATTAAGGGCTTTATTCTTCACAATGTCTCCGCGACACATTTACGAGACCACTTACTGTAACTCCTCTGTATCCAGCTGCTGAGAGTGGATCCTGCTCTGAGCCAGATCCTGGGCCACAGCAGCCCTCCGTTCCTCCACTGCCTCTAAATCCTGCACCAAAGCTTCCTCCTCTTCATTAAGCTGCTGCAGTTCTGCCAGCAGGGTATCCTCTTCTTCCACCTGGAGGTGTGATAGCAGCTCCAGACACTGTCTGTGAACAGTCAAAATATTTTACCCCATTTGCATTTAGTAATATAATGAAGAGTATATTAATTTTTTTTTAAACTGTTAGGCACTGGCTCACTTATAATTTTGACATTCATTCTCAGTGATGTTGAGTTGTGTGTCCAGATGGTCCAACAGAGTGTCAGTACATTCCTCACAGAGTGGGTGGTCAACATCCGTCTGGCCTGACATGATGTCAAAAAGGTCACTGGTCACCTGAGTAAGAGAGCAACAGGGTCACACAGTCTCTCACACATTTTTAACTCATAACACACAGAGATTAGTGTGCAAATTTTAACAAATGAAGCCATGCTAAAGCAGACATTACCTTAAGCCTGCGGCTAAGATTTTCCATAGTGCCTCCATCAGACGCTTCGCCAATTAGAGTGAAACTGTTTGCACTCTCTGTGGACATCATCCTATAATGAAGGACAGGATGAAGCAGTTCAGTTAACTTTGTGTACTACTCTAAAGCCCCTGAGGTCAAGTCTTAGTTGAAACAAGGACCTAATATACAGTCACTGAAAAAATATTGAATTTCTTGGTCATTATAATGTCTGGCACAACTACAAGGACATTTGTTTGGACAAATAACGAAAACAGCTCATAAGGGTTTAATTTCAGAGCTGATATCTATCCATTTTCCATGTTTGCCTGAAAGGAACTAAAATAATTTGTTTATACATCAATAGCTAATAGTGCTTTTAGGCATTCCAGGTTTTCTTTTTTGTCTGTTTCAGTAACAAGATATACACAGGGGTTAGTACTTCATTGAATAACAAATATTTTTGTGAGTTGTACTGGTCTAATGTTTTTTTTTGTTGTTTTTAAATCTGCCACTGCATAAAGCAGAGGTTTCAACCCTGGTTCTCTGGGCCCACTGTCCTGCAGGTTTTAGATAAAACTCTGCTCCAACACACCTGATTCAAATGATCAGCCCATCATCGAGCTATGCTAAAGCCTGATAATGACCCACTGCTTTGATCAGGAGTGTTGGAGCAGGGTGACATAACATGCATGACAGTCGGCGAGGACCTCTGGTAGAAAGTATTCAAATAAGCTTCTACTTTTTTTGAAAGACATCAAAAACAGTGCTCACCGTGCAGGAGGAATGTATTTTCTGGATACACCATCTTGCTTGTTTTCTACAAAAGTCTCCTGGTTAAAAACAAGAAGGTCTTGCATTATTGTTAATCAATTCATCAAAACAAAAATAAATAAAAATCCACACTGAATTTAATTGGTCAATATAGGTGGTTAAAATACAAAAAGATTACATACGGTATTGTTTGTTTCCAATACATATTCTCATTTGCAACACAATAACATGAAACTGCTAAGCATTACAACCTTCAGATTAGGGGTGCTCAGCCCTGGTCCTCCAGAGCTACTATTCTGCATGTTACACCTAAAACACGCAGGACAGTAGCTCTCGAGGACCAGGATTGAGCACCCCTGCTTTAGATGATGGACATGTATTCTTTACCTCTGGCGCCGTTTCCCCCTCACTGCTATCAGGTTGTTTACTGGGGGTCACAGTCACGACTGGAGCTAGGAAAAACAAACAAACATTTTGTGGTCTACAGAACAAGGTAGTACATTTTAAGCGCTAAAAACCGTGCCATACTCATAGTTAATCAGTAAAAACAAACATACATACCAATCAATTCCTGAATAGTGACCCGATCGAGTACATTAAATGATGTGTCCAGTTTCAGCGGCTGGCAGCACCGCTGACAAACAAAGCTGACCTGCATGGTTGTGCTCGACGACTTGGAGCCCTCCATAGCTCAGCTGTAAGATACACAACATATCAATCAAACAATATATAACTGTGGAACATAACATTTGCAAACCCTTACTTTAGAACATACGAATAAAGGCACACTAATGCTGAACGCCTGGCTGATTAGTGGGATATCTGCTTGGCTAAAATGCTGCAAAGCTAGCTAGCACAGGCTGCAAAGTATCCTACTCACCACTGGTTCCGGAAATTAAATTAATAAACACTACTGCATAGCAATTCTATATTGTACACATATAAATGGAGAAAATTACGGGGCTAACTGCTCGATGTGTTTAACGTGATTCGTTTGCACCTCGGGTTTCCCTTTTCACTTCCTTGTTGCTATTTGTTTCCTGTGTGACGTAATAAAATGGACGTCACGTGGGAAATCACTTTTGGTAGAAAGCCGTCGCAAACTAACTGTTTCTCGTGTGTTTTCTTTGTGTTCTTGGTTTTATTTACATTATAAATTTAGCGTACACGGAACATATAAATCTAAATACAGATACGTGTGTCCAAATAGGTATAAATCTCAATTGTTATGGTGTAACAGGGTGCATTTTACACTCCGACCAGTATGTGACGCTGTCTTTACCTGTAGTCCACATAAGAGAAGAAGACAGTAGTTGCGGGAAAACTGAAGCGAGTGCTTCTTATATTGACAACTTCTGAAACTAACACATTTAAGGTAAATTAACGGACATTTATTTTTTGACAATTGCCAATTGGCATTTACAAAACTAACTTTAAGTATGTAGTATCAGATTTGTCTTTGACATATTCACGTCGATTGTCTTCATCTTAGAAGGCAGAAAGTCAGCGTCGCTAGCAAAACATCCTAATGTTCCACTTCCTATTCAGGGACTGTTTTTAAACAGTATTGTCTATGAGATGTACTTTTGGAGAATGTCACTGTAGCACAGTACATCACATTTCATTAGAAATGTGTTTTCATAAGCTGCTTTTAAAACACAAATATTAAAATTAACCAAAGCTTTAGGATATTTAGGTGAGACATTGCTAACAATATATGATATAACAGACAGATCCTCGGTTATAGTAAGTCATTTTACTCTGGCTTCTGCACTATACACATATAAGAGTTTGTTTTTCAATTACTGTTAATGTTTTAATGTAATGTTCATGTAACTGTTAATGTTTCAATTTACAGCTTTGGTTCATTAAATGTTTTAGAATATATATGTATGTATGTATATATATATATATATATGCATGTGTGTGTGTGTGTATATAGGACTTAACTCCTTAAGGGTAAATTTTTTTGTAGGTTTGTCGTATTTATGGACAGTTCTTGCATTGTCCATTAATTTGTTTACAAGGAAAATATGAATCAGGGACTATAAAGTTATATGCTGTCACCATTTTTGGTATTTTAGAACAAGTTGAAAGAATACAGTATCTTTGAAAAAAATCACACACACACACACACACACTGCATAGTTTCTCTTGTACAGGCACTTGACAGTAGTGATATGACTGTGTTTTTTAGTATTGTATTTGTATTGTTTCCAAGTGTGTTCTACCTTGTCATTTGAAAAGCACCATGACAACCCCAGCATCCAAAGATGTGAGGAAGGGGATTTCAGTACTTTGGGAGACATTACAATGTCCTATATGGTGAGTCCCATTTACAATGGATTTGTTAAATATGTAGACCTTCCTATATCAGCTGTAATTGCGGTAATGATGCACTTCTTTGTTTCACATGCAGCCTGGAATTAATGACTGCTCCTGTATCTACAAAATGTGATCATCAGTTTTGCAAGTAAGGACAATGACATCATATGGCTTTTTTGATATGCATGTACAGATGACTAATAAAACATATCTTCTCTACAAGATTTTGTATGATGAAGCTGTTGGACAACAAACGAAGAACAGCAAACTGTCCAGTGTGCAAAGCCAATGTAACTAAAAGGTTAGACATACTTAACATATAACTTTGTTAGTTTTGAGTTTTACTGTAGTACTTTGTTTTCATCAGACGTGTTTTTCAACAGGAGTCTACAGGAGAGCCCTGGCTTTCAGAGACTCATAGCAGGGCTCCAGGACATGGTACAGGCATATGAACATGACACTGGCACAAACTGTAAGATACCATCGCTAGTCTAATCTAATCTGAAATCAAAATGTTTTACTTCAAGTAATACCATGGTTTCTTTTTGTGCAGATTTCACTGGAATGCCCCAAACAAAACAACAGTCAGTGTAAGAATTCTGCCTTTCAAAATAACATAACAATAACAATAACATAACATTTATTTACTCAGCTTTTTAACTCGGACCTACTTTTTGTATGTTTACTTTCACAGAGATACAAATGCTGAGGTTATTTCACGTCCTCATAGTTCGATATCTGAATATATTCCTGGCAATGATGCTGATGATATGGAAAATGGAGGCAATGAGGAACTTACAAGATCGTATTCTTCAACTGAAGAAGGTAAAATGATGAGGTCTTTTAGAAATGTGTATTTATTTTTTTTTTATTAGTCCCTCAGGTATAGTTGTCTGTCTTTTGCCATGGAAGTATTTTAGGACACAAGTTTGAAACAAGAACACAAAAAAGTCACTGAAATTGGGGTTAAGCAGAAATGTATACATATGCATCAAATATATTGATACAACAGACTGCAAATTTGTCCAAAGTCTTACCCCCTGCTGTCTAAAGCAAGAGAAGAATTTCCAAGGATTATACAGGGTGATCCTTTTTCCATGTTAGGTTAACCACCACTTGATTGAATACATGCTAACTCCAAATAACCTCAAATAGTAAGGGGAGGATATGTTAAACAGTGACTTAGTGGTATTTCCTTAAACAGACTGTAGACAACATGTCTCCTGGCTCATCACAAGTTTGACATTTATGGCAAGTTACACAACAGGTATACAGTGACTGCTAAGTTTTTCTGCCTAAAGTTCCAAATTACAGAATGTTTCCAAATAAGAACACTGAACACATCACTTTCCTTTGTCACTGTCAATCTATGACACATCTGGTAAACATTCTAACTCACAACGGCTGGAACTTTAGATTTATTTTTTACTGTACCATGCATACGGTCAAATAAACATTTAGTCCATCAAAAGTAATCAAAAACAATGGTTATACAATCAAATTGTAACTCTTGTTGATATTGTGACCAAACTAGACATAAAAAAAGAAAACATTGAATGCCCAAAAGCAGTGCTTTTATCAGTACGATGCCATAGTTAATGATATAAAAACTGAAGTGATTTTAGTTATTATTAAGAAAAGCAATGAAAACGGCTAGATATCAGCTCTTAAATTAAACTCGTACGACTGAATTTTGTTCTCATTATATTTGACCAAACAAATGTACATTTAGTTGTACCAGGTATTATGACTAAGAAATGGAAGAAAACAAAGGGTGGTCTAATATTTTTTTTTCCGCAGTTGTACGTCATGTATAGAGCTTAGACAAGTTCACAAAGGTGTGACCTAGACCTATATTGTGATCTCCTTTTCAACGTCTAATGCCTGAAAAAATTTCTAGACAAGTGCAGAGGCTTCTTCTACTTTTGTACAGGTGATGTTGCAGTCTAGCCAATCTTATCTCCTGGTGTTCAGGGAGTCCTGGCTTAGTGAATCCAACTGAAACTTACCCTGTTAGTAAGCTGATTTGGGACCCTGATTTCTCTGGGCTGATGACCTGAAACCACAAAGAAAACCGTCTTATAATGGATTTTTTTTAAGGGTCTGGATGTAACAAAAAAGTTAAAAGCTTGTGTTTAAGTCTTCTATAATGTATTAGAAACTAAATAACTGTTGACGTGAATACTTATATCAAAGTAATTAATACATTCTAGAAATCTGGAATTGAATATCACATTTACTATGAAGAGCTTAAACAGCTGTAATTGCTCTCATTCATTCATCCACTTACTTTTTAATTCAATAAAAAAAATGTAGATCTTATTTTCCCTCAGTCACTATATCCCCATGAAAAGACTGATATTAGACACCAGTGCTTTCTATGCCAATTCCATCCTTCCAAAGTGGTTACACTGATTATACTCTACAATGTGTATGTGAAGAGCAGTTAATATTTAAGAAACTCCAGAGCAGAGTTGCAGCAGTAGTTGATGAGTTGTGGGGCGGCTGTGGCTCAGTTGGTAGAGCGGGTTGTCCGAAGGGTTGGCAGTTCAAATCCCACTTTCATGTGCTCTGTTGTCCTTAGGTAAGACACTTGACTCTCCTTGCCACCAGTGCTGCTACTCGCACTTGTGTATGGATGCATATGAATGTTTGGTGGTGGTCGGAGGGGCTGTAGGAGCCAAATGTCTGCCCCAGGGCAACGGTGGCTACATTGTGTAGTTTACCACCACCAGAGGTAGAATGTGAGAGTGAATGAATAATTGATCCACTTTGAGTATGCATTCCATAGAAACCGCTCTATAAATATAAACCATTATTAGTTGATGATACCTCAGGTAAGAACTTTAATCAACTACTGGTAATGTGTTTTCTCTTTATTTCGATTTCTGTTTTGAAAGGGTGATTGTCTTGTTTTTCAGCCCAGAATGGATTTGCAAGATTAATGGGATTTGGCGAAACAAGTCCTTTGACAACAGAAATTGAAGGCCTGGACAGTGGCCTTGGGGAGGTTCCACCAGTTTCAGAAAACAGACTGCGCAGCTCTACAGATGATCTGGAATGGAAACAAACGGAAATGTCAGATGTTGTGGAAAAGCCAAACTCGACACACGAAACACAAAGTAAAAAACAAGAGACGTCCATCCTTCAACTGTCAACACCAGCTGAAGTGGAAGAACAGTGTCCCAGGAACTCATCAAGGAAAAAGAAGAAAAAAAATTTGGGGCCTGCTGAGGTCTTTGAGCAGAGACAGAAGCAGAGTGTGGAGAAAGTTACCGAGTGGCTCATGACAGTTCCTACTGAGGAATGCCTTGAATTGGAGAAACTCTCTGAAGACTCCTGTGATTCAGATGACTCGGCCTCAACAATAGATCTCAAGCAACATATTAACAACACAACTTCAGTGAGAGATGATCGTGCCAAAGTCCTTGAAGAGCAGGTGTTTGGTGCTGTGTACAAACGTGAGCGAAAAGGGAACAGGACAGTCATGCCAATTAGAAACACAAAGAAGCCAGTAAAGAATCTCCCAAAAAGGATAAAGAAAAACAATCCTGACCCTGATGACCTATCTGAAGATATAAATGAAAATGACATGGAAAAGGAACAGCAAAAAATAGAACAAGAAGATAATATCAGCAGTGTCATTTTTAAAGAAGCGGAGCCCTTGGTCACTGAAGGAGACACACAAAGTGACAATAACAGTGAAGCTGAAGAAAAAGAGTCTAATATTAAACCACCTCAACCAGAAAAAAACGTAAAGAAAATTCTGCGTAACGGTTTGAAGGAGATTGACAGTGATTTAAAGAAGACAGTTGACGCAGGGTCAGAAAATACTGAGCAAAACAAAACCAATAAGAGGAAAGGTACAACTGCGAAGCTAAGTAAAGCCAAGAATATTCGAGCTACTAAACCTCTTATTTTAGTTGAAGTTCAAAATGAAGAGAGCACTCCAGCAGAAGTACCTAAAAGAAGGTCAGACGACATTCAGGTTCATATTGAGAATTACCCAAGTAGCGAGGATCCAGAATCCCCTGTTTTAAGGAGTACTAGGAGAAGTAGAAGACTTCAGTGCTTCGCAGAGGAAGTTCGGGGAAATAAAAAGAATGCACCAGCAAAGATAAAGGTTAAAGTGCCACAAAAAGACAGCAGCGTGATAAATGAACCTGAAGAAAGGAAAGGTGGAAAAAAGGGAAAGTTGGCCTCTCCTAAATGTGGAAACACGACGGAGACGATTAACAAGAATGGCTGTATTTATGATCAAGATTTAGAAGGAATTGAAAACATGGAGTGTTGTGAAAGCACATCATTATTGAAGCCAACAGATTCTGCTCAGGAGTCTATCATTGAAGTCCCAAAGACAGAAAACAGGTCTGAGCTTGGCACTGCTTGTGATGCATCTGTGGTTCCAAGTTCCCCAAGTCCAATGAAAGCAGATGTGATTGATACTGTGCTGGAAAGTGAGAGTCCAAATAATCCACTTCCAAACACTGCTCAGATGGAGATGTCAGTATGCGACATTAAATGTACTGAAACAGAAATAGAAGAGGATAAGAATGACAGCAAGCTGGACACAGAGCAACTGCTTCAGAGCTTCAAAGTCACTAAAAGGAAATCTTTTCATCTCGGAGGACCAAGTGTGAAACAAAGCCGCAGCTTCGAGAAAGAAAATATACATAGTGTTGAAGTGGGGGAAGTTCTGCCTCATGCTGAGTCTGGGGCTGAATCTGCAAAACAAAAGAACTGTAAAACGACAAACCTAGATGGAGCTGAGGACAATGACAACTTGTCTTGTAGTGATTTCATCCCCCCAACTAACTCACCTGGCCTGGCAAGAAAAGCAGCTGTTGCACAACTGAATCAAGTAGTGGCAGAAACCTCAACCCCAAATATGGTTGTTTCTATTAAAGACAGTGCTGTTGACTGCCCTAGAAGTACAGATAGTTATGACCTCAGTCCTAACAAAGTGTCAAGATTAGAAATTGATAGTTTTCAGCTCTCTGTCATCCCTCAGATAGTAAATTCTGGGCCCCGCTTCACAGCCACTGATTTTTCTGGAAGTGGAAATGAGGCAAAAAAATTGAATGAATCCCCAAGGTTTTCTCAGACCCCAGAGAGT
Source organism: Siphamia tubifer (assembly GCA_020466265.1). Lineage (NCBI taxonomy): Eukaryota > Metazoa > Chordata > Actinopteri > Kurtiformes > Apogonidae > Siphamia > Siphamia tubifer. The sequence continues at coordinate 22,648,783 of CM035801.1, read as the reverse complement.
CAGTTTCCATGTGCTATGAGAGATGGTGGTGAAGTGGAAGAGATAAGAGACAGCGTTTCAAAGAGGAATTCCACTGCTTCTGGAAAATACTGTCCAGATAACACGGCAGAACTTTTTTCAAATGCAGAATCCTCTTTAACTCCAGATGTCCTTGTAACACCTGCTGTTCAGGTCAGTAAAGTCAATGGAGAGCTCAGTGGTCACTCTTCCATTAGAGGGAATCCGAGGAAAAGGAGTAGGACGCAGAGGTTAGAGTCTTCACCGGAGTCTGATTCAAGTGGATCCAGAAAAGAATTACCAACTTTAGCTCAAATTTTTGAACCATCAGGTCAATTCTGTGCTCTAAGAGGGACTGATTGCGATAAAGGTGGTTCCAGAGAAGCTAATAGATCCATTACAGCTGATGCAGCAAAACCACAGAGCCGCCCACCTGCATGCCCAAGTCCAGACTTTGTTAATTCTAGCCAAGCATCTGTGGACTTGTTTGACACGCCAGATGAATGTAAGTCCTTTCTTCGTAACTAAAATAGCACTTAAAAGCTGGGCAAGCAACCCATTGAGGTTTAACAATGTAATGATTTTTTTCTAGTCATTAATCTGCAAGGTGTACATATTTTGTGATATATTCCACCTTGTGCAGATCGAAAGCAATTGGGATTAATTTTAATTTTTCACCTCAGGCGATGTTCCAGTAAATGACCCGAGTGTTTCCATGGAATCATCACAATTCTTAAGCCAAGTCCTCGTTACACAGGTAAGTAGAATTATGTTCATTTTGTTATCTTTTACACGGGGGTTGCACTGAAAATTTCACTGACATGCAAATGCTCAGTGACAATAAAGACATCTTGAATCTTGAATCTTGAATCGTAGTACCATTTTGTTTTTTTCCCTGTACAACATCGGTTTTGAAGAAATGATTGCATGAACAACCTTTTATTCTTGTGAGACTGATTTAAAAATCTTCTATTAATTCATTAGATTTAAATACTTTAGCTTGGTTGTGTTGGCTTTTACTGATGCACCAACTTGTTTTACCCTGTAGAGGGCACCCACCCCATATTCCCCAAACCAACCTGTCAGTTGCTGGATGACAGACTACCCCGCTCAGTAAAAAATGTCCCCCTCAGCAGCTTTCTAAATTGCATTTCATTTACGTTAGAGGAAATGCCGCCTAGGAGATGATTCTTGTTTTCTACCTCATCCATCTTCCAGCACTCTCACTTTTATCTGTCGACTGTATTTGACTGGGAGTTTAGATTTCATGCCCCAGGGTTTAGAAAGGGCCTGGGATTACACATATCTGAGAATGCAAAGCTTTGCTATTATTGCACTGTGTTAAAACATCTGTGAGTGTATGTGTATACCTGCCAAAGTTAATTTTACTCTGGTTGATACATAATCGATGTACGCTGAAAGAGGAAAAGAAGGATAAACTTAAGCCATTGAAGCAGTGAAACATGGGATTTTTTTTTTTTGTACTTGTACACATTAATCTGTAGCACATGTCATAAATTTAATTTGGATGTAGACATATCCTTCCTGAAATTCCTTTGAAATCTTTCCCCAGTTAAAATGCTTCTCTCACCTTTAAACTGTACAGTCAGTACCATATTTGTTGCTGCTCCTTCTCTCGTAGTTGTTACTGTTTTCATACATCATTGCACAATATCAAATGTACAGCCAGTATATGTGTCTGTATTTGGTATAGTAAACATGGCATTGCATCATTTAATTTCCACTTATTCGCCGCTGTATATTATAAAACCACATGACTCATTTGTAATTACGAGCTGTTCCATTTAGCTTTGTTTTGTCCTCTTGCAGCAAAAGTTAGAAATGCAGAAGGAGCTGGTGAGGCTTGAGAAGCTGATGGCTCTGGTGTCAGAGGTGCTCCAGGAGAAAGAGGGCAGCCCAGAACATCGCAACACTCATCATAGCAGCAAAATCACAGGTTTGGAGAAAAGAAATGTCTCTAGTTTGTTAAATGTTTCATCATGTTATATGGGGACAACTCATAATATCTCTTCAATGGTTTTTATCCCAGGTCTTCTGTGTTTAGGTGGTTGTAACTGTTTGGGATTTTTTTTTTTTTTTTTTGGAAGGGGGGGGGTCTCTCCCTCCTTGCTCTCTAGGAAAATTTTTAATTTTATATTATACATTATTATAAATTATTAGTTACATGTTTTCCTTGAGTTTATGAAAGAAATTGGTATATGGAGGATGGGAGTTTAATGCTCTTCCTGCAAGAAAATGTAACTTGTAAAATTAATCATTTTAAACATTTATTATTATCATACCTTTGTACACAACTTTCATCTTAAAGGAAGAGTTGCTTAAGAAGCCCCATGGAGACCAACTATAACCATTCCTCAAAGTGATTTTAGTTAGCTTTGGTAGCCCCTGCATTGATTTTACATTTATTTTGCACCGTTGGCATCCACAAGTGACTTAGTTTGAAAACCCCTGGCAATAAGTAAGTGGAGTAAAGTTTGTTCTAATTTGATATTACATTTCTTCTTTAAATATAGAAATGCATTTCCATGACCCCAGCGCTACTCTGTATTTTCTAGTTACAGTTAGGGGTGAAGTTAGTCCTACTTTTGAGAATTATGTTAAACTTATAGTATAAAATTAAACAAATAAGACAGAAAGCGGTAGTCAACCAGGTAATGGGCTGAACAACAACGAGTGGAAAAAAGCCATAAAACACACTAGACTCTCTCTTGTTATTTTTATTTTTTATTTTTTTTTAATTTCTTGTTTATTTTAATGCCAGGTACAAACTAAAGGTATATTTGTTTGGACAAATATATTGATGATAACAACAATAGCTCATAAGAGTTTAATTTAAGAGCCAATATCTATCCATTTCCCATGGTTTTCTTTATAATAACCAAAATCATTTCCGTTCTTACATCATTAACTATAGCATTGTACTGACAAAAATTCATTCCATGTTTTCCTTTCTACCTGTTTTAGTCACATGATACAAACAGTAGTTAGGACTGCATAACCATTGGTTCAATGACTTTTGATGGTCTAATATTCCTTTCCGTCACTGTACCACAGTCCACATGTTTGCATTAGTACATACCAATGTTCTAGAAGAAGTGTAACTCAATCACCAGCTTCCTCCTTTTCTGCTGTTGTTGTTTTATACCCATTGTTTGCTCTCTCAGACAGAACTGAACTACACTGTAGACAGTGCACTAAAAGAAGAGCAGAATCAACTGGAGTTGCTTCATTTTTATACTATATCAATGTTCATTACATGAAGCTACTATAGATTGGTTGGAGTTGAAAACCCACTGCTGAAAGGTTGATGTCCACATACCTCCTAAATATATTAGAAGAAGAAATAAAATGTACAGGCAGAGGATAGGTTCTCTGTGGGTAAATACACCAGCACAAACAGAGGATCAGAAGTGACGATTATGCAATGATTTCATTTTGTTTTGTTTTAGAAAATGTTACACATGTGGTTTTTCATAGTTGTTCTGTTTCTCCAGGCTCTGACCTCCTCAGACCTCTTCTGCCTGATACCGATGCAGACCAAGGTCCAGCAAGGTAATTCCATCTTGAGATTTGATATATTGAAATTTCTACCACTACTAAAATATTTACTCTCTACTATTCTGTTCTGTAATGAACAGAATTGGGAAGGGGAGGGGGGGACACAGACACAAGGCCTGACCTGACTCTTGAAAATGCATAGAAGCAAATAATATTTGCCTGAGTGCATTGCATTTCTCACCTTGATGGCTTGTATACATTGCTAAGACATTTTAAATGGAGCCATATTTCAACATAGCTTACAAATTAAGCAAAAACAATAAGTGAAGCAAGTACCATGTAATTGGTCTTTTTTTATTGTGTAACTGTAGGAGAAAGTTGGCGAGTGTTTATGTGCTGTTAGTCTTGTACTCACAGGGTGATGCATCTGGAGAGGACAGGCGGATAATCTCACTAATGAACCCAGAATCTGCTTATGCTGTGGAGAATAAAAAAGTCATTACAGACTGCATCTTATATGTCATTTAGAGCACTTATAGGGAAACTTGTGGTGCCACAGTAATTTATCTCTACCGCTTGACTGAACCCCCCCCCAACGTCTCGCCTCGCAGGGTTCTAAGTGCTATCCTTTAGGCAAGAGGGAAGGAAATATGGAGAAAGAGACAGCAGATGAAAACACAGAAGGGTTTTGCTATGTGAGATATGAATGTTAAATACAAAAGCCTATATTCCAAGAGGGCACTGGTGAAATGGGGAAAAGTGGTTTGTAAGGGGAGTATATGACAAGTTTTCAGTGAGTTCTTATCACTTTACTGCAGGTAGTTGTCAGTATTACAGGAGTCCTTCAGCTGGATTTAGTTTTGAGAAATGAATCCAAAAAGAAACAAAGGAACAGAACTTTCACAAACTTCAAATAGGGTATAATCTGCTGATTACCAAAGGAGAAAAACAGCCCTTTTTGTAACTGAAGTATATAAGTTCTGTCTTCCTATGTAGTGAAAGTGCACAGTGCAGTCACGGTGATATAGTATATTTAAAATGAAACTATGACTGCATATTTTTGCTAATATTGAGCTCAGGGACTCATTGACATTTTAATGCACGGACCCATTTCAGCAGAATGACCATAAGCACAGATAAGACAGTTTGAGTTTGTGTCACTCTTACAATATTTTATGCCCACAGTGTGTGAATAAATCTTGTCTGTTTAAGATATATTTGACAGCCAAATAACTTAACCTAAATTATATTTTTCTCTTGATGTTTCATATAATATTTTGTATTGCATTAGTTGAGACAGCAGTGCTCCTTCTAAATGCAGATTTAAACTGGTCTGTCTCATTGTATCTACTTTGCAATGGTGACTGTTAGAGAAAGGGCCTCGGTTCCAAAAGGAAGCAGATCTGGAAGTATATTAAAATTGTAATGTCATTGAAAACCACTGGGATTGACTGACTAAAGCCGTGGCTCCTATAGACCTACATTGACCTTCTCTCTAACAAGATATTTTCTTCCCATGAGCTATTCTATTCTTCTCCAGTGATTATTCTTTAATTATTTCCTTCACTGATTGGATCTCTGCAATATTTGGCTTTTATTAACAGATCTATTTAACCACTCACTAACCAGCCACTATGAACTTCCAGCTTTTTTGTTTTATTTGATACAATATGCAAACAGCCCAACTGTAGTTGTAGTAAATATATTCCACTAACTAGACTGTAGTTACTTTGGTACATACATACAAGTTAACACTTACTACTCCTCTGGTTTCCACAGTTACACATGTTCTGTCCTAATATGGTCACTTCTGGCTCCAAAAAGCCAACACGGCGGCAGCCAAATCACAAAACTACTGGCTTCACAAGGGCACTTCCCAAAATAGTGGGTGACATCACATCAAATATATAGTTTGTGATATCTCTGATACTGTTTTCAAACTACAGTTCTGTGCAAAACTCTTACGCCAACATTAGGTTTGTGGGTTCAGAACATTTATAATGATTATTTGCTGATAATTATTTGATGTTTTATTTGATGTCTGGACGTTTCTGTTTGTGCTGTTTCTTGTCATGGGGTAAATAATGACTTGAACCTTTAGAATCCATTTCTTCCTGTTTTTTTTGTGTCTTTTAAGGCTGTGCACATGTTTAGAGTATTATGTCATACCTGAATAAAAGAGAATGGGGGGGGGGGTAAGGAATATTCCCAATTCAACAACAAATCCTGTGGTTGCCTAACACTTTTGTACAGCACTGTATGTTGCTTCAACAACATAAGAACACCTTTTTATATGCCATCTTCTTTTATGTAGAATACCAAAGCTCACTTATCCAAATGCAACTTTACCACCAAAAAATGTTTTCATCTGATCCTGTTTTTCAATGACAGTCTTGTCTTGTCCTTACTAGTGGGTTGTTTGATGGGTTTGTGTCTTGCTCCTAAATAACAGGGGGTAGTGCCAGGTCTATCTTCAGTGTTGGCTGGCTTTGTAATATTTGTTTTTAATAACAGTCACTCATGCAAATGCACACATGAAACCTGTAATACAGCTACTATTAATTTAACAAAGTCTTAGATTGTTCTCAATACTGACCTTGCCGCTCAGGGAATTATTTGTTTACTCTATTTTCTCTCTTTTATTCAGTGTTCTACACAATCTAACATGCAGCTTTGTTTTGCAGAAATGTTCCAGGTGCAGGACAGAACCCCAGAAGAGGACCACCTGATGGCAAACTTGTCCCCAAGCTCAACACATCAAAGCAAACCAGTGTAGCAGAGACAGGTAGAACATTAGTTTAGAATATTAATGCCATTTATCTAACCTGCTGTGTGTTAAGACCTGGATGAAAAAAATAGAAGCATGTAACAGGTGTCAAGAGTTACAACCAGAAGAACAAGAGCAAAAATGTACAAATGATAACACACGTTTCAGTTCACTCCTCTTTCTGTAGTCTCAGCACTTTTTTTTTTTACTGAGATGGTGATGAGGTTTAAATAGCAAATCTAAGTATAGGCACTATTTATTTCCTCCCAGATATGTTCTTGGGTGAAAACCACATTTTCTTTCAGATCGCCGTCTGTTCAAACTGTGTGTGCATTTTTTATGTCTTTTTTTTTTCCCATTATATTTTCAACATATTTTATTACAAATGAAAGCCCTGGCTTACAAAACAGGGTTTTCTCTAGATAAAGTGAAAGCGGGGTCTTAAAAAGTCTTGAATTTACAAATCTGCAAGTAAAACTGTTTAAAAGTATTACATTTGATATGGTAGGTTTTAAGATATGACACCATAAAGTTTCTGGCTGTATTGTGTTTTAATGTGTCTGGAAAATGTCTAAACTACAAAGAACATAATGTTAGTTTATTCAGTTCCAACCCAACATTTCATATTCAAAATTAGGAACCAATTCACAGTCACAAATTTTTGCCAGTCTGGCCGTGAACTCGACATTAAGTTTGCTTCCAAGTAGTCTTAAAAGGTTCTTACATAGTCTTAAATTTAACTTGTACAAACCTGTAGGAACACTGCCAAGAGATAATTGAGTTTCCTCTTTTAAATGTAAAAGATGCCGGAGCCTTGAAGACAACAACTTCAAATTCAACAGCCAAAACACAGAAGACTTGTCAAGAAGACAAAGAAAATGACACTCCAGAAAGAGACAGGAGTAAAGCAAAGATGGTGCTTGTGTCATCTGGATTAAGGCCCAATGAGCAGGTTCACTCTTTTAATACATGCATCTGTTACCTGGTCTATTATTGCATCATACATGAACTAATCATATATTTACCATCTACAGATGATGGTGAAAAAGTTTGCCAAGAAAGTCGGGTCCTGTGTGGTTTCCCAGATGACACCAGAGGTCACTCATATCATAATGCACACAAGTACGTCTGCTAGCATATAAATGTATAAGTTCTGTAGTTTCTATATGTATGTTTAGTTTGACATTATTCACAGAGTTAACTCTCAAATACCTAAACAGCCATCACCAACCAGAAGTATCTAAAGATGTAAATATTGTATTAACATTAGACAATGTTTTTTATGTTTATACTTCCATAGTGAACATATACACGCAGTCATCTTCTGCAGTATTTACTCTCCAGTAAAACAGTGTTTGAAATCATTGAAAATGCTTGAATTTTAATGATTTATTTTCAAGGTCTGAAAAGTCTGTGAATTTCAGTTTCAGTGCTTGCAATTCCATTTCTGTGATGTGTTTTACTTATTTATTTTTAATATTAACTCTGCCAGCTTAGATGCCAAGCCAGAGCTATAGTATTTACAGAGAAAAAAGAAAACTTTAGTGAATTGGTGAACGGTTTGAGGTACATTTTTATCTTAATCTTTGGCTCAGTGTCAGTGTGTCAGAACACCATGTGACTTCTCCATTTTGGATACAACTTTGTCTTCTCCTTGAATAAAAAAAAATTGCTATTATGAAACTGAATTATACTATAAACATCTGAAATTCTATCTTCATCATTGTGATAAACAGTAAAAAAAAAAAAAAAGATCATGAATTGATGTGTCTATCTGGAGAACTACAAATGAAAATGAACCTTCGAGCTAATTCTGGCTTTTTGATCCATGTATAATATGTTTTATGAAAATGTATTGTCCCCTTTCAACTAATCTTATGTATTCCTGTAGGTATATATCTTACCCTAACAACATGGTGTTATGCTAGAATAAACCTTAAACGCATTTGAAGAATTCATTCATTTTATATTGAAAAAAGTGTACAAACCCTTTTGTAGACACTTGTTTTTTATGTATGTTTAATAATATATTTCAGACTTAAAGTTAGACAGACTTTATTGATCCACAGGGGAAATTACTTGGTTACAATAGCTCACTTACATTCAAAAACACTCTTGAAAAGCAATGACACAAAAAGGAAAGTAAGTGTGATGACACAAAAGCAATAATTAATATAAAATAATAAAGGTGGAAAAACAAATGCAAGATTTGAATATGTACAAACCTAAAGGAAATGAAAGTAAATATACAGGGTGTTCCATAATTCTCCAGACGTAATACATCCCATACATCTATGGTTCTAACATGTATTTCTTTATATTTCAGATAACCCAAAGAATGCATTTGAATAAAGTGCAATGAATTGAAATTACAGTCATATAGAGCATATTATAAAAATAAAACTGGTTTATGTCAAGAAATGTTTATTTTTCCAATGTATGAAGACTTATGGGACACCCTGTACACTATATATATACACTAATAAAGCAGAAAAAATAGCTTTCTTTCATTGATTATTTTGGAACAGGATAGGAAATGTTCAAATGTTACAGTGAAATAAATTCAGAGGTCACCACAAAATGATTTCAATGTCTTTTTATGTTTATAATTCACTGTAACTGAATTGAACCACCGGACTTTAATTAATGGCTGAAAATTGGCCTGATACAGAATAGAGTAATTAAATGGGCTCTTCAAGTCCCACTTTGGATCTTTCTAGGTCTGGTTGTTTAGCATTTATATGGATAAGAACATTTTCATTTCCAGAAGTACATTTTCTTTTTCCCATGTAGTTGCGGGTTGTTTTGTGCGTCCTCTGAAGCGCTCCTCAGAGATAAGCTCTCTGTTTCTCTATTTTTCACCCACACACATTCTCCTCCATTCATCCGCTTGTTGCTAATTACCCACTCTGATAGATTATTTTTAATTTCAAAGCTTGCTGTCTCCAAAGCACTACATTAACTGTCACTGTTTAAGGCGACTTTTTAATGGCAGCTGTTTCCTCGGTAACCAAAAAATGGGAACGGTGGGCCTCTTGATCTCAGTGGTTAAAGGTTGCACAGGAGCAGGAAATGTCCCACTTTAACCATTTACAGAAAATGTTTTAAAATCATCAAACAAACACATGTCCATTGGGATGCATAGACAACACGCTTTTGATTCTTGTTCGGAATATAAATCCACAGATAATCGGGAGGACATTTAACTTCTCACCCTGCCCTTTAACCAACCATTTCATCTGGGAAGAGATTCACTGTTTTTATAATGCCAGACACATCCTGTACAGTTCTTCAAACTCTTACTTTAGATAAGAGCGGCACAATAGATTGTTTGAGCATCATGTGCGCAATAGTCACAATGCAGGTCTTGCAATATAGGAGACAAATGAACTCAACATTTACTCATCTAATTTCAATAGAACCTGACACACACTGAGCACATCACAATAGTTCTAAACCAGTTTAGAGTGAGTCACTGGTAACAAGAGTGAAAAATGAGCAACGAACAAGAGAAAATCACCCAAAATGAAGGCTAGTATAAAAAATAGGAGAAGGGTAAGGTAAAACGGGTAAACATTATCATTTCACATAATAAAACTTGCATTCAGATGAAAAAAAAAAAGGTTTCAGTCATTTAATTCTTCAAGTCTTTTTTTCTAAAACAAAACTCAAGGTGAGGTTTATTAGGTAACAGTATCTCTAAGAATAGTGAACTTCAGCTGTAGGTAAATCACAGCAGGGGGGAAAAAAAAAAGCTTATCAACCACAATCAACCGGGTGTTGTTTGATACCAAATTTCAAAACCAAAGTAATCAATCTGATCAATGTCAGCCCATTCAGAAATAGCTTTTATTGTATTAATGATGTAATAAATATATATGTATGTTATGAAACTGCTTTCAGGTTAAAAACATGCTAAAGTCATTAAGGTGTTCTGTAATGAGTAATTTTGGAAACAAAAGATGCACTGGTATTGACAATTTGTGTCCGCTGTAGAATTTCTCGTATATGTTCCTTGTCTTTCTTCTACCAGATGAACAACTGGTATGTGAGCGCACACTGAAGTACTTCCTTGGCATCGCAGGCAGGAAGTGGGTGGTGAGCTTCCAGTGTAAGTGACTCAATTTGTTATGAAACTTTGTCACTGATGAGTTTCGAGCCATTACTCTAAATGCAAATCAGTGCGATGGAGATGTAAGGCACACAGGTTGGAATAAAACCTGTTATATAATGTAGTAGCCACTGGTAGAAAAATGTCTGTACTGCACACGACAGTCTCAGAAGTTTGTTTTTATTTTATCTCCACAGGGATTTCAGAGTGCTTCAAACAAAAGAAAGTCTTAGATGAGGTATGCAAGCCTCTGTGCTCCTGGAATTTGTTCACCGGTGTTTTCCTGTTCTATCTCTGTATGACTTGATGTTGAATTAAGACTGCATGATGAATCTCTCCATGTGGTTTGTTGTGATACCTCATAAATTATTTGTGATCCATTTGCTTTAACAATCCCTGCATCTGGTGCTTTGCTATGCAAGTATAATCTTTTGCCAAGTCTTGTTTAGTATTGTCATTAATTTTAAAATATTTTCTCTTATCACTGCAGGTCCATAAGCATTGTTATGCATCATATAATATAGAAATGGATTCCATACCATAACAAGATAAGCTCCGTCAAACTGAGGAATGTTACCTTTAGGAGCGTATATGACTCTTGGAAAAAAAAAAAAAATATTGGCTACCTTTCAACTTCTAGTCATTCCATATATTCATGGAAGTGAATAAATATACTAGTGGTTTAATCCCAGTAGAGGCAGAAACTTCAGTTCATCTGCTGTGTTTTTACCGACAGAGTCTGTTTGAAGTGAGAGGTGACGTAGCGAATGGACACGACCACCAGGGCCCCATGAAGGCTCGTACTACAAACGACGCTAATGTGAGTTATTTCCACACTGTTTAAGTATAAATTCAATGTCCATAATTCTCTTCAGGTAAAATCTTCAGTGAGATACTAATATATCAGTAGATTCATTGTTTGAGCTGCACCAAAATCCGACGTTTTGACTCACAAGTTGGACAAGCTTTACCAGAAACAATTTTATCCACAATGTTCGTTTAGAACTAAGTAATATCCTGTGGTTTGTCTCAAGGAAATGTTTCTAATCTAATCTATTGCATTTAGTTAATATGCTTTTCATTTGTTAGATAAAATATAGAAGTGATGTTGCCCTTATTTAGGAAAATATACAGGGTGTCCCAAAAAAAATGTATACACATTGTAAAGTAGTTGTTTATTAAAGTTAATTTAATTTTCAAAATGTAATAAAATTTACAAACATCATAGTTTTCTCACTACCTGTTCTCAAACTGACGTCAAGTCTGGTTCAAACACTGCTGACAACACAAAGCAATGGAATCACACACTTTTTGAAATTCCCTCCTTAATTGTTGGGTTGGTGGTTAGATTCCCGCTCTGTCCTAGGCAGTCCGTTGTGTCCTTGGGCAAGACACTTCACCCTCCTTGCCTCCAGTGTTACTCACACTGGTGTGTGAATGTGTATGAATGTTTGGTGGTGGTCAGAGAGGACGTAGGCCCGAAATGGCAGCCACGCTTCTGTCAGTCTGCCCCAGGGCAATTGTGACTACATATGTAGTTTACCACCACCAGAGGGAGCATGTGAGAGTGAATGAATAATGGATCAATAATGTAAAGTGCTTTGGGTGCCTTGAAAAGCGCTAAAGAAATCTAATCCATTATTACTATTATTATTATTATTTCATTTCATTAAAGTTTAGTCTGGCTGCCATCATTAATTGCAATAGGTTTAATCTGCAAAGAAAAAAACAATTGAGCTATCAACTTGTAAAGTGTGAATAATTTTTTTGGGACACCCTGTACATGTGATATTAAACATGAAGACACCATTATTTGACCTCCTGCCATCAACTGCAAATGTTTTTAAATTTATAAGTTGTTTTTGCGTGTCTTTTCTTTCTTTGTTTTGTTTTATTTGATGAGAACAGTGTATATTTTAGTGAACACTCTGCAAAAACAACCCCAACCTTTAATTTAGCGTCCAGCTAAATCTGACATATTTACATGGAAGCTATTTTCCATCTGTAGTCCTCAACATTTAAAAACAGATTATACAATACAGTGTATACATCACTACTATATACAAGTATACATGAAACAATACATTTTATGATGCCAAGAAGAACTATTGAGATGGAAATTAAATGCCCCACACACACACACACACACACACACACACACACACACGGGTGTTCGCAGGTTTGATTAGAATTTAACCTTTTTTTTTTAAGTTATTTTTAAATGTTGAGATTTCTCAAATAGTCATTAAAATATTATTCCAGCTCTTATTGTCTGTAACAGAGGTGGTGTTTTGTCGTGTTTTAGTTTGTCTGGAAAATCAAGACTGTTACAATTGTTCTGCAAAATGCATGTGTACTTTTTCACAGTTTAAGCTTCTACTGATGTTTTAGCTCTTTTTAAATCCTACTGACAACAGAAACTATCCAAATGACTCTGATCATAAGTTTACATACCCTAGTTCTTCATCCTCTTCATCCTAACATCAGTGACAGATGTGAGTCTTTTGTGGTTGTTGGAGCCAATTTTATTATTTGGAAATATCATTATTATTTGTATGCTAGGGCTAAATAATTTGAATTTTTTATTTATTTGTATTTGCTACTCACCTTTGACCTCCTCCTGCCCAGACTATGCACCTCCCTTCACCTTTAATTAGGGAGTGGCCCCACTTGGTAGCAGTGTGTGATTTTTCGCTTGCTGTGCAGGAATGAGGAGAGGAGAATAATATAGTTTTTCAACCACATACTAGTTTTATAAGTCAACCCGAATTATATTTTTGTTCATTTGAATAAATCTAAGTATTTTTGAAAACAGAAAAATCTCTACAAGTGCTTTTATTTTTTAATCTAGTGAGTTCTTAAACCTCCTCCTCCTCACTGACTACTCTTTTTATATTTTGACCTTTTTAATTTTAAGCTTTTTTTTTAATTTATAATAATTAACAGTAGCCATAACAGTGGTAGTTGTGGATCAGATACTGTATTATCTCAGACGGTAAAGCTGCCCAAACTTCTTGGCAAAACACCTTCAGTTCTTTTCAGATTTTGAGTTTTCTTGCATGTTTCTTGTATGAACTGCATGTTTGACACATCCCCAAAGTGGATCAATGATATCGAGGTCAGGAGACTGAGATGGACACTTCTCTTGTCATTGTTATGCTGAAATATCCAAGAACTACCCATGTGCATTCAGTCAGGCCAAGTAAACTTATGAGCACAACTGTATAAAGTTTAAGTTTGAAAACTTTGAAGCAGTTGAAAAGGCACAAAATAATCAATAATCTGTGAATTTTCCTTGATAACTAAGGTAAAAAAAAAAAAAAAAAGAGGTAAATAGTGATATTGTTCACAGTAATTACAACATGAATATTTCATCAAATCATGCAGCCCTACTCTTTCATCTGTAGTTCATTCATAGGCTGGAGAAGCACAGTCAGGATTAGGTAAAGATTATATTAATATCTGTGTGGTATCAGCCTTGAGCTGTTTGTTCATGTTGAATCACTCAAACAGTTGTTGGAAGAAGCAAAGAGATGAAGAGAGATGAAGAGATGAAGCAGAAGAGATGGTTTATGCATCAGATGAACAGATCAATATTGTCAATAATTGGCAATGACACAGGAATTACAAAATATAAGAGTGAAACTGAATGAAAATAAACATTTCCAAACCCAGGAAGGAGCATAGTTCCATGGTCCACTTTAGTTACAGGACACTCCCAGTAAATTGTAGTGAAACAGTGGATTCAGTGTCATCACTGTTGTCCTAAAACCACATCATCCACTGAAAAACCCCAAGAAAACACATTCAGGGAACTGTGTTGAAGCTATTACTTTAAAGTATTTACCAATGAAACAAAACTGACCCACTTAATTCAAGCTGAACAATGCGTTGGTGAGAAACATAAAGACTATTATGTTCATGTTATTTAAGGACATGGTCATTACTATTGCATATGCAATTATACTGTCAGAGCATTAATGAAAATCAAATCAAAGTGTTTTGGTCACAAACGTCACTTGAACCTGTTTCTTCTTATTGCGCCAGCCTCTTAACCTTACCCTGTTGTAAAAAGGTAATGGTAATTTTCCTCTTTTTGGTGTAGAGCCCCTTCAGTTGCTACTGAGGGGGAAAATTAGAAATGGCTAGATGTCATGTTGGCCGTATCACTGCCTTTGAAGAACCACTGCTAATTGAATTAGCTCGTAATTTCAGGCTTATTTAAGTGGCTTTAGCTCAGCCCTGGCACTTTGATGGAGTCAGACAGATTGTCCCGTTCACATTCACTGTCTGTCACCTGCACCAGTGTGACAAACAGACTAATAGATGAAATAGAGTTCTAGCCATTCGGTCACCTGAATGTTGATGCCCAGGAAATCAGTCAAAATGTGTGTGTGTGTGTGTGTGTGTGTGTGTGTGTGTGTGTGCGTGTAAGTGAGCCTGCACTTACATGTTGCTAGTGTGCACGTTATCACGCCTTACACTCCAATACCTCCTGAAGGACATTAGGTGTTGTCTAAATTAAAAATCTGTAGCAGAAACACTTTTTCATCTTCCCAAGCACCTCTGGCTAATGATCATTATGGACAGATGGGAAAGGGTGAGAAATTAGTAGTATTTCTTTCTCCAGTAGCTCTGGCATTTATCTTTCAAACAGTTCCATCTAGCTTAATGGAGAATATGAGGCTGCCATGAGAGTTGCACATTTTATATTTTCTAGCAGCCATAGTTCAAGGAAACAATTTCACATTCCCATTGGAAACAGATTTATTGATGCTCAGTGCAATAAAACAGTGTCCCCACTGTCAGGAAGGTTTGCTTTTGGTTTTTGTCCTTAGAGTTTTGTATAACTATGGTAAGGTTGTCTTGTTTACCTCCTCATCTCTAACTTTTTAGTATAATTTGATCTTGAGTTTTATTTTACCAGGTGTAAGAGTTGACAAACGCTTCACTGTAGTGATTCAGCTCTTAAACATTGTTCCGGTGTCGAACGCAGTGAATTGTTTTTCACAATTCTTGAATGCTAGAATTTTAGGGTCTTTTATTTAAGTTTTTTTGTCTCTCTCTCTCTCTCTCTCTCTCTCTCTCTCTCTCTCTCTAGCTCCTCATGAAGGACTACACCATCTGCTTCCAAGGACCTTTCACAGACATGACTACAGGTAAATACAAGATCAAGGCTAATATTGTATGTATTAAATCAGGGTGCAGGTGCTTGTACAGTTTGAAATGCTGTTTTCCAGATCTGATAAAGTTTGGAATTTTGTGTGAAAACTTGAATAATGTATGAAAAAAAAAATTCTCCCATAGTCAAATAATCTTGTAAGATTAGAAATACATGAGAAAAGCAGATGAGAAACTTGATAGGATTTCACTTCAAGGTCGGTAGTGGAATGATTCTAGTGAAGCTACTGTGTGATTTTTATCTTATGAACATGTTTGTCAGGAAAATATAATTACTCATTCATCCATGCATTTATTAAAATACGTTTTCTACTTCACACAACAGGTGCAATCTGAACCTAAAACGTAGGCTCACAAATATTAAAGTACATAAGGTCAAATTCTTGTATTGAAAGGTCTTCTTACAAAGTTTTGAATTTTATCACCTAATTTATGTCTTCATATAAATATGAATCATTACTCTGAAAGACTACTTAACAGGGTCATATTTTGCTGAACTAACTTTTATTAGACTTTGGTTTGTTTTATTTGTATATTTGGACCCTACTAGTTCAAAAGATTTTAATTTTAACTGTCCAGGTGCTGCAAAATTATCTTCATTTTGGCAAAAAAAACCAAAATAATAATTGTGGATTTGGAGTGGGTTTAAATTCCTGTTTATTTTTTATGTCTATAACTAGTTACAGCAAGGGTAGTTCAGGGGCCACATTCAGCCTAATATGATATAAAGTGGGCCACACTGGTAAAATTATATAAACAATAGGATAAAAATGTATAAATAATGTCAACACCAAAATTTTCTGTGTTTTTGAGTGGTTAAAAAAATAAACTAAACTATGTAATAAAAATCTTTACATCTACAAACTGTACTTGAACATAACACGAACAAATATGAAAAATCTCTAAACTCTTAAGAAAAATAAGTGCAATGTCGACAATATTATGTTTTAGTTTATCATGTATACACGTCCATCAGAAGTTACAGATCACAGTAGATCCACAAATATACACATTTAGTAACATGTTAAATATTCCACAGACATTTGAGGTTATTCCCATTTTTTTTCCTAAAAGGCTAGTCTCTTTTGTACATTTTTTACACTAAAGCAAAAGGGAAAATTAGTTTTAGGTTGGTTTCCATTATTTCTAAGTTATTATGATAGACTCATCCAATTTAAATTGAATTGAAATGAACTGATTTTAACTTCCTTGACTGTTAATATGCTCAGTGTAGTTTTTACATTCCGCAAATACATCCCATAGGTCAGATCAGACCCTTTGGCGGGCCAGTTTTGGCCCCTGTTTGACACCTATAAGTTACAGCATGACATTTGCAGATATAATGTAAAGACTTCTAACGAACATTTCTCTCCAAGTACACCATAATTGTTTGTCATCAGCAGCGGCTGTAGTCCAGACTGAACATATGTCCAAACTTGAAGCAGGTTACCTAAAAGGTTCAGTGGTGGTGGGGTGTGAAGTGGTTGAAAATGGACCTGTGGAGTTTAAGTAATGAAGAATTCAGACCCAATCATACCATTTACAGTTTATGTAGACCACAGGCAAATGTTTTAAAAGCCATAATTCCATTTAAAAAAAAATAAAGAAAAATATCACTCCATTAAGGCAGTGGTTCCCAATATGCATTTCAAGGCCCTCTTTCTTTAAGCTTCCAGAGCCCAGACTTGAACCCCATTGAGACTGTTCGGGAGTTAATGGTATAGACTTTACACAGTCGTCTTTACTCTGTCATGTATGCTTTGCCAAAATAAATGTTGTAATGTTGCCTAATGTTATTGAAAGGATGCCATGGTGAACGTATGTTTTAACCACAGCTGATGCCCAAATGTTTGTGTGTTTGACAGTGTATTATGATATTATTATTATTATTATTATTTTTAACTAAGGAAAGAAAGATAAAAATCTCTGTAGGTTGACAAATATTCAGTCTATAGAAATCTGATATTCATGCACCTATAGCGATTGTACCTACATCCACATAGATGGTTGTTTTGATTATAGTAATAAAAGAAGCAAGGAACAAATCAAAAGAAAAGAGAAAAAGGTGATAGTTTATGTTCTAAGGAAGCCTCTGAGGGGGGAAAAAAAAATCTTGAACACTACTGCTTTAAAGTTTATTGTCAGATAAGGACTGAGATATATCCTGAACAGGGAAAACTGTTGAAAAATAAATGTGTTTATGGTCTCTGATGGACAAACTCCACTAAACACTTTCTAAATCACCTCTGCTTAGTCCCCCAGCTCCTTGATAAATATCGCACTTTTTCTATAGATAAAACACTCATTTTTATGTACAATTGTATACAAGTCTAGTTATGTTTCCCCAGCAGTTTCATAATATACCCAACAGTAACTTTATAGCCATTTCTAATTGCTTAGATTTTATCTCTATGTGTAGCTCATTGTTGTTCCCTGATAATTTTGTAGATTTTGCTGAGGCTTCCTTGTTTGTCTGAGAGACAGAGCACTCTCAATACTCCAGGAATCATCACATCTCTGTAATGTCTATGATTACTGACAACAAATCAGGGATTTTAACACTTTAATTTACATATGTGTTCTGTGAAAAGATGATAAAAGCTCCAATGTGTTATTTTCTGTTCTGTTTGCCTGTGTATTTTTGTTGGTTTTTTTTTTAATGAAGAACTACCACTTATTTCATATTCTGTACAATTATTCTATGGTTGAAAAGTTGCAGATGGAAATAATGGAACTACACAAATGGCTCATACAGGCTTTGATATGACAGTAAGACCAGTCTGAAACTTGTTTTCTGTTTTTTTTTTAAATTTCTCCTAGTTATGTTGGAACTGAAGAATGCTAAACGACTGTCGTGAGTGGGTGTACTGAATACATACTTTGTTGTGCGAGACACTTTTTGCATGACGTTGCCATATTGCTTGGCAGTTTTCTATGGAGGTTTCATATCGAGGAAGACAATGTAAATGCATCAAAGTGAACTCCAGCCATTGTAGGTTCAAGACTTTAATGATAATAATTACACTTGTGTGGCTTTACCTTTTAAATTCAAGGTAGAGATATATTTGCTCAGCCCTCAGACAAAATATCTTTAAGCCTTAAAACATGGATGAATGGACAGATGATGGGTGAAGGTCTCAAGGGTCACATTACTTAAAAAACCCACGAGCAGCATTCTTTAGTTTCCTCTTTTCTAGCGCTCTTAAAGTGCTCCAGCAGCATACTCCTGCTGTCAGCCAGATCGATGAAGCTTTGCTAATGGGTCGACATCTGCTGGCTAGCATGAGTAGTTTAAAGACTTTCTTCTACATGACACAAACATGAGGATGGAGTCTGTTTCCTCCAGCCCAATAGAGTTTCATCCATTATTTAATCACTCAGGTTTGTGTACATATCTGGGTGAGGTCATGTATAGTATATACTGTAGTTTGATTAAATTTTTTTTTTTTCTCCCTTAAATGAGTGTTCTGGTGTTAAAGTTAATCAACAAGAGCGTTTATCCATTTAAGAAGAACTGTTGACGTTTGATAGGTTGAAATGCGAAAATATTTCGTGAACCAGGATGAATGCTTGTGGACTGATTGAGTGAGATGCACGTATCGATTTGAGTGGAGACTGAAGTATTGACCTGTTTTTTTCCTCTGATCAAAGGAAGTCTGAGCTTGAAATGAGTCTGCTCTGTATCCCCGCAGGGTTAAAAGGTTCAAGGTAGAAAGAATTTAATTTTGGTGTGACCAAGAATATGTGAACAGAAACATTTGTGTGTGTGTGTGTGTGTGTGTGTGTTTGACGTAGATGATTTGGAGTGGATGGTGGAGCTGTGTGGAGCCGCCGTAGTGAAGGACCCATTCATGTTCGACAGCAAACAGGTAACAATCAAACAATTCTTCCTTCTTATTGACTTTGCCACACCACCATCAGATTAAGTTTTTTAAAAAGTGCTGAAATCAGACCCAGTCTAAGCCCTGTACAGTCCTGACATATCTGATGAGAAGATGACACGTCTAATCTTAGAGTAAACAAGCTTTCATTACAAGTTTAACAGATGAGTATTTGACCTCTTATGGTTAAATGTTTTGTCATAAGAGTTGGGTTTGTAGCTCAGTCAGTACATCTTTAATTCCTCCATTCATCATTTTTGTTTATGCCTCTTATGTTTTATGCCTCACTGACATTGGGTTTTAAGTGCTTAAAACTATTGTCAACTCATTTCTGTAGATAATTTATTTTCTTGACTATTACCTCCAATTCTATTGCCCTTCAGGCATCTTTAAAACATCTATTGAATTTTGAGTGAATAGGTTAATATTCAGATTAGTTTCATATATCATTCAAACATGTTAAAAAACATAGAGGAACAAAAACTGTGATAAATACTTAATAAACTAAAAGCAGTACTTTAAGACATTAGTAAGTAAAAGACTTGTCACTGAATAAAAACAGGCTAAAATGCAGCGTACTGGGTAAGGTGCAGAGTCTAGTTTGTGTCATGAGTCCATTTTTGCAACCCACCAACCCACAATTCAGCCATATTTAAAAAGGAAAAAAAATGAAGCAAACTCATGAAAACTTGCAATAGAGGAAATAAAAATACCTAATGTAATCAAAAGCTCATCTACGTTATGCTGTAATAATTAATGCACTGTAATAAACCAGAGTGGAAGAAGTAGAGTGTTCTATTGCTAATTAGATTAGATTACATTAGATAGAGCTTTACTCATAGCCTAGGATCTAGTCTGTCCCCAGTGGCCGCAAATGGTATTTGCTACGGGGAGACAGACTAGACAGCCTCGGATCTGAAAATCCAAAATGGACCGGACCAATCAAATCGCGAGGGGCGGGATTGGAGCCCGCCCTGCCTCATAACGACACAAATACGACACGTAATGTTGTAGTCGCAGAGACGTAGCAGCTAG
The DNA here is from genome assembly GCA_020466265.1 of Siphamia tubifer. Taxonomy (NCBI): domain Eukaryota; kingdom Metazoa; phylum Chordata; class Actinopteri; order Kurtiformes; family Apogonidae; genus Siphamia; species Siphamia tubifer. The sequence goes on along the minus strand of CM035801.1, from coordinate 22,628,292 downwards.
CAAGCAGCTAGCACACATTGCCGTAACACCAGTTGCTAGCTGCTAGACAACATGGCTCATCACCAGGAACAACCATTCGAGCTGGCTTTGGCAGCAACGCTAGGGGATTTAAAATGACAGTTTTCCCTGCGAGAGGAGCAGAAAACGGCACTTAAGGTGTTTTTGGAAAAAAGGGACGTTGTCGGAGTTTTGCCCACCGGGTATGGCAAAAGTTTGATTTATCAGCTGGCTCCGCTAGTGGGACGACGCATGGGTCTGCACAACCCACTGGTGATCGTTGTGTCACCCCTTTTAGCCCTAATGGATGACCAGTTGCAAGAGGCAGAAAAACTGGGAATACGAGCAGCACAACTCGGCAAAGGCGACCCGGAGGAGATCCGAAGCGGCCGGTGCCAAATAGTGTACGGGAGTCCTAGCTAAGCTGCTGCACTCGTTTTGAGACTACATTCTGGTGTGTTCTTCCGGTGACGCTGTCTACGAAATCCATGTTCATCGCTCTGATTGGTTGGCTCTGACTGGTTACCCATCCAATGGTGTGGCGTTGTGTAAAGAGAAAACTTGACAGACAGCGGTTATCCCGCCCACAAATTCGCCTAGACTTTCTAGACTTTCCCCCGTAGCAAATACCATTTGCGGCCACTGGGGACAGTCTAGATCCTAGGCTACTTTACTCATCCTTTTGGCAGAGAAGAAAAAATACACACACACACACACACACACACACACACAAACATATGTATATATAAGCAGGCAATTGCACATCCAAAAGTACAAGTAGGAACAAAGCAAAGTAGTATTACTAATGTAAATAATAATGGCTAATTATATTTTAATAGTATAATATACACAATATGCGTGTATGTATTTGGGCTGTCAAAATGATGGTGGATTAATCTGATTAAAAATCTTAACACATCTGAAGTGTAGGATGACTCTAAACACGTCTGGAAACACATATGTGGCAGTTTGCCCAAGTAGAGCATCGTTCATGAACAAAGATAGAAACATACATGCACTTTTATTTTCTTATTTATGTAACCTTTATTTAACCAAGAACGTCCCATTGAGATTAAAAAGCTCTTTTTGAAGAGGCAGTAAAAAGTTACAGACAGACGACATACAGTTATTAAAATGCAGTTACTTCCATACATATACACAGACTTTATTGATCCTGAAGGAAATTATGAAACCAAGAGTCACTCAGCCGAACAAACAGACGTGTGCAGCCTCCTCATGCAGGCGCAGTCAAATGGTCAGTTGATCTGTTAATGACAGGCAGGAGAACCAAACCATGAAGACAGAAGACACTAAACAGCACATTGGCCTGTGTATGGAAATAGGAGAACATAAAAAAAAAAAACCAAGACAAAACAGTTGACCAACATAAAGTATCACATAATCTGCAAGAAATTTTTTTTTTCACCGTAGCACATCCAGTTTAAAATAGCACATTACTGCCAAACATACATTAGTCAGGAATTCTGCTAGCATTAAGGCAGCTTGCAACATTAAGTGCGTATTTATGCTTCTTTCTTGAGTCTGTTTTCTCATGCAAAATGAAATGCGGTTAATATAAATAAAAACATTTTTTTTACTCTATTATTTCGTCATGATTAATCGTCAGAAACACTGATTCATTTGATTTTTTTTTTAAAAATGGAATTGATTGACAGCATTAGTGTATGTATAGTTAGTATAATAATCAGGATGAAAGTGGATGTGCTGTTATTTTTCATGGCTGAAGCCAAGGAATAACCTCTTCTCTTCATCGGCCCATACTGTCTGTCATAACATCTACTGTATTTTCACACTATATTGGAACATCTGAGACGAACAGATGCATGTGAACATGTGTGTTACGTTAGGATTTATTCAGAACAAACTTTTTCCATATCCTCTTCTTCACATTAAGTCCTTTTTTATAAACAAGAAACACATCGAGTGGGTGAGGGGGGGAAAAAAAACAATCCTCAAATTCTGGGTGTTTTTGTTTGTTTTTTTTCCACCAGTCTCTCTCCAAATCGGGGCTGAGTGATTGGATCTCAGTATGTTCTGAGTTTGCTCACATACTCTGTCCACGAGAGCTGTTCCCTCAGGATCAAACCATGTTAAAAAAAAAAAAAAAAAAACACATTCAGACACCAGGCCTTTGATTTTCACCACAAAGTATTCAACTTCAACCCCATTCAGCCACAACAATGCACCATATGTTGTTGTCTTTTACAACAATTGCACTTTACTTATGGTAACTCGTGTATTATACAGTAAACACAAGAGTATTGCCTACAAGGAACAGTCTATAAGTGTCTGCTCTTCTGCCAATACTTTTGTCTCACAACTCTGCAATTTTGTAACTGTTAATGCCTGTAATTTGTGTCCATTTGAACATTCTTATCCACAAACAAGACACGAATCTGTGACATTAACCCATAAAGACCCAGGAATCCATCAATAACTAAAGGCAACTACTGAGCTAAAATGTTTATCCACTAAATTCTATCAATACATGTAAATAATTAATGTAAAATATAGATTGTCAACTTTTCATGGTCATCAGATATGACCCATTTAGATGTTCAGAGGCTCCATTGTTACCATGGAAACACCATCGTCTTCTATAACATTAATTCACCAGTAAATGGCAGTGGACAAGGATGCTTGTTTTTATGTTCATTTATTGCTATCTTTGTTTAAAAATGTGTTTCTACTTTGAGATAACTGAGTTTGCATGAACATCTAAATGACATGTAGTAAATTAAATATAAGGAAAATTCATGTGAAAAATGCAAAATACAGTGGATTATACAATAAGTGGTGATGAATCACTTAAGATTGACTCGAAACTGAGGTGAAAATGCCTAATTGAACGAGCAGGTTAATTAAAAAATGTTGGGGTCTCACAGTACTTAATCGGACAGAGGAGAAAATGTAAACTTAGAAAATAAGAACAAGTAGCACAAACATCTCTATAACAGTCCAATTCTAACACTGAATTATCTCTTGCTTTTGTTCCACAGAAGTCCCATCAGCTGGTTATTATACAACCAGGATCAGAATCAGAAGAGTCCAAATACAACAGTGAGTCTTATCTAAAAATGAAATTTCATTTTCACCTGCCATCATCCTTCCCGACCACGAAACAACACACTTTCCATTCTGTGATAGTGTTCACTCACTCTGTGTCTCTCCCTCACACAGTCACACAAATCACACACGCATACAAAGAGTTTATAAAGATAAGAATTGGACCGATAGCAGCAGGGATGGTTGTATAGTTCACACAAGGCGTCATCTGGATGAGTTTGACACAGGAACAAACTAGTCTGACAGGAATTATGTGATAGCTAATATCCTCTTGAGTGTGGTTTCAATAGATATTTTTATTTATTTTATTTTCTTTCATTGTGTTACAGTAGACTGTACAGGAATCTTTAAGCACATTTACAGAGAAAGGGGAAGACAGCCACTGTTGGAATGATTTATTTTTTAAAAATCCATTTTCTTTTTAAATTGTAGATGGCACGTTTTCTTTTGCAGGAAAATTGTAGATCTAAAGGATTTCCATTATGTTAAATGAGAGGTTTTCAAATACACATGAAGAGGTAGAAAAACCTTTAATTTATACATGTCATTTTCTGTTTTCTCTACCTGTCATTACCGTCATATTTGTCTTATTTTCATTTCTGTTGTAGTAAAGACAATGTTGACATGGCAGCTGTACTATATTCTCACATGTCAGGTGTGACTATGTTTCTGATTATAGTCAGGATCATCATATTTAGGCGGATTTTGTGTATATTTTAACTACAAATTTAGATTTTTTTTTTTGCATAATATATACCTAAAACTATTACAAGAATTAATGAAGGGTTGTAACAGGGATCCTTTAAAAAGTCTTAAATTTCCTAAATTCACAAATTAAAGTCTTAAGTCCTCAAAAGTTTTTGAATGACAAACAGATAAAAACACAATAAAACATACTAAAAGTTTGATTTATGAAAAGGACTAATTGGTAAATATTCCAAAATATGAAATGTGGGCTGCACAGGAAATGGTCCCAGGTGGTCCCCACCATGCAGGAAGCAGGGACACATCCTCAATACTAAATACTAGGAGTCACACATTTTTGCCAGTATGACTGAAATAGGCTATGAAATGGGCATTAAAATCTGTTCAAAGTTGTCTTAAAACGTCTTCAATTTAACATGTAGAAACCTACAGGAACCTGAACAAAGTTGAAATTGATTGAGAAACTCCAAATACTTTAATTGAATACATTCTGACATCCCGAATATTGCACTTATCGCTCATGTCAACAGTTTGCTGTGTCTTTCCATATATTCTGATTAAGTGTGAAAACACGTCTGCTATAACCGGTAATGTGGAGTGATGAAGAGACTAAATTCTTTCCTTGGACTCATTTGTCGCAGAGAAAAAAACATTGAAACCTGTGTCGGAGCATTATTTTTTTGTATGTACACATTTACTAAGAGTGCGTGTGAAGATTCTCTGTATGTTTGAAATGAAAAATTTCAATGCAAATGTGCCGAGGATTGTAAAACACCCGTGGGTTTAGTTTGTCAGTGGAATGCCTTCAACACCCAAAGCTGATGATCTCTGGATGTGAGGCATGTCCGTGCACCTGTCTGTCCATTAGTGCGCAGTTAAGGGACGTGATCGCGGCCGTGGAAAGAGCCAGTTGGGGGAGTGACAGACCAGTGACACGGCACACGCTGGCAGCCAAAATGAGACAGGTTCCCAACAAGAGCGAGGGGAGTGACTTGCCAGGAGAGGAAGTGTGAAAGAAGTTAGGCAGCAGAGAGATGGCCAAGAGAAAATGTCAGATTGGAGCGGGGGGGAAATGTCAAAACAAGTCGGCCACAGAAGAGAGAGGCTGCCATAGCATGTGTGGAGCTGCTGACAGTTGGAGAGAGAGGGGAGCTAGTGGCTCTGAACACCCCCTCCCCTTCCCCCTCCCTCCCCTTTTTCCTCTTTCCTCCCGGCATCCTAATTTGCAGTGCTGCATATTTAATGCACCTTTTCCTCATCCTCATCCTCTGGCACTCATAGCTCAGGTAATCGAGAAGCTCCCCCACCCCTCACTCCATTTCTCTATCCATGTTTTATCCTTCTCTTCTGCACCATTGACTGGAATCACACATGCAATACCTTTTTTTTCTTTTCTTTTTTTTTTTCTTACCTCTATCCATTGTTGAGTAGGGACACACTCCAGATTACATTTTTATACGACGTATTTTGGATTAATTAATTTAGATTATTGCCAAAAAAGACTGGCATAATTTATTTATTCATTGTACTTTTTCAGATTCTTTTGGATTGAAGTATTTGTCCAGAATTTAGAAAACATATTTATGTCCGCTTGACACCCAGCATGACTTTTTTTATCCTCTGTAGGGGACAAACATTTCACTTTACTGAAGTAATAAAAAAAAAAAACTGTCCACTCCAAAGAACATTCCATAAAAAAAAAAAAAAAAATCAAAAATATATCTGGAAAAAATAAGTGTTATATTGTTCTTTTTCCCATCAAACCAATTTTTGTAATAAAAAAACAGCCCAAACTTACTTTCCTACATCTCTGGAGAATATGGTTTTGTTTCTCTTGCTGTTATTGTGGTGATCTCCATTGTCCTCTGTCACTTATAATAATTTCATCTCGAAATTCAACAGTTTTATTTCCATGCACAGTAAAACTAGTAGTTGGACTACACAATGAAATTCTTATTCTTTTCATTCCCCCAAAAAGAAACAATGGTAACAATAAAAACAAGAATAAACAAAAGTAACAGTAAGTGATTAGTGTTATGAGTGATTGGCATTGAGAAACCTGATGAACTGTGGGTAAAAAAAAAGCCAAATAAAAAAAGGAAATCTTTGCTTTGCCTCATAAAAGTCATTTATATTTTGTATAACTAAACATGAAATGCATATATTGCTTGTAATATCTGCTGTTGTTGCTGTGGTTATCATAAACAGCCAAAGAATTAAAGATGCATATGGATGTAAAATGTTAATTTAGTTGCACAATAGACAGACAAATAACAGAAGTTAAACAGATGTGATGTGAGACTTGATTGTGAATTAGGTATAAATAAGTTACACAAACATAAAATAGAAATTAAAACAGCCATTTATATTTAAACCTAATTGAATATTTAATCCTAATTTGACAGCATTAAAAATAAATATAGAAAGTCTACAGTCTGTTTTTAGTTCAGCTTCTTTTAAGTTTATATTTAGCTAACATTGTGTGATTTTTGAAGCTCCACAAGTCAATAAATGTTTGTTTTTTTTCCTCCACAGGCCTCTCCAGAAAAGCTACAATTGTCACAAGAGCTTGGTTGCTGGATACAGTTGCAATGTATACAATTCAAAATTGCAAAAACTACACAACATGAGTTCAGGTCCCTGCTCCATGTTATGATATGATACATTATAAACCTCAGTACTGCATTAATGTGTTTTATTAAAAAGCAAAAAGCACTGTGTGGCCTGTTTGTATAGCATTAATGTTGATAAAGTTTAACGGAATAAGTGTCCTTTGTGCCCAGCTGTTTTTTTTATGTGTCAGATACAGTTTGCCCGAGCCCCCCCACCCCTCCACCCCCACCCCCACCCCACCCCGGATCACCACCAAAATCTAATAATTTCCAGATCTCCCCATTACCAACCTACCCTGAAAGTTACATCTAAATTTTTGAGTTATCTTGTCCCTAAAATACTATTAAATAAATACATCTTCAGCCATATTATAAGAGCCTTTGTTGAGTAATACCTCAAAAACCTGAGTGAATTGTCATTATATTACATTTTAAAGGGTTTCTGCAGGCCTTTAAAAATCATTAGAACTAATTAAATGGATTTTGTGAAAGTTATCAATACCTTAAATGGTATTAATAACCAAATAATTTGATGTCCAGAGGCATTAAAGTGTATTTAATACACTTGATGGAGGGGGTGGGGGGCATCATTAGTCACAATTTATTTTGGTTACATAAACATTTAACTAACTAATTAAAAAAATTTGTACAGATGTAAGACATCTAACATTACATTTTCATCATAGGTCACCAGGTACAAAATTAATTTGAATGTATTACATATTGCAACTATGCATTTTAATAAGGGCTGTACAATTATTCACATTTTTAATCAAATTAATCACAGGGTTGCTTTGGATTAGTTTTGATTAATCGTGATTAAATATTAATTTTAAATCTGTTTAAAAATCTGTGTCTAATTGTGTTTAAATTTTCAAAACCAAACCGACTCAAGAAAGCATTACCCTAGTGTTAACAGAGTCCCCGACTAATGTTTGCTTCATGTTAATGTCATTTTATAATATATATACTTCAGTGAAAAGAAAATTCAGTTCACTTTGTCAGTTGACTGTTCTATGTCTGTTTTTACTCAAATTTCTCACTAAACACAAAAATAGACTAAGAAACTCAAAAAATACAAAGAAGAAAATATTAAAAAAAATTATAAAATTCAAAAACTTCTAAAGTACAAAAAAAACAAAGCATGTGTTTAAAAAAAATTTTTTTTTTTCATTAAAGTGATTATTGGTTATTACATACTGCAAAATCAGAATTTGTTGTTGGACTAAACTGTAATGTTTTTGTTAGTCAGTTTCTTACAAAAAGATGACAAAAGCCTTTTACGTGATTGTTCCAGAAAACCTTCGCAGGTATTAAAGTGTATATAAAGTGACCTGCTTTAAAAAGCATCACCCACAGTTTCAACAACACAAAGGCTGAGCACGCTGCAGGACACAAAAGCAAACTCAGGAAATGCTAAATTTAAGCTGCCGTTCACTCTCTCAGTACGCTCAATATCATCCTTTAGGCATTTAGAGAAGCATGGTTTGTAATACGTACTATGTGACATCTCCTCTTAGGTTTAGTGTATTTTAATAAGCTCTTCTCCTGGTTGTTCTTATGGCTGCTCCATAGTTACGTTTGTCGTTAGTCAAGGGATTAGCAGTTTTCTGGTGGTAACAGAGAGCCTGTAGCTCCCCTAAACACGGCCTATATGCAGCAATGTGTTCAGCACTGGCTTTTCTTGAATTATTAAATATGCTGTGTGTGGGAATATAATGAGGAAAGATTTACAGGAAATGAGCCAGATGAGGGTATAAAATGACCCTTGTCTGTGCCCAGTGGACAAGCTTTTTACGTAACATGAGGAACAAAAGCACATGTCGCATCAGGCCGTGTATGTAATTGCTGCACGAAATCCTGCTGTTTCTGTACAATATAAAAATTAAGTACAAAATAAGTATAACAGATGAAAATGAGAGAGAACAGCTTTGAAAATAGATGAAAAAAAATCTCCTTTGTAAGTGTTAAATGAAGGTAATTACAGGCAATCATACTTTTTGTTTTCATCACAGTAAATTGGGAGATTATATATATATATATATATATATATATATATATATATATATATATATATATATAAAACTTGTGATTTAAGCGGCTAAGTCTAACACCAGACAAGACCATCTCTCTGTAGAACCATACTGTCATAAGACGCATTGTCCAATTTACTCCACAGGCCAGTGGATTTGAGATACAACTTTTCCACTTACATCTGCAGCAAAACCACATCTTTCAGAAACGTATAGCAAGAAAACCATATATTACATATACTCTGCACTGTTTTCCCCTGAGCAAATATTAACCCATAAAGACCCAATGCTACTTTATTGGCACATCCCAAATACATTTTTCTCTATTTCTACTGATTTTAAGTGATTTATCATCATTTATTATTAAATAATTTTATGTACCTTATGTTTCCGGCTCATTTTGTTGAGAATTTATTTTGAATAGATTATTTAAAAGAATAGTTAAAAGCAAGATTAATAAGTTAGTTACTCAAGTTAGTATTTAGATTAATAGTTCATGTGTCAGGTATGTTAGAAGATTAAAAAGAAACTGTTTGTCATTTTGAGTTGGAAAATATACAGGAAATTGACTTGAATTTGGACGTTATTACAGTGTTATTTGCGTGTTAAATTCCACACGCAGGGTTTCTTTATGTTTGACCAGCAGCCATTTCTCTGTTGCAAAATATAGTCGAGTCAAGCAAACCTCGTGCTGTAAATATGTTGATTTATTTACTTCAATAAACATTTGAAACGGAACAATGTCTCTCTACATTATTTTCTCATCCATAAGATTATTCAGAATACATGTAGATGTTCATGACAATTCTGAATAAATTAAAAGTTAATTATATGAAAACTGAGAAAAAAGTTACGTTTCCTGTAAAGATATTAATAATTGAATGTAAAAATGAGTCCAATTCCATGGGTTTTTCTAATGAATCAATGCTGTAGAAGATGACGGTGTTTCCACGTTCACTATGGAAACTGAACAACCAAATGAAAACATGAAAAACTGTATCAATTATTCACATGTATTGATAGGATTAGTGGATCAATAGGTATTAAACAGTTTTTATCTGTAGATTATTTGTGTTATCTGTAGTTATTTGGTTCTTTATGGGTTAAATACTGAAAAAGACACATTTGTAAATTGTTCACAGCTTCAGTGTGAGACACTTTTATGAGACTACCGTAATAACATTAAGCTTTAATTTTATCACCTGAATGTTGTTAGTCTCCTCAAATACCCAAATGAATAACCTATATTTTAGCACTGCAATAAATAAAACACTTTGGCTTGTGCTTTTTTTAAAACCCTTCTTTCCCACTAAAGTGCACCCACATAGATCTCATCTGTTGTTCATGGTATAGAAAAATATAAGGTGTCTTTTGCAGGATCAAAGTGTTTTTGGCAAAAGGGGTAATAGAAAAGCATTTCGTCCTCTACATGCAATCGATAAAAACATTTTGTGTCGGGTACATTGTCTGTCCAATTTCATCAGTTCATGACTGAACTTATTTTTATATTATTAGTAAAAAAAACATAAGATGACAACAAAGTTTGAAGTAAAAAAAAAAAGTGCCATAACAGTGGTCATAATATTAGTTCATCAGACACTTTCTGCACTATTACATGTTTATGTTCATGATTGCGTCAGTCTGTCCTAGGACAGCTGTGGCTACAAAGGTAGTTTACCACCACCAGAGGGAGAATAACTAATGATCAATGATAGAAATGGCTCTAAATATCTAATCCATTATTATTAGCTCTGCCAAGGAGGTTATGTTTTTGCCAGAGTTTGTTTGTCTGTCTGTTAGTTATCAAGATAACTCAAAACGTTATGGACGGATCTTGACGGAATTTACAGGGTATGTTGGTAATGGGGAGATCTGGAAATGATTAGATTTTGGTGGTGATCGGGGGGGTTGATTTAGATTACATTTTTAGCATGTGTTTGGAGTGTCACAAGGAACAAAAGATTACATTTTGGTGGTGATCCGGAAGAGATCCTGGGTTCTGGATCACTTTGAAATTTTAAATTGTGGTAAATGGAGAATACATTTCAAAGTGATCCAGAATCCAGGATCTATTCCAGATTCTCAGCAAACATTTATCATTTGTTCCTTGTGATACTCCCAACACATCAAAATCCATTTATATGTTTTTGAGTTATTTTGACACCCCCCACCCCGAATCACCACCAAAATCAAAGCATTTCCACATCTCCCCATTACTAACCTACCCTGAAAATTTAATCACGATCCGTCCACAAATTAGCTAAATTGCTAACTAAGAGACAAACTCTGGCAAAAACATAACCTCCTTGGTGGTCCTCTCTTCATTCGAAGGGGGGAGGTCTGCCTTGGTGGAGGTTTTCGCTCTCGGAGTGCCTTTCTAGTTATTACTAGTGCACAGCCTGTAGAAAATGTGAGATTTTTTGCTACTAATGTGTTGTGGAAGTGGGTGAAATGAGTTGAAAGGAGCAGAAAGAAAGGCTATAATAATTAGTTGGGGCTGTTTTAGAAGTGTGTACTGGAATCTGTGAGTATGATAATGTTAATGTGTCAGTTGTTACTGCTGGTAGAATTAGTAAAACCAAGTTTCAGGTCAGGCAGACAGCCTACCACTGTAATGGTTTGTGTCATGCTAAGGCAGACGACACCAATCAACACCCAGCAAGATATATTATTACGGCCATAAAGTGAGCCGCCAGTCGCTCGTCCAACACTCAAATGTCACTGTCTACTTTAGGACTTGAATGCACGAAAAGCAGGAAACTGTGTCCATAACAGTAATTAGTTGTCATTAGTGATGCACTATGGCACAGCTGTAGCCAAATCAGGGGGCGGGACAGTGTGCACAACAATGCTTAGAGCGACAAAGGTCAAAAGCACATTAAAATTAGTTTAATATCTTCGTTGTTGTAATGATGTGAAACTTTGCACTGCAATCCACTGTAGTACTGGGAAGTCGCCCTCCAAATATTGGATCATTTGGTGGAGTTGTGTAGGTGTTAAGCGTTCCACAGACAAACAGGACACACTACAGACAGAGAGAGATTTGTTGAATTATAGATGATGATGATGATTTATTGATTATTATTATTATTTAAGTGTATCATCACTGTCAAGCAGAAACGTTGTAAGTCTATTTTTGGTCTTTGTTTTCTTATTGTTGTAACATAATTATATTAGAAATATTTAGAAACATTCAACCAATTAAAAGTGTTGAAAACAGCTTGTGACTACATTTCTTTAACTCAATTCATTTATTTCCTCACCCCCAAAATGGAGGCAAGTGTTACTATGTTTGTTTCTTTGTTAACATTAGCAGCAAAACTATTGGTTCAATTCATACCAAATTTGATTCATAGATTTCCAATGACCCGGAATTGATATGGGAACATCAAGCAAAACAGACTCAAATGTAACAAACAGCTGGCAGTCGCTCATCTCACACTCAAATATCATTGTCTACGATTTAACTTCCTTCAAAGGAAATCAAATTTCAAAAATATTTTCTCTTCTCCCATTTACTTATAATGGGCAACATTTCAAATGTCTCAAATAAACATACATTTTATTTCAGTTTACTTTAAACTGGGGACATATTGAAATACTGACATCAACACACACACACACACACACACACACACACACACACACACACACACTTGAACTGGATCAATGCCAAAATAAACTACAGTACCTGTGAGGGTTTGTTGCACCTGGCACCACTTGTAAGTCATTTTATTCGTCAATTTAACAGAACATGATATACAATTTGGAATTCTATACTAAGCATGAGTGAAAATGTGTAGAGAGCAACAAGAAGGAAAGTTGCAGAAACAGGATAAGATGACAAGATGGCACTATTTTAAATGATGATACAAATAAAACAACATAAATCTAAGCAAAATATTAGATTTTCTCTAATAATTGGCTTGCTTCATTGTAATATTTCATATTCATTGAATACCTTACATCCTTTCAGTGACTCATATGTATGTTTTTTAATTCTTTCTGAAGATTATTTCATAAATTTACTCCAGTTATAGATATGCATTTGCCTTCTCTGTTGGTCTTTGTCTCTCTAAAACACTTACTGTGTGCAGGGTGGAAGTAGGTTGTTACGTACCTTAGAGATTTATACAGTGGTGTTGATTAACTTCCTAATTTCAGAATATTTGTACTAATGAGAAGTGAACTGATTGGTGGAAAGTAATTCTTATATTGTATAATTCTAATTATATTGCTGGGTGAAGACTGGTTTGATCATTTCTTTCGTATGTTCACTTATACTTCCACACAATTACAATGAAATATTAAAAAAAATTATATAGATTTTCCAGTTTTCAGTCTACATATTGTACAGAAATATTTGAATGTTTATTTTGAATGAGTTCCTCCCTCTTTACATTTGAAGATCAATCCAGCTGCTACTTTGATTCATAACTTAAGTTCATCTGGAGGTCTGTGATCAGTCATTCTTGCATGAGGAAACAGATGAACTTCAAGTTTAGACAATATGTAGACAACGTTCCTCACATATGTAAAACATACCACCTTAATAATAAATGTTTCTATTCATAGCAGGATCTCAACATCCCTCAGGGTCTGACACTGGTGATTGTAATTTATGCAATAACTAGAAGGAATGATTTTTTTCGAAGCAACAAAAAGGAATGTGTGAGTCAGTGTTGTGAGGGCATATATGTGTGTGCAAAAATACACTCTTGCAGGATAGTCAGAACTTTTCTGGCAGAATAACTAACAATGGAACAATTATATCTTACAGACATATTAGACGTACATGACTACGACCTATATTAACCCCACAGTGCTCTAAGGGCCAAAGTTATGACTGTTATGTATGTTATGTAAAGGGTATTGCCCGCAGAACGCTGGGAACATTAAGGAAGGTGTAACCTGGTTAAAAAATAAGTTATGTTAATCAGAAGTGTTGTTACAAATATGTTAAAAAGCATAAATAAATTCCATATGCTATAAATCATTTATATTTCCTTTAATATTTCAAGTTAAAAACATTTTTAAAAAATACCTGGATATAATTTAGAAATTGATATAATAAGCCATAGATGTTTCGTTTAATTTCAGCTTTTATTTTGAAGGAGACAGCAGGATGTTCTCATTATGGACGGGGTTTTCCTGGTCCATTTGGATTTGGTGTACCATATTTAAAAACCGGAAGTGCTTTAAACAATGCTGTAGCTTGATAAAAATTTTGCCGACGTGAGGGAGAAAGTTTCTCCTGGTAAGTTGCAATTTCGAGACATCTGCCGATTATTAATTCAATAGTCACTAATAGAGTGTCAACCAATTATTTTTTACAGCACTGATGAGTACCTTTTGTGAGGCAACGTCGTCCCGCAAACTGTATTTGCCTTAAGGTAAAAGATGTTAGCTTCGTATTAGCAGTTAGCATCCACTGAACAGGTGTATGTTAATACTGTTGCTACATTTATGTTTTAAGTACTGCTAAATCAGCTTGCTTAATGTATTTGTTTCGTGATTTCGGATAGAAATGTGGGCCGTATGTTTAATTGTCACCTAGAAATGTATGATATTGGCATTAATTTTAAATACATATTTCCGGGGCGCAGGGGGCAGTGATCTCCTTCGCCATTTTGTGACCACGCCATCTTGAGTCTTCATCCATTCATCGCCATCTCTTTTCATCGCACCCAAACCTCGTTCAGGCCTGCAACATATTTTTAGAGTAGTAGTAACTGCCGGCTATAATGACGTGTGTGTGTGTGTGTGTGTGTGTGTGTGTGTGTGTGTGTGTGTGTGTGTGGTGGTGAGTAGCCACTTGCATAATTGAATCCTATTGTAACCTTTACTTCAAATTAATATTATTTAGTAAACTTTAATTTTCTATATATTTTAAATCTTTTTGTGATTTTTATTTTGTATTGCTGATGTGCATGTGTAAAGTGGGGTTTAAGTAAAGGGACCTATAATTAGTGAATACATTTGAAATGTTAATAACATTAGTAGTTTTGAGTTAGAAAGAACTCAGGGGCCCTTAAGATACTGAGTATAGGTGGGCTACAAATGGAATTTTCAGAAAATGTGCTCAAAGATTGAGTCATTTTCAATAAAAAAAAAAATATGGAGAAAGTCCTACTTTTGACAATTTGCTTATATAAGCCTAAACTTTTTCACCATTTAAAAAACTAAGACAAAATGATATTTTTGCTTTTCCCACAAATTAAGATCAGTCTCTATTCACCAAATCATGCCAGTGAAATCTGGCTACAGGATACAAACAAATACTACACTCTACGACATTGAGCAACAACAGATATCAAAAACCAGGTGGCTGAAAATAGAGAAAGGGCTGACATGAAACACTAATGTCAGCACATTTGCTTTGAGGCCTTTTAAATGCCAGATGTGCAGTGCCAGACACCACAGTGCCAGGATGCTGCTTTCCTCCAGTCAGCTGATTTTTCAGCGCTGAGCTCCAGTGAAGCGGACATTCAGCTCACTTACAGTATGATGGTCCCACTAACCAAATACTACACTGCTGGCTTTATTTGTATCCACATCCACAGTTGCTGAATCATGCTTGTTTGTTAGACTTTCAATAAAATATCAACTGGTCTCTAACAAAACCAGATAATCAGTTTTACTCACCTGGAGTCTATATAGTAGAGGATGAAATCATAAGAATAAAAAGAGACATTTACTGTTACTTAATGAGGTTATGGGTTCAGGGCTAAAATATATATGTGGTGATACTGGATGTAAGTTCCTCTGTACAGACACAATAACTGAATTATAGCTGTTTGTCTGTGTGTGTGTATTCCTATCATTATGGGGACATTTATATGTTTACACAGTCACACCATGGGGACTAAAATTCAAGTCCCCACGAGGGTTAAATATGAATAAAGGTCCCCACTAGTAAAATAGAAATGATGTAGCCCTATAAATACATTAACTTAGTTTTTTAAGCATGAGGGAAACTAGTGTAAATCAATATGTATATATATATATATATATATATATATGTGTGTGTGTGTGTGTATGTATATGTATTTTTTCATTATGTCTACACACTTACCCAGTGGCTACTTGGTTACAAAATTGGTCCTCATGAGACATGGAAATGAGTTTGTGTGTGTGTGTGTGTGTAGAGTAGTCCTTTGTGTAAAAAGTAGGTTGTTTGTTGGATATTTGAAGTTATTGAGTTTCAGAGCCTCACCATGGACCAGGGAATCCCACCGTGGATGATATTTCTGTTCAAATGCTTCACATGGGAAATTAGCACAAAACAATCTGCTCGGCCATCTGGAATGTTTGCGTGCATGTGTTTATTTGTGAAACTGCACATCTGTGTGTGTGTGTGTGTGTGTAAACACCTAAGGGCACTCATTTACCTCTCGGCTAAATTCTACATACGTAGAGTGATGCTTCCTGTTTGTTTGCCCCTCTGACCACCAAACATACACACACCAGTATGAGTGGCACTCATAAGTGGAGGGTGAAGCGACTAGGAAAGAGCAGGATTTGAACCACCAACCCTTCAGTTACTGGACGACCCCCGCTCTACCAACTGCAAAAAACAGAACCAATACTAAAATATTGGAGTCGCATTCCTTTTATGAAGTTCACATTTTTATCTCAGTTTTTAATGTTTAAACATTAAAATCCTGTAACAACACTAATGATTAATTATTTCACTGCTTTATTTGACCAAAAAGTGGCTGCGAAACAGCATCTATTAATTAGGTGTTTGAGAGTGTTTTTCCAAATACAGTTTCTTGCCTTTTTTAATTTAAAAAATGAATGAAGTTAATGGAGACAAGCTTTAGATGAAGCAATAGAACAGATGGTTTTTAGTTTTTACTTGAACATTGGGCTTAAAAGATGGAGCTACTTTTGCAGTTTCTTTTTCTCTTCATTTTTTCCCTCTACATTTTCCTTTTTTTATGGTGATAATCAGGTATTCTCCTGTATTTACTTTACCAATGATGAAGGCATTCATAAAATTCATACATTGAAATGTTATTATCTAAAAACATCTACAATCAATGTCATTTGTCAAACTACATTTGTTTCACTGATGAATCCATGTTACAGAAGATGATGGTGTTTCTATGTTCACTATGGAGCCTCTGAATATGGGTTAAATGTGTTATGTATACTGTAGCCTACATATGATGCCACTTAAAATTAGAGAAACCACATTTTTATTTCATTTGAATGATTAAATTAGTGGTCTAAGAGTTATTAAACATTTTACATCAGTAGACGCTCTTGGGTGCCGGTGGCTGTTGGCGTCTTTTAGGGTTAATGTGGCAGAAAATGCTCATAAAAATGTCAATGTATCTCCCTCAAATATCCTGTTCGGGCAGTAACTCAGTGATATTCAGTTTAATTTAACCTCAGAATATTTTTACACTTAATAGGCTGCAATTAAGAATTTTAATCTTTTTTGTTCTAAAAAAAAAAAAATAGGATAATTGTTTCAGTTTGGTTAATATGTGCTGTGCGATGTCAAGTTGCTGTGAATTGAAGTGTAAGTGAAGTGCACTCTTCCATGATGAACTCGACTACTCTCACACTTCGCCGCTGTGATCCTCATTAGTTTCTGGCCTCAAGCCTCCTAAAGTATTTTAACAGTGTTTTGGTTACACCCTCTGACTGCAGCCTGAATGGTGTCTGTAAGTATCTCTTCAATTTACAGTGCTTAAAGCCAGGTCATGTACAGAGAAACTATTTATAAAAACAAACCGGTTTTCTATCCTGGGATGTCGGTTCAGGCGACATTATTAAGTTTTTCCTCAGAGAAGGAATTTGCATAGTTGGAATGAAGCCGTTGTAAAGAAGTCAAACCTGTCACTGTTACCTTTGTTTACTGCTGGTTAACCCATAAACACCCAGTGTTATTTTTGTGGCACTTCCCTCTGTTGAACTGCTCTTAAACTAGTGATATTTTTTTCTTTTTTTCAAATGGATTAATGCATTTTAAAACATTTCTTCGTGGTCTACATAAACCTTAAATGCTATGCTTGGGGCTACATTCTTAATTTATTCAACTCCAAAGGTCTGTCGTCAACACTGTTTCTGAGTAATGACACTAGAGAGGTTGTGTTGAGCCCTGGCCCTTTAAATGTATGAATCACTTAACACCTCGCCCCCTCCAGCTCTGTCCCATTCAAACACTTGTGTTCATTAATACAACCGACAACTGAACATTTTAGGTAATGTAATCGGCTCAAAGTTTGGACATGTTTTCAGTTTTTACTTACAACCACTGCCGCTGACAAACAATGATGTCATACTCAAAGAAATGTTCATCAGAAGTCTTAACCTTATGTGTGCGAATATTGTGACATAACTAGTTATATCCGTAACTAATTACCTTATTTTCTGGACTATAAGCCGCTACTTTTTTCATATGTTTTGAACCATGAGCCTTATACAAAGGTGCAGTTATTCTGTGGATTTTTCTTCCACCACTAGGGGCACTCTAACTGGAATTAGTATCAAAACTACTAAGAAAAGTCAATGCAAAGAAGAATACCTACTTTTTCTTTAGCAGATAGAACGCAGCGGACATATGAGCAACTGTTAATTATTTTTCAAATCCTCACCCCTTCATCATGGAGACGGATGTGAGGAAGCACTTCTGAGGTTGTTCAACTGTGACGCAGAAGAAGATGACTTCATGGGTTTCAGTGCAGATAATTTAAGTGATTTGTGATTTAAAACATGGGATAAATGAAGATAAATACAGTACATACTGGTTATTTTCCTCTTGGTTCTGTTGCGTAGCCAAGTAGCAAAGTTGCTGCCGTGTTAAAGGTCACTGTTAGGAAAAAATTTGTTCAGGTACAAACATGTAACTACATTTACAGTTCGAAATCCTTCTGTGCATGCAGTATATATGATTTTTCAACATAGATATCTGCGGCTTCTAACCCAGTGCGGCTTGTATAGGTTATTCTTTTTTTTTTTTATTATATATTTTTTTAATACAGCGGATGCGGCTTATAGTCCAGAAAATAGAGTAAACAGGAATTAAAATGACCAAAATTAATATAAAGAATAACAAGTGGTGCCAGGCACATCAAACCCCCCCCCCCCCCCGCACACATTTTACCTGATTTGCCCTATCTCTTATCATTGCAAAAACACATTTTTGTTGACTGTGACCTTTGACTTACATTCACCAAAATTTAAGGAAATCTATTCTGGACCACTTCACACCTTTCCTGAAGATTCCATGAAAATTGGTCCAGTAGTTTTTGTGTAAAGTAGCTTACAGTCAAACAGATAGACAAAGCAAATCAAAAACAATAACCCTCTCCCTTTCGAGGGGGGGTAATTGGACTCCTAATACAAAAATAAATTAACCAAAGGCTAATAAAAGTGGGTTTAGCAAAATGTAATCCCTTTTAAGTGATTTTAAATGATCATTGACTCTATAAACCTTCTGTATTTTGTGTTTGTTTCAGTGAAAATAATGTATTTTCCCATGTATAGTTAATTATGTCGATGATTTTAAAGCTCAAATAAAGTTGGAGGTTATTAAATCAGAAAAGTTACTTTGTTTTCCCTTTTTTTTTTTTTTTTTTATTATTTGCAAAATCTGTCATTAATTGACCATAAACCAAGCATTTCCAAAAACTGCTGTAGATCCAACTCCATTGGCTTTACTGGTAAATCAACATTGTAAAAGATGACAAAGAGGGCAGTGTTTCTACGGCAACCACGAAGCCTCTGAAAATCCAACTGGGCGATATGAAACCATAACCATGAATGGATAACAAATCATATTGTGCAGTCATAAGATAGTTTATTGATCAACAGGTATTAAACACTTTAGATTAATAGATAAAAATAGCAACACTCCTATAGAAATAAAAAAAAAAAAATCAATCAGATGTCTGCACATTTTTCTGTGCTTGTGCCAGATGTGTTCCTATACAGATTTTCTTTTGTCAGTGCACTTTCCCTTGTATCAAATCTGCAAATTTGCCGCGTTCACTGTTGCGCAGAGAGAACAGAAGCAGAAGCCTTCGCCCTCATGGACACAAGGCGCATATATATTTAATCTGCTCAATTTTACATACTGTTTAAATGGGTTCTGCATTTTTTATGACCTGCGTTTTCCCATTAACACGGCAACCATTACCCTGGCATTGTTATGGTGGCACTTGTATTGGGTGGTGGATGCTTGTTGACAGCGTTATTTGACTGAATCCGCCTTTTGCTGCAGTGTTAAAGGCAGGGATTTGAGTAAAACGGAGCTGATAATAGAGCAGTGTTGTCAGCCATCTCCTACCCATGGAGCATTTGGGTGTAGGTTTATGACCACTGACACCAAGTAAGCAGGGAAGGCATTAAAGATGCAGAAGGGTTGAGCCTGAATGGTCACTGATCAGCACCACTTTATAGAGGAATTAAAATGAACAATGAACCCCCTGCAAAGTGTGTTTGTGTCAAAGTAATAGCATATATAATAATAATAATAAAAGAAAAAGCAATAGACTACAGAGATTGTTGTCAACAATGCACAAATATAGTGTTTTCTATTGTTAAAAACGCATAATAAATTTTACATGCCACAATTGCCATCATTACGTGTAAACTATTTATGTTATGACCTGACGTGACTTCACATTATTTTACCTGTGGTTGAATCATCTACCTAGAGATTTATAATTTAGGTCACAGACTGCTTTCAGACCTTTACTGTAAGAGTAGTTGTTAAAAGGTGTTGCTTTTCTGTGGCTCCATTCACTTTATATTTCAGGTGAATACTGTGTTAGACAGTTACTGTACAAAAACAGCAGGGCTCTATATCCTGAGGAAAATCACTGACATTGTCGACATGTGTTGTTTGTGGCGTCATCCTGTTACTTACAAGCAGTGATTCACAGAAGTGTCCTTTTAGAAAGGATAGTTCAGTGGGACAGCTCTGCTATTGGCTGATGTCTCAGAGGCTAAATGAGAGTTTCTTCTCTGAAAAATTAAACACAAATAATTACGGCAGATCTTTACAATATTTAAAATATTTCTTGATGTTATTTGGTCTGTTGTTGAACTCCATTGTTAGCCTGGGGTGTTTTTTGTTATTGAGAAAAATGATGCATTTGCTGACTCGACTGACTTCTTGCTCCTTAACCCGTAAAGCAAATGTATCTACTGTATATATAATTTGTGATCCACCAATGCTGCCAATACATGTAAATAATTAGTGTGAAATGCAGATTGTCACCTTTTTCATGGTCATCAGATCTGATCCATTTGGATGTTCAGAGACTCCGTAGTTACCGTGGAAACACTGTCATCTTCTGCCACATTGATTTCCCAGTAAAACCCATGGAGTTTGATAAATGTCAGTGAATAGAGACATTTGTTTTTAGATTCAGCTGTTAATACTTTGCTGAAAGACTCACGTTTTTCTTTGATTTTCTCTGTTTCTGTTAAAAACCTCAACTTTAATCTGAGCTTTTGTAAATATCTCGATGATCAGTGAATTAAATATATATATTTTTTTTAAAAAACTGATTTTCACCAAATAAAATACAAAACACAGAGGATAATATAATAAAGAGATTAAGTATACAAAAAAATAAATCATTTGAGAACTGCCACAAAAGTAGGAGCAGGTCTTTATGGATTCATATATGTCAACTAGTAATATGATTTCTAGACTATCCAAATTTTCATCCGACTAAGAACTTCAGGCAAGGATACTTCTTCCAACACCGAGAAGGAACATGAACATGTACAGTGAAAACCATACGTACATGAACAGTGACACAAATTCAGTAATATCTCCGTACATCACCACAGTGGATTTGAAATAAAACATGATTTGATTTAAGTGTAGATTTCAGTTTTAATTCAAGGGTTTTAAAAAGATATATTGTATTAACCTTTTAAGAAATACAACCATTTTAACTGAACTTAACCATTATCAGGGGCTTAATAAGAAAATAATTTACGCTCATTATAAATATGAAAGTTGTTTTGCTGTTTGTGACATCCTGAACTCTGATGCTGTTTGACATCAGCAAACACTGACTCACCTCCTGAAGATGCATTTCCAGACCTTTATTTGAATAACTTTTTTATCCTAACATTGGGCAATTCTGTTAACAACCTCCAATATGAAATTATGGCTGGAAGAACTGGTTAAACTTTCTCACCTGGAGAGAATTCAGTACTTTTTATTAAATCAACTACACTAGTTTAATCATATTTGCATCCCCTTCAACAATATACTGATAATGCAACCTGAATATAAGTACAATTTATGTGGCCTCCCTTGGTGTGATACATCTTTTTTTTTTTTTTTTTAATTTTAGTGCAGAAAACACAGTACAGAGAGTATTCTTGTGCATTCTTGCCTCAGCCACCATTTCTGAAAATTCAACAACACATCATAGATTGAAATGTCAAAATACAGAGGGAAATCGTTGCCTAAAAACATACAAATATGGAGTTCACATGCTGTTACATCAGGAACACAATAAAATGAGTTCACAGAAAGGTAGATATTCACATAAATCCTAAACATAATGTAAGAAATAATCTAAGAAACCAGTATTAAATAAAGCATCAGTTGTGTTCAGACAAGTGATGAGTCACTAAGAATAGTTGTGATTAGTGGGTTGTGGACGGGGTACTGTAGAGCTTCCTGATTGGCTGATACATCTTAAATCCTGGGATGGGATAGGGGGGAGGGATGAAGGTTGTTAAAATGTGTGTTTGTTATGTTTGCTTTCTTCTCTTGTGCTTTTGGTTTGTTCACAGGTTATTATCCAACAGTTACAGTTACTATATCATTGAGATATTTTTGAACCTTAAATATGACTCACTAAAAAAATTATAATGTGTCATGATTGAATTTTTAGGAACCTGTCTGTCAAAATGGCGGACAATAAAAATGTCTACTAACTAATTAACTGAAAAGCTGCTCTGTTGGGTGGAGACCATGTGTCTGTCTCTGTCACTGAATAACTTCCCATTTCTTTACCTTCAAAAGCTCTTTTATTGCTTTTGCAGAATATATAAAGCTATGTTGATCTATGCTGGTTATGCAGGGATTTAAGGTCCTTATCCATCTGCAATATCAAGCACTGTGCGTTTTCTCCATTTTTCTGAGTCTAAGCACAGAGGTTCACCCTGTATACTTAAGAATCCACCCTGTTACTTCTATCACCATCACATCATCATTAAATACCAGTGACCCACTTCCACTGGCAGCCATGCATGCTCTTGTTAACATTGTCTCCACCCTGTTGGACACATGGTGTGAGCTGTTCATTTCCTTCTCTAGACTTTTCTATTACAGTCATTTTAGTAAAAGTTAATGTTGTTTTAATCTGTTCACAGTATGTTTTTACAGAACTGATCAGGCTTTTCTTCTTCTTTTTTTTTTTTTTTTTTGGGGGGGGGGGGTACATTCTATTGTGTCCTAGCTGTTGTTGAGTGTTAGTAGTGGTTTACACCTCACTGTATTTACATTCATGAAGGTGTGTCTTAAATATAAACTATAATATTAGACGCAATGACTTCTCAAGTGTGTTCAGGGCTTGGTTAGATGTTGTAAAATTGTTTGTTTTCACCAGAAAAGGAGTTCCATGTTCATTCACATTAGTCGTCTTTCATGTTCTTCAAGGAGTTTTGGTGGATTGGTACCAAATTCTTGATTTTTGGTTAAATATTCCACTTTTTTCGCAAAATGATGGGTTGTTTTATTTGCACTGACAAATAAAATATTATTAATTCTACCAGTAAATTAAAGGTCCCCAATATTAATTCAACATATAGAATCAACTCCAAGTATTTAATGTACTTTAATTTGTTGGAAGTACATGAAACATTTGGATATGTTTGGCATTAATATAAAAACTTAAAATATCAAACATTTTTGGTTCACTTTTCCATTTGTAAGGGTTTGTCTGGATATCTCAAATCTGACAATTTCACATTTTTTAATGACTTCTAATGTCTTAAAGCTAAATAAACATTGGTAAAAAAAAAAAAAAAAAAAAAATAGTCTGCTCTATGCAATGGGAGGTCATGGTCTTTAAAAGTATTAAGTTTAACTTACTTGGAATGAGCAGAAACTTGGATATTTTTTTTCATTTATTTGTTACATAAACCCTTCAACCCCCATGACGAGTTTCCGGAACAATACCAGATACGTTATTTCCATAAACACAGTGCAGCTCTATCCATGGCCTGTAGCTGGTGTGCTTTACTACTTGGCTGTGAGTAAAATACCATAGAATGACATTGAGAAGTTGAAAGGCAAGAGTGATGAGTGTTTGCTAAATACGTTTGCTCAACAGCCCGAAGGCTAGAAGGACTGCAAAATGACGTGGTTCACATTCTCTATAGCATCAACATATATTTTTTTGAACTAAGCAGTGGCAACCCCAGTGTCGAGGTCACTCCACTAGCTTTTTCTCCAACGTAATTTTATTGAACCTTTCGAGGCTGCAGCAGTTTTGCAGATATTAAAGAATGTAACTGTGTACTACCACAGGTCTGACACTAATTTGACAGTGAAGTCACTCATCAGGCTTATTCTTTCAAATGATAATAGAGAGAATGACATTGCATATTGATAATAAACTGCTGTTAGACGCACTATTTTCAGAATTACACCATGCTTTTGAGGTTCATTATCCATGAGTCTACCCTGCTCTTCTCAGCGACCACCTCTAGTTATTAAATAATTCTGCAGACATTGTCGTACGTCGTATATATACAGATTGCTCCACTGCCATCTGGGTGAATGTCCTCTGCACCCCCCCCCCCTGACTGGAGGTCTGTTCTGGTCTCGCCTCAGGCATGTAGAGCGACCTCACGCTCCCCGCATGGTAACGTAGCAGTGATGCTGTGAAATGTCACTTTGCCGTTTCTCATAGAGGCAGCAATTTGCTGCAGGGCCACATCCATGGTGGTGGGAAATGGAACAAGAGCCACTGTTAAAGGTCAGACCACAACGCTCATGAATACAGTCGGGAACAACTGCAGTCATTTTTAATCTGTCCGACATATATTCACATATGGAACGATGTTTCAGGATAGTTTTGCATTATTTTCGATTTCTGTTTATACGAATGTAGACAACATGTTATTCATTGTATTTGCTCCAGATTAATCCATCTTTTTTTGTCATTTAGAACAAAATACAAATGAAACTTTATTTGAAAAATGGTATCTACTCCAACACCATTTAATTCAAATACATAATAATGTTAATATATACAGAACCAGATCCAAGTGAACATTACAGTATATTAAAACTGGCTGCCTTTCAAATCCTATCACTCCAATAATCCTCTGGACTGTAAAGGAGGACAGGTCAGGACAAGTTAGTCATGGGGATGGAATATGTAGCGAGTCTTGGATTTGCAGTTTGAAGACTTTCGAGAAGTGAAACAAAGTCCTAGTTAATCCTAACTGTGCTATGATTTATTAATGTCATTTTAAAGGTGTTACAGTTCTTTTCCTTATTGTTATTTTTAAAGAGTACAGCTGTCCAGTGCATGTGCAGCCAAAACCACTCCAGGTTGAGGAGTGCATTATTTAATTACGGTGCAAAAACGTGTACTGCTTATTATACAGCATTTTTGAAAAGTGACAAACCCTGCAGGTCTGAAAAGGCTGATTTGGAAACATTAGACGGTATTCTCAAATCACAAGAGTTATTTTCTGAGCAATTTTCAATGCCTTAGATACGAGAGGTAGTGCAACAGTGCAAACAGCTGCTGGTGCATTAGTGCTGTGTGTTCGGGAGTGATTTTGCTTTTCCCTCTTCTCACTTAAAATTCATGACTTGAGTTTGTTAATTTAAATTAAAAAAAAAAAAATCCTTATCTGATGCTGCACAAGCCAGCTGTTGATTTAAACGTAGGCGAATTGAAGTTCATATTTCTTGTTGCTTTCTCTTTCTAAATGAGGTATTTTCAATGTTGGTTATTCTTTTAGCTTTTTATAAACACTTTGCAGCGAGTTAATTAATTTCTAATCATTTATAATTTTATCTTGAGTCACAGCAGACAAACCCGCCTTATGCATGACGTACATTAATGGCTTTATATACGGTACTTTTTCCTGAGATGTTACATTTTGTTGTTTCTATTTCTGAGCTGTAGATTTATTTAGGAAACATCGACTTTCTTCTTTGTATGAAATGTTATTTCCTCCCAAGCAGAATAAGCTTTTTCAAAGAGAAATGTTCTTGTCTTCTTCAGTAAAACTGAGCGGGAACTTGCCTGCTCTGCTTCGATGAACTGAGATAGAGTCGGAAACATTCCTGCAAAGACAGAATAAATCAAAGGGTTTCCATTTATACACACTATTCCAGGATCAACACCATTCGGGGTCACAGTCAAATGAGTGTATTACCTATTAAAAATGTCCCAACATTCAGCAGAAGTATTTTTATTTCATTATCACATGTACAATATGACAGTCACCCTGTGTGACTTTCTTTCCGTGTGTGGATTATTAGAACAATATTAATTTCACAACACTTCAGTATTATGTGGTGAGTAGTTATTCAGTTTTTAATATCAAAAGCACTTGTGGTTTAAGAAAATTAGTGTCATCTCAGCCCACGACTTTTTTGTTTGTTTGTTTTGTTTTTTGTCCAGATCTTCTTTCTTCTTTTGTTTTTTGTATTTTTCTTACTCATATGAAGTGGAACAGCAGAGTTTAGTCCCTGACATTTACAGATAACTCAGAACAGTTTGCGTGCATCTTATTGTGCTTCACATAAACATTTAAAGAGAGAAAACCATCTGAAGACAAGCAACAACACAACAAAGGTCAAGGCCAGTAGTGGAACAGCCACTTCTTGTAAATTAATCTTTCAACAAACATATTTTATTTCAATCTCCATACAACTATTATTCTCCTGTTACTATTTTATGTCCTTTTCTTTCATTTCGCCAACCAGCCCATTGCCACCCATAACTATTTACCTTGTTCAACTAAAAGCATTAAATAAGATGTGTTTTCCCCATTACAGTGGCTTCAGTTAATGAAAGCACAGCCACAGGAGCAGAAAAGAAAAAACGAAAAACAAGGATACTTGCTAAAGATGGACAGTTAATTCCTTTAAAAAGTCCACAGAAAAAGCATTCCTTCTTGTTTCCATTGCATCGTCCTTTATACAGTGCAAAGATCTGACAACAATTCATCAATAAATAAAGTTCATGTCCATCAGCACGCACAGGTCAGGTCGCCGTTGGTCCACTTTGACTCTACATGAGCACACAGCTTTTGGCCCGGTCCTTTCTAATGGGAGGCGGGTGCTCGTGAATCTCAGTCCGAGGCGGTTGCTGGGACACCCGTTTGAGGCCGCGACGTGAGCCTGTGCGTTTGAGCTGAGGCCGGTGCATGCGGGCCACGGATGCTACGGTGGTGACGTGGAACACATCCCGCACGCTGTTCTCCGAATACTTGGAGGTGCACTCTGCATAGGCCACAGCGCCGATCTGCCTCGCCAAATTAGTCCCCTAAAAAAAAATACAGGAAAAGACTTATGTTAAGAGGATTGAGATTGAAAACTTGAAAATCAAACATTTATCCAGCCCTTGTGCTTGAGTACACAAACAGCAGGAGAGCCGCTGAGAGCTGGTACTTAAAGCTACGATGGACAAATTGTGTGTGTGTGTGTGTCTGGGAGGTAAAGAGTGGGGTCGTTTTGTAGAGATGATGCTTTATTCATCCTTGAATGTCCTTAAACCAAAGCCAACCTCTGAGATACTCAACGTTGTTTCAGTGGCTTGAACAAATGCATATTGAAGTTATTGCAACACAGTATCCTCTAAGGTTATTATTATTATTATTATTATTATTATAACTTTACCAAGGAATGGTGGAGTTATGTTTTCATTCATCAGTTTGCTTGTCTGTTTGTTTGTGTGGCTTTATGCAACAAAACTCAAAAAGTGAGAGGCAGATTTAGCTGAAATTTTCAGAGGTGTGTGTGTGTGTGTGTGTGTGTGTGTGGGGGAGGGGGGTCGTAGCAAGATTACTCCAAAAATTATTGATTGGATTTGGCTGAAATTTTCAAGAAATATTAATAATTGCACAAAGAACACATGATCAACTGTTGGTGCCGATCAGTGGAGGTGTGTGTGTGTGTGTGTGGGAGACACACACACACACACACACACGCACCTGGGAGTTTCATTTGGTTGGTTGGGGCAGACCACTACTCAGAAGTGACAGGGGGTTGGGGACTGATCTGCCTTGGTAGAGTCTGCGCTCTCTGAGTGCTTTTCTAGTTATTATGATTATTATTATTAGCTCCCACAAGTTGTTACATATTAGATTTGCTTGGTTTTCATGCTCTTTGGACCCTTATCAGTAAATGTACAGTCAAATCTCCTCACTGTACATGTAAAAACATGATGGAGCAAAAAGAAAGCTATTATCCTCCACAAGGCTATGAAATATTCAAGTCAATCTGTACAACTGTAAAATTCAACAGTAAAAGCTCTGTATGTTCCCATTAGTATTTAATACTGTTTTAAATGTCAGCTGATTGTATGCTTCTATTAGTCACCTATGTGCAAAAAAACCCCACACTCTGGCTTGTATTGTAATAAGAAACAAAAATAAAAGTGGATTTTCAGTCATGCTAGTCAGTTCTGCAGTAGCTCCTTCCTTGTGCTACGCTGTTGGTTGTCTATACCATGTTTTCAACTTCATTTTTTTTCTATCATTTGTTGGATTTAGGTGTTTCTTTGGTAATGAAATACCTACAGTGTGCACCAGCGTAGGTGTTCAGCCATCAGTCTAAAAGAATTGCCATACAGAAGCAGTATTGAACATCCAGATGGGGCAACGTTATTCACTCTGTGTGTGAGAAATACGCTTAGATTCTGCAGTATTTTTCCATCTATGACACTGTCCCAGACACCATTTGAAGTTATTTGAGGTGTGACAGCAAACTCAGATTGTCTGCTGTTCGTTCTAGTGACTGCACTTCCCCTTAAGATCACATGGGTTGGTCAAGTGGCTGTAATGTCATATAATGGTCCCAGTTTGTAGCCCTTTAAATAAAGCTCATTAACATCAGCTAGTTGGTTCAGTCTGCTTTATGTTTTTCAATCACATTGACTGAGTATGATCATGTTTCATCAAATAAGAGTTAGGAGGAGGATTAAAGTCATCTAACGCTAATGTCTGCTCAACACTCAACTTCAAGTGCATCAAACCAAATCACTGTTGATTGCTGTTCTTTTAACCCATACAGACCCAAATAACCAAAAGCATCTGTTGATGTAAACTGTTTAATACCTGTTAATCCATTAATTCTATCAATACATGTCAGTAATTGGTGTAAAATCCAGTTTATGGTCATCACATATAACCCATTTGGACGTTCAGAGGTGCCGTAGTGAATGTGGAAACGCCATCATCATCTACAACATTGATTAACTAGTAAAATCAATAAAGTTTAATAAATGACAGTAGATGGAGACACTGTTTTATGGAGCCATAGGTGTTGATCCATCTGGTGTCTGAAGGTGAGACAATGTGAATGAAAAGAACCCGCCAGATTCTATTTTGTCTGAATCCTGAGATATTATCACTGATGTGTTTTAACTGTTGACCTTTAGTGTGACTTTGACCTTTGACCTTCATTGCTCAATATCTAATGGGTTCTTCCTTGACCCATTATCTATCATTCCTGAAGGTTTCATCAAAATCTGTTCAGAACTTTTTGTGTAATCTTGCTGACAAATACCTCCATTGTGGAGGTAATAACAAGCAAAGAAGTTAAAAAAAAAATGGTAAAAGCAAGTTTATTCATGTATTTTCAATGCAGCATTGTTAGTGAGATGTTCTTACTTCCACTTGGTTTTTTTTATTTTTTTTTTTTTTTTATTTTTTTTTTTTTAATAAAGAGGCTTCATCCAGCATCAGTGTCAAAGGTCAGTCACTGCTGAACATCCATCCCAGTTGAAACACATTACATTTTGATTGTAATAAATAAGATAGAATGGAATAGAGTGAAAATATCTGCACTAAAAATTGTACAGATGTGTTTGTGTAATCCTAGTTCTGTAGATCTGTGGGGACAAATCTGTTCATGACCAAAATAATCTGATCTTGATGGACTAATTCAGGTGCCGTTACTGACGAGACAATGAGGGTCGTTACCTTAGCTTTGTCAAAGGTATGAGAACATTTTAATTTGTTGACAAAAGGCTGCCAAGAAGTGGGAATTCACATTTACATGAAAATAGGCTATTAAAATTCATGCATGTCACTGTTCATTGCTCCAAGACACAAACAAAAAATTGTGTTATCGCACTTCCTGTTGTTTGTCTTTTGCTTTTTCAGTTCCAGCTCTTTTATGCTCCTCGTGTTTCCATTTTTTGCGATAAGTTATGATCTGAAGCAAATGTCATTCTCAGGAATTAATTTTCACAAGTTTTCTTAGAGAAGAATAAGGGGTGTCGTTTGTCAGGGATGATACTATTATATTAGAGTGGAAAACGGTTTCACTAAAGGTAAATGAAAAGCACTGCTGCGGAAAATTACAAAGGACTACACGTATAAAACAATATGTCATGCATGTTCCAAATATTATTTTGTAAAGTTAATTAAATAGCTACGCTGTTCACATATATAAATCAGCTGTTACATTATTACTGTACGCAGGGGCGTCACAGCCATTTCAAATGTGGGGGTGTTCTAGGTTGTGGCACATGAGTAAAATATTCTGAATCTATCTTCGGAAAATTAAATAATGATCCATTAATGGTTACATTTCTATATTCAAAAAGTAATATATGGCCAGGGGAAAAAAGTGTTTTTCCTCAAACATTTATTCAATTCATAAGTCAAAATTCTGACATGAAAAGTAAAAATTATGAGATTTTAAAAAAAAAAATCAAAATTATTAGATAAAAAAATAACAATTATTAGATTAAAAAAAAAAATTATTAGATAAAAAGTAAAAAATTATGAGATAAAAAGTAAAAATCATGAGATAAAAAACTGATATAAATTTGGATTTAAAAAATCTGACACTGATTTTACAGATACTCTACCTCTTTTTTTCTTATAAAAATGTTTTGTCCATGTCAGGGGAGACGACTAAAAATATATTTCTCAGGGGGAACATCACTGGAAAAAAAAAAATTGAGAACCACTGGCTTAGGGTATATGTCACAGAACAAGACATAGTTTAATTAACTTAGTTTAACAACGTTAACATGTCTCATTACTTATTGGTTGATGACTGTTTGCTAACACCTGTTTATATTTCGGCAGACGAACTGAGGTGCGCTTCATTTAAACATGCCGTTGTGCCGCCCGGGCGGGTAAACAGTTGAACCATAGATAATGTAACAGCCCCACAATGTTATTGCTGTTTGTTTGGTGTGATTGCGACCAACAGTAACTGTTTATCCTGAAATAAAAAGTAGGTGAGACAAACTCTCCGTCCACTTCCTGGATCCAGTAACGATACAATATATAAACTCAGGAAAAAAGTGGGGGGTATGAAATTATCTGATTGGAGAAGTGGGGGTGTCGCAACCAAACCCTCCCCCCATGGCTGCGATGCCCATGACTGTACGTACTATTTATTCATAAGTGATATTAGGAACAGTAGTTAATTTCAAGCTAGGATTGATGCCGCACGTGACCACAGATCCACAGTCAGTTGTTGTGACAAAAAACAAACACATTTAACAGCTGAGTGATGTTTGCACTGCTCTGCTCACCTGTTCATGAGTGACAGGAATTAGTCTGTGTTTGGAGAGTTCTCTCATGACGTTGAGGTCCGTCCTCATGTCCAACTTGCATCCGACCAGCACTACTTTGGCATTGGGACAGAACTCCTGCGTCTCACCCTGCCACTGTGTGTGAGCAGACAGACACATTAGTGGACAGGTAAACAAATACAAGACAAACATGGATCCAAAAACACATCTGTTCAATGGATGGATTGTGAATTGTATGTAACCCTAAATGACAGGTGTCAAACTCCAGTCCTCGAGGGCCGGTGTCCTGCATGTTTTAGATATTTCCCTCTTCCATGTGATTAATTTTAACCCTTTAACTCCTGAGAACTAACAAAATAATTGGTAACATGAGCAAAGTTAGACATAAGTGGCAGAAAATCAAAGAAAAATACTACAATAAAAAAAAACAAAATGTAGAAAAATAAACAAAATGAGCAACAAAAACTAATAAATGTTTACAAAATGACAAATAATGTGGAAAATTTTGAAAAAAAAATACTAAAGAAGAAAACTACTATTGAAATTTGGTCCCAGCAATTTTAATTTTGCCTTTAAAAAATGTTTAAATAAAATGTAAAAAAAAAAAAAAAAAAAAAAAAACCTCTTGCTTTTTGGCACCTTGTCCATGTACAAAACTAAAAGGAAAATGGTTGAATATTTAAACTAAATCATCCATTCAGAACGCATCAGCATTGACACTTAAAGAGTTAATAATCAGCTCCTCATCAAACTGATAATGATGCAACGGCCTCCAGGTGTAATGGAAGAGGGAAACATCTAAAACATGCAGGACACCGGCCCTCGAGGACCGCAGTTTGACACCCCTGTCCTAAAAAATGTGACATTATGTGTAATAAGTTCTGCAATAATCTTCTGATCTGAATTAACAAATCAATATTTATTCAATACTTATCAAAATACACTTATAGACTTCAGTTCACAGAGATAAATACTGTTTTAATAGTGTTAATACGGTATGTATGTGTACGTAAGTATGTATATATATTTCTTTTTTCTAAATCAGTTGCTTTTTGACACCTGTTGCTCAGGTGTAAAAATATTTTTGTGATCAAACTCATGACGTATAATCTATATAAAAAAAACAATCAGTGCCACACATCTGGATTATACAAACCACAGCATGAGGAGCACTTTACTGAGACATGTTTCCCCCCATTTAGACATTGCACTAGTTCTTTAAAATGACTGACGTGCAAGTGTATGACAGCCCTACATTTCCCACTGACACATTATGCCACATTGTGAAGTGAAATAATGATAATTATAGTTTCAGATGAGCATTTGTCTGACAGAGATGATAAAATATAGCAGTAGCTGTAGCAAAATAACAGATGATGCACTTATGTAAAATCCTCGCTTCTCCTCGACTCTTCATTTAACATCTCTACTGGGACGGATTAAGATATGAGACAGAGAGTCGAGGCGAGGACCCAAGGGTGCTACAACATGAGCGTTAATATTAGGGAGTGCTTAATACTGTCCTGATCTTTCAGTGTAAACTCACTTATTTTCCTCATTCTGTTAGAAGTGGATGGTTGATGAAGCATTACTTCTTTTGATGTTCACTTGACATGACAATCTTCTGACATGAAAACTAGTCTCAACAGATCAGAGTAAATTGGAGGAGAGATAAATAGTAAATCTAATGACAGTCGTTGTTTTGTTTGCTACAACATGATCTGACAACAGCACAATGGTCGTGGTCATTAAATAGTAGAAAACAGAGACAGAGACAGACAGTACTCATTATAGACCACAGCCATGACTTCAGCTGTTAAACTCTTTTCTCTCTCTCTCTCTCTCTCTCTCTCTTCACCATGGCCAAGACGCTGTTGCACCATTTGTTCTCCTTTTACAAAGATGTCTTTTGTGGTTCATGCATGTGTCACTGCTGTTACCAGCGCTAGCATGTTGTGCTATTTTGCAAAGTGAGATGCAGCCAAAGAGTTTACAACTGTTCAATAGCTGTAATTTCAATGACTTACAAAGGAACCATAGGGAAGGCTGGCTTATTGTTTTGGGCCAATGTTAAGAATTGGTAAAAGTTCTGCTGCTGGTAAAGTGCAGAATGTGAGCTGTTGGAGCTGAGAGTCTGCTTTATATGAAAGGATGGAAGTGGAGCTGGGCTTAGTTCAGCTGACAGTGAACTTCATTGTCTGTGTACTAGAAATACAGCTACTTATGTGAAAAAATACTGTGGTAAAAGTAAAAAAGTACAACTTCTCAACTGTAATAAAGTAAAACCTAAAACTGCTTTTATTTTATTTTTTTACTATGGATGAAATAATACTTATTTAACCAGGAAAAAACAGAACATTGTCAAAAATATCCAAAAATAAAGCCTTTAAAAGTTAGATGATGTGTTTTATTGGGTCATATTTAGTGGGTATGGACAGGACATTTAGGAAAAATCCAAAAGTCATAAATAGGTTTAAAAGAGGGGAAAAAAGCATTATTATGAGATTTTAAAAAATGTAAATCATGAGATTAATATCAAAATAATGAGGAAAAAAAGTCAGAATTATATGACAAGAAATGGATAATTATGAGATAAAGTTAAAATTATGACATAGTAAGTTAGAATTTGTGATTTACGGCTAATTTTTCATACTGTTTATTCTGAGAATGTAAAGAGTATAAAGTACAGATATTTAGACAAAAATTTAGGGAGTCAAAGTATAAAGTTGTTAGAAAAATAAATACTCATGTAAAGTACAGATACCTAAAAAATGTACTTAAGTACAGTAAAGGAAGTACTTCTACTTAATTACTTCCACCTCAGTTAGTGACTGACTTAGTGAAATCACAAACACTTGGATATTTTTATGTTTCCTATTAATGTTCTGCCAGCTATGCACAGAAGACATTCATAGAAATGTTTTTTTTTTTTTCATTTTCACTCACTGACTGTATGAAAACCTAAATGACAGCTTGTTTGGAACCAACCTTTTTAAGCCATGCCACATATTTTACATTAGGAAAATCACAAGGCACCACCAAACAAAAATGTCACAATAAAGTATATTTACTGAAATATAATGTCAGTTTAATTACTAAGCTTGTTTAATTGAACACAAAGCTGGAATTCTTGCAGAAATTGAAGAAAAACATGGAGTATTTTGAACAAGAGTCAGTACCCAGAACCCTGTTTTACAGATTGACATTCATAATTCATTATAATAGAAGCATAATAGAAGTATATTCCCCTCGCCACCCAACCCAATCTGTGGGTCCATGCATCACTAGTGAGGGGGCATTTATCAACCGGATGTGTTGCATTAGAGCTGGTGTTCTGGGGCAGAATTTGTTTTTATTTTTTTTGTTATTGCTGTTAAAGTTTCCATATTGACCATCTCAGGGATAATTCATTCAACAACACTGAGACAACAGTTTGATAGTCGACCTGTAATTACAGCTGTACACTCTTGCATCATTAGCCTTTGAGCATGTGTCGTTTTACCGACCTCCTTCATAATTAAATATCACGTCTGAGGATATTGGATGTAGCAGCCTTGAAGGTTGTAGTAGCTGCCTCTTCACAGCTTTCATAATCTTTCGTATTTCACTATCAACACTTGATACTTCAATTCAGACATAGGCAGGAAGACAGAAAATGAGAAGAAATAAGAAAAGACGGCAAGGAGTGGGACGGAATAGTGGAGGAAGGGATAAGATTATTAGCTGGTTAATGCTAGATAAAAGAGATAGAAGAAGCCTAACATGGGAGATTGGAATGAGAGATTGGACCGAGGAGAACAAAGAGAGACAGGCTGGGGGGGTAGGAAGTTAAGAGGTATTTTTGTAGCTTACTAATGCTGAGCAATAATAGGGTTTCTTAAGAGAAAACTGGAGGGTGCAGTAGGCGGAATAGGTGGAAAACTGTCGGAAATGGCAAAGGATAAAGTGCTATATAGTCCAAGGGCATGATTTGAGAAGTGAAGGCGAAATAAAATGCACTAAAGTAAACAGAAGCAACACGTGAATGCACATTACCATAGTCAAACACTTAAATTACATGCTTCAGATGCTGGAGGAGAAAGGTGGCTCCATTTTGCCTCCAAACTGTGAATAGATTGACCCTCAACATGTCACTGTGGCATCCTGCGCATGCATTGTAGATCACTATATTCAGCGTTAATGCTAAAGGCCTATAGCAAGGTCAAAGTTCAAGTTAGCTCTCACGTTGACCCCTGGAGATGTGAGGAATTTAGCTTCTATAATAGATTAGGTTTTGTTGTATTGATGATGTGATGATGAATGATGATATTGACTGAAGGAATGTGTGAAATGAAGCTGGCTGCTTATATATGTGTGTTAGCTGGCGTCCAAAACTAGTGGTTATCTGTCTTTATCTACAGAAGATAGAACTATTATAGGCAAGTTTTGTGCTGAAAGTATGGTATATTTTTAAGGGTAAACTGAAAACCTACCTTTTTAATTCAGCTTTTAGTTAAATTATTTTACTCTGCTATTTTATGTATTTACTTTTATTTTTTTCCCATTAGTATTTATTCATCTATTTATTTCGTTCTATTCTTTTTAATTCGGTAAATCCGTTAACTTGTTCCTACAATTGTGGGATAATGGGGGGGTCTGATGTAAAGCAATTTGTGCTAAATGCACCATGTATGAAAAGTGCTATATAAATAAAGTTTGATTGATTAATTGATTGATTGATATGGGTTTGTCAGGATTTGAGGAAATGTATATAAAACAAATACTAACACAATTTTCATGACACAGAAGACAGAAAAAAGAATAACAAACACAGTATTTGTTCATTTACTATTAAAATGTCATGACTTTGTTCATTTTAAACCTACATATATGACACTGGTTCAAGGGCAAAACAGTTACAGGAATAAAACTGGAAGGAAAAAAAACTTGTCGAAATGTGGATTGTTAAGTCAAAAGTGTTACTTTGCCAGAGTTTTTACAGTATTAGGTCAAAATGTGAGTTCTATGAATTAATGAGAGAATGGGTTTTAATCAAAAGGCATCTCACTGAAACCATGTATACGTCAAAATACTATCTGTACATTACAATTCACTTATTAGATTCCTTCTGGTTTAACTTTTCTAAGTCTTCTATAAAAGCGTACATAAACCTATGTGTATATGCAATAACTAGCATATGTTCACCATATGTATTTGTTTCCATTTCTTCCCATCAAATTGTGTAAGAAAGTAATACAATGCAAAATATATATCACAAAATACCTGACTTATTAACCGTGTTCAGGAGTGATATGACAAAAAAGTAGCTCTATGCTGTTATATATTAAATATTTTTACCTCTTCTCATGAAATGATTGTGAAAATGTGATGTATTCTAGATATATAATGCATAAATTCAACTCAGTTACTCAAATATGAAATTCATCCTGAAGCAGCCTTGTTTAGATGTAGACCCATATATATATATATATATATATAAAATAAAATAAGCTGGATAATTTACTATTTTATTTTTTAAAATGTTTTTCAAAGTCAGACTTCATTTTTGTTTAGTTTTTATCTGTAGTAAAAATGTATCAGACACCTGTGTGGGCAGCACTTGAACTTCAAGAAATGTTAAGAGTACTATGTGTAGGTGTATTAATTTAATTTCTATTGCTGAATAAAAATCTTAATTATCTCAGTGTTTCAATTTTTAATTGTATTTTTCAGTCAAAAGAGCATATATATATATATATATATATATATATATATATATATATAAATAAATGAAATGCATTGGCTGTAGAAAACCCCATTTTGGTCAAACATTATTGTTGTTTGCACTGTCCAGGGGGTAAAGTGTCCTTCTAAATGTCTCAGCTATGTTTAAAAAAAAAAGCAAAAATTAAAAAGGGCACATTCACACTTGTGTTAATGTGATACTGACCTTTTTCAGCACGCTGTCCATTGTCTCCGGACGGCTGACGTCAAAACAGATGAGGACTGCATCGGCGTCAGGGTAAGCTAACGGCCGCACGTTGTCATAGTAAGCTGAGCCTATAGGAGACCAAACAAAAAAAAAAAAACACACTGGCATGATAATATTTCCAAGTGCATTATGTGTAATTTACTTTACTTTGCTCAAGACTAAGTTTTTTTATCATGATGTGAGTCATTACAGTGCTCTTTGGCAGTAATAACTATGATTAAATGTAATTACAATGAAGTAAGCTTCTCTGTGGATGACAGTGAGTGGGTGTGATTCATTGCTTTCAAAACTGAATAAAGACCTCATCCACAGTCCTCGGTCTGTGGATCTGACAGACTTGAATAAGCCAACAGACAGACATGTGACACTGATATAATGAGTGGCTCACACAAACTGTCACCTGGTATTTCAGAATGTTTTTTTTTTTTTTTTTTTTTTGTCTTTCGCTGGGGGCCTGGACACAATTGAGCTTTGTGATGTGGGGAAGGGGACACATTCCTATCTGGAGGGGACAACATTCCCTTTCCCTTTCCACATTGTCTCCAACACTATGTGCTTTTGACTCCATATACTGGGCTTTGGCAACTGAACAAAAATGTGCTCAGCAGAAAATTCCCATAGAAACTCTCAACCCGTCAATACACACAAAAAAACCACACTCAATATAACAAAAATATAAAGCTGAAAATAACTTTTATCAAATAAGTGACACAGATTGTAATTATTCTTGTTTTTTATCTTGTGTAGCTGCACTTAGATACCAATATTCAACTCAATTTCATTTCACCCAGTTACCTTGTTAAATGAGTGTAACTATAGTAAACAGCTTTTTATACTCTTACTGTTACCTTGGCTTCAATATATGTTTGTAATTTCAACACAGATAAACATCACATTATGGTAGAAATCTTTCATTTAATTTTTCAGCTTCTACATAATTGTATTCAAATGTGTACTTAACTAAATTGGACTCTTTCAAAGTCAACTTTATTGTGAAATATGCCATATGCAAAATATACAGCACAGATTAAATTACATCCTCTCATCCTTTCAACTCTTTAATTATATAAACTCGTATTTTGGGAATAACAGAAGTGTTTTTTTTGTTGTTGTTTTTTTGACCATGTGTTTCAGATGTACATGGAACACTTGGAAGTATGATATAACTTTCAGAGATTTCTATTAACAATAAATCACATAAGTAAAGAATCCATTTGTGTCATTCCTAAATCATCAGATGACAAAATCACATCAGAGAAAAGCTCAGGAATTTTCTTCAAAACTGACTTTTTAACAAAGACATATTGTTGTTTTTTGTTAGTTAGTTAGTTAGTTATTTTATAAATTTGACTCTTCAGAAAGAAATCAGTCATTTATTATGTTATAAAACTAGTTAAAGTGTAAAAATGCCATAAATATACAATGAACTAAACTTTTGGAGATGACACAAATTGATTATTTGTTTACAGGAGTCATTCCATGGTTATTTCATTAATATTGTTGTGTTCTCCATTGTTATTCAATGCATTGTGTTGGTTCTAGTTAAAATAAAAAAGCCTGGGTTGTTTTGTTTCCAGCTGTTTTTGGAGGGTAGAAAAAATACTTGAGGTCGAACAACAGAGTGTACTGGTACTTCCTCATACATGTCCATGACACGGTAATGCGACATCTCTGATTGGCTCAGAATGTGTGAAGGAACACTCCCCCCTCCCCTCTGGCTCTGGTTTTGCTTGTTTTGAAAGCGTGCAGGACAAAAAAAAAACCAAGGCTTCATTTCCACAGAGAGCACATGAAACAGTTTGATCCGCCATTTTTTTTCTAGTTTGTGCAGCACCTAGTGTGGCACCGTCTTCTCTTGTAGATGCTAATGCTAATGCTACTTCAGATTCACTGCAATGGGGGGGACGGGTTTAACCCCATCTGTGTGACGCCAATGTCCTTGTGACGTGTAGTGGACAGGCTTTTCTGAGTCTGTGTTGTTTTCTATGAATGGTAAATACAGCCAGTGAAGGTGACACCATACAGCATGTGTTGGTAACGCTGGGTGACCCATCAGATTCCAAAAGTGGTTTTCAGCAGAATTACACCTTTAAAAGTGATTTATTTTTCAATACAAATCTCTGATATGTATATAAGACTAGTTTTAACTAGTATGTACAGTACATCTGAACGCGCTGTATTCTCACTAGGGTCACGGGGGTCACTGGGGGCCTAATCCAGCTACAATGGGTGAAGGCGGGGTACACCCTGTACGATTGAAAGTATTGATACTTAAAGTAGTTTTATAACATGATGAAATGAATGCATTTGCCATTGTTTTGTACTGTAACGTCATGGACCAGATGTATTAAAAGTTTGTTACTAACAGTGCGCACAAAGGGTTGGATAATTCTCTATTTTGCATAGAGCATCTACAATACATTTGCTACAATAAATATGCAATATGAGGTGTGTACATACAATTGTGTGTGTGTGTGTGTGTGTGTGTGTGTGTGCTGGGGGGAGAAAATGTAAATGTATTTATTTAGCGCACGCAAACTCCAAAGTAATTTTGCTGATAGAAACTGTCTATGTTTAATGGGCCTCAAAGGGAGGAACACAATGTAAATGTCTACACATAGAAGTGGTGATTGTCTAAAGAGACATCAAAAATAATGAAACAAGATGCAGAAAAAGCAAAAAGTCAAAAATTGTGACATAAAAACTCAAAATTATGAGTTAAAATGTCACAATTATAAGGTAAAAAGTCAAACTTGTAAGATAAAAAGTCAAATTTTTTTAGATAATAGTAATATAATTATTTATGTCCACTCCACTCTATTCTGGGAATGTAAAAAGTATAAAGTACAGATATTTATGAACAAATGTAGGGGGTAAAAGTAAAAAGTTGCCAGAAAAATAAATACTCAAGTAAAGTACAGATACCTAAAAAAAAAATCTACTTAAGTACAGTAATGAAGTACTTTTACTGGTATTCACAGTTATTATAAAATTACTTTTTTTAATCCAGACAATCTGTGACTTAACAAACCTCAGCCATTAAAATAAAAGCCAGGTTATTTACTGTCATAATGAGTTATGACATAACACCAGCACACCTGGAGGCCAGTGTGTATGTACGACATCTATGTGTCACACACCAAAAATAAGGAGCCATATTTACCATAATTTATGTTCTGCCATCAAAATTTGGCCTCAAAGCAAATTGTGTTTGTGCATGTGTATTTCTGTGATCAAAAATGTCAAACTAAAGGCCACTGCTATTTTTTAACCCCGATGATCTGCAACCCCAGGGGTTTTACACAGAAATAAACACTCACACACACATACATACTCACACAATCTCATTTTCTGCTCTTTGTTTTCACAGTTTGTATTTAGTCTTAGTGTCCACAGAAAACAAGGATGATTTATTCAATAACAGATGAAAGGAACAGTGGAGGGAGGGGTTCTGATAGAACCCATAAACCACCCATGGTCTCCACTGCACACACACACACACACACACACACTATCACCAGTGAACCGACTCGTACACAGCTGTAGCTCAGCCTCATACTGTTCGGTACAGACGGTAGCTGTGATCAACAACAGCACGGACAAGATTTAGTGTCTCTGTGTAAATTCGTTGATTGTGTTGAAGTTGACAAAAATTACAAATAGTTAGATTTTTAGATTAGATTAGATTCAACTTTATTGTCATTGACCATGTACAAATACAGAGCAACAAAATGCAGTTAGCATACAAACAGAAGTGCATAAAGGTATGTGAATACATAATACACATACATATACAGTACATATATATGTACTACATACATACATACAGACAGAAATACATACTGTACATACATACATACATATCGATAGACAGACAGACACATATACATATATGCATGCACACACACATACACACAAACACATACACGTACACACATACACACACACACACACACACACACACACATATACAACAGTGTAAAAAGTGCAGTATAATACAAATAATATTGCTGTGATTATCTACATAAAATACGGATTAATACAGATTATAAATAGTGAGCATTTTCATATTTTTTCTTAGATCATAACAGTTCATTAACTTTGCCAATGTCAAAACAAATTTCCTAAAAACAATTTTAACAGGGCTCAAATAAAAGCACAACCTAAACTATATTTATGAAATGGTGTGGGGCAATAGGACAGGAAGCTGTAAAGAAATCATTTGCAGAGCTGCCCAGTAAGCACTTTCTCTTGCACACCAAGCCTATGTAGGCTACAGCAATGCAGAGTAATGTCTTTTGGTTAGCTGCTATCTTAAGAAGTTGAAGAAGCAGAGTCTTGCAAAATAACAGATGATATATTTGGCCTCAGACCTAAGTTATTACATGTACAGGTGAAAGCAGCACATGTTGTACGCTGGGGGCTTTGAGTTTCCACAGGTTTTCTGTAGTTTAATAGATAATATATGGCTTTGCAGCGGGATATTTGTGATTGAAAATTAAGAAAAATCCAACAGTTAATAACATCGGTCTACAATAAAAATGCCTGCAGAATAAATGTACTGAAAGTCACTCATGAATAAGGAAAAGGATGTGAAAAATGTTGCTTGGCTGTAGTTTCCAAGATACAGTCTGGGGTCAAGATGTAAAATTGTGAGATTTAATAAGAGAAAAATTTTTAGCTAAAGTGACTCAGAGATCCCAGATGTCCTTCAAAACCTGTCTGCACATTACAGTACAGCCACTATTCAGGTTTGTTAATCTGTTGTATTAATGTATTCAATGTAATAACACTTTATCATATACACTGAAACAGTTGAGTGATTTGTTTCCAATTTATTTTATTAAAGATTAAGATTTAACACATTTTAATCTGAGGGTGAGATCATTTCCTAACCATTATAGACCAGTGTAATCTGTCCAGGCTGAGGCCACAATACATACATTAGTTGAAATATGTGCAAAGAAGAAGGATTAATCCTAGAACATAAACGTTGGTTACTATTCTTGTCATGGGATTTTCATTTCATGGTACCTTTTTTTATTTTATGTAATATTGTATATTGGGAAATTAAAGAAGAGTACTACAATTTGGTATATAGTGTACAGTACTATCAGGGAGATTATATTGGGTAAAATATATTATAATATATTATTAATTGTAATGTTCTAGGGTTAAGAAAACCTTTAAATGCTACAAAAACTAATTGTAAACTCTAACTCACCAAGGGCTGGTTATTTTCTTAACTGTGCTTCATCTTTATTCTCCATAAAGCTCAAATCAAGACAATTATGCTTCTCCTCAACTTTTCCCGAGGCAAATAAGACAAAAAAAAAAAAAAAAAAGTGCACAATGCAGACATGATGGCACAATGAAACTCCATTACACTTTAATGTAGTTTCAAAAGAGAAAAAAACACCTTCTTTTCTATGTGTTTTCAACCAGAAATAATGGATGTGGAAATTTATTTTCCATAAAAGCTAAGGCACATAATAGTTGAATATAATGGCACAGCTGGTAAAATTACCTCGCAAATGTTTCCAAATAAAACATATTTACAAGCACTGTCCAAGGTGCTGATACGGCGATGCACGCTCCAAATGTACCATCTTGGGAAATAAATGTGCATTTCCACAGCGATCTCACCAGGATTCCCAGTAGAAACTAATGAGGGATCAGTGGAACCAGTAAACAGATGAAGATCCCAGTGTTTGGTATCATCTCTACGTGTTATTTCATCCTTTGCCCGTGAAGACATTGTTTATTTCACAGTCTGTCTGTTGAGAATAGGTGAGCCCTTTTCTCAGGTGTATTCATAAGTGTGTGATGCTTTACGATTAACATGGTTGTTTATCGTTCTGCCAAGTTCTGTGCTCAGTCCAACCTCGCCCTGTGAGAATAAAAGCACATAGAGAATCCCCTGAGATGCAGATCTGTGCACTTACAGCTTTTTCTCCCCTTATGTGTAGATACAAAAACACATCCTGACATCAGGGAAAAGTACTGACAGACATTTAAATGGTAAATGGACTGCATTTATATAGCGCTTTTCCACCTTCATGGTGCTCAAAGCGCTTTACATTAGCCTCTCATTCACCCATTCACACACACACTCATACACCAGTAGGTTTCTAAGGTCTACAGTAAGTCCTACTGGGGGCCTAAGTCAGGGTTCAGTGTCTTGCCCAAGGACACTTCGACATGTGGACAGCCAGAGCCGGGACGCGAACCGCCAACCTGTCGGTCATTGGGCGACCCACTCTACCAACTGAACCACAGTCGCCCATTTAATGGGATATTAGGTTAAAAAAAAAATACACCTTCTAAAACTGAAATCTTACTTTACACATGAGTCAGACAATATATGAACAGCAGTGTTAAAATGACTATTTGTTGTTTTGTGCAAATCAGTGACACAAACTCACACAAAAAGATTTTATATGTTTTTCATCTGGACCAAAACTGATAAATAAGTCAGAAGCTGCTCCAATATTTATATGTATAAAAAAAATATTTGAAACAATATTGAATTAACAATTTGGATCGTTAGACCAAATGACTTCT
This sequence comes from Siphamia tubifer, assembly GCA_020466265.1. Classification (NCBI taxonomy): domain Eukaryota; kingdom Metazoa; phylum Chordata; class Actinopteri; order Kurtiformes; family Apogonidae; genus Siphamia; species Siphamia tubifer. Next base: position 22,584,578 of record CM035801.1, on the reverse strand, counting down.
ACGCAGTAATACAGTCACATAACACACATAATATACAAACTGGTTGACTTTTCCACTGTCACAACACTATTGAAGTTTCATTTTAAAAGCATTTCTATCTCGTGGTGTGTTTGACATTGAACACAGACTTGGTCAAGATGAGGTTTGAAAAGATGATGGATTTGTTTTCTATGAATAACATCTCATTTGGGATACCAGAAGTCTTTCAGGCACAGATCTGATGCAAATGTGGTCGTGATTACACTGACCCGACACATGGACACATAGATTTTAGATATTTTATTTCTTAAATCTTGTCCTCTCATGTATTTTCCCACAGTGAATTTTAGTTGCCCCCAAATAAATGAACCAAAAAATATGGCAAAAATAACAAAATATGACCTCTTTAAAACTTAGAAGACAACCAATGTGAGTGTGTTTACCAAGATGAGCTGTTTCTTTAACACGTAAAACACAACATGCCAGGTTCAATGATGATAAATAAGCCAATCCAGTGCAGCAAATGAATTTTAGCGGAGATGATTATTATTGGAAATCATTCATGCGAGTAAATGAATTTAGCAACACTATTCTGGACAAAACTGGCGTGATCATTAGCATAATCTTGGATTATGGTAGTGCTTACTTGACTCTTCATAAAAAGGAGGAATCCATACTCAAACACACACACATGCACAAACAGAAGTCTTTTGATTCCATGATGTCAACTAATCTATGTTCAACACTGAAGCAGCAGCTAATGCGTATTGATCTGTAGCTTTTTTGACCCTCTTTGGGACCTGTAGTATGATGCCTCTCATGGGAGGATTCCTGCTGTTATAGCAAAGAACAAAGAAACCCCAGCCCATCTGTCTCTGTCAAAAAACCCCCTGATCGAGACCAGTCTCTTAACAGACACTAAATCCTGCATTTATTTAGCTTAAAGGACAATAATAGTGACATTTAAAGCTCATTTACAGTGTTTACATCAGCATTTCATCATATACAATGTAATTATTGTTTGACATTTTGAGATAAATATTGTAATAATAACACTCCAGGATGCGACAAATCTACTGACGTATAGTTTTGAGTATAAATCAAAGAAATATCAAGCGTGTTTGATGTGTGTCTGCTGAATACCGTTGGCGCAACGAAGTACAGCCGTCTGGAAAGAAGCCACACCAAGCTGCGACTCCACATGGGGTTGTCATGAATTTGATGTTTAGTGCTTACAAAAGCTGCTTCCTTTTAATTCCTCCCTCTTTGGTTTCTCATAACAACACACTCCCTTTCTACTTTTACGTAACACACGTGCACAAAAGGCTCTTTGAACACATGTTACATTTATTCTATATTTGTCCTACTATAGAGCGCTGCTGTTTTTCACAGTAATACTTTTAAGGTTAAACATTTCAGTTAAAGGTCGCTGTAAAGTAACCAGGCTTTTTTATGTAAGATTTTATTCTTACCACTGCACATATATGTTATTAAATAGAATGAAATTACATATATTAAAGGACCATTGTGTAAGATATCAAGGGGTTTCCAATTACACAGATGACACCCTCACTTAGAAATGACAATGGCAATGTTATTATTATTATTATTATTATTATTATTATTATTATTATTATTATTATTATTATTATTATTATTATTATTATTATTATTATTATTATTATTATTATTATTATCTTTATTGGGTGTGTGAATCCACAATTATGTTTCAACATTATCTCAGACTTGTTCTCTCACATAACCAGACATGCTGTTTCTCCACATTTCCACTTTTCCAGGGTTGTATATCGATCTAGTGCGGGACCTGCACCATTGTTCTGGAAATGGAGTAAAAGTTAGTTGGATTCTTTGGCAAAGTAACATCAATAGAAAAGTTTACATAATGACAATTAAATGACTAAATCCCATTTAAAGGTGTCATTCCGCTGAAAACCACTTTTCCACGCTCCTTTTGGAATCTGATGGGTCACCCCGAGTTACTGTCACATGCTGCCTTTGAAAGTGTTTGTCGCCTCCACTGGCTGCATACCGCATTCAACAAGAGGAACGAGGGACCCAGAAAAAACCAGTCTGTCTGACGTCAGATGGACTTTAGCGTCACCCATGTGGGGTTAAACCAGTCCTCCATTGTAGCATTAGCATCTACAAGAGAAGACGGCGCCACAGTAGCTGCTGCGCAAACTTGAAAAAAATGGTGGATCAAACTGGTTCATCCGGATGTATTTTTAAATAGAAGCAACACACAATATATTCAATAACAATGGAGAACACAACAATATTAATGAAATAACCATGGGATGACAGCTTTAAAAAAGGTGTCATTAGCATTTTCTCTCATAGATGCTAATGCTACTTCAGATTTGCTACAATGGGGGACTGGTTAACCCCACATGGGTGGTGCTAAAGTCCATCTGACATCAGATGGACTGGCTTTTTCTGGGTCCCTGGTTCCTCTTGTTGTTTTCTGTGAATGCAGCCAGTGGAGGTGACAAACCACTTTCAAAGGCAGCATATGTCGCTGAGTCGGGATGACCCATTAGATTCCAAAAGGAGCATGGAAGTGGTTTTCAGCCGAATGACACCTTTAAGATTATGTCAGATATATTTTTGTCAAATAAGCTCATTATAAATTAGATACATTTTCTTCTAGGAGTGGTTTTTTTATCTTCTCCTGTTGCAGTGAATTAGATTCTTTCATGTCCTTTGTGTCCAAAACACTCTGTGGACTGACGTGCAGCTGGCACTGCATTAAAAATACGACAGTTTGACATCAACTGCAGCAATCAGCTCTGCTGGTTGACATCTGTTGCCCAGAAAGGCCATAGAATATATGGCTTAGATCATTTTCACACTCATCAACCTGTCCAAAAGGCCCATGTGTCCGTTTGTAGCCACTGGTTTATTCAGGGTTTCCCTTTGATTTATGTCTTGTCTGTCACATTTAGAGCAAGTTCAGCTCATATGAGTGTAAGCGTTTTATTATGAGGTGGAATATCTTGATGAGAGACCCTTTAATGAGCCCCATCGGGCAGGTTTCTTAATTATGGAATGAAGGGAGGCATGTTATCTATTCAATGTTAAATGTGCTGAATCTTATTAGTGATTTCCAATACTCCAGAGATACCGCTTTTTCTTATTTTGACTGAACTTGCAAAACTCATTATTAAACATCCACCGTCATATTTGGGGACATTTCTTTCGTTAGTCAAGCTCAAAGCTGTAAAGTGACTGATAAGAGACAATGGGACTACATGTCATATCTCTCAACATTCATGACTCAGTGTGATTCAGAAAGAATACACACACCTGGAGATGTTTGCAAAGAAAGTCGTTTATAATCCTCTCTTATGACATTTTGCTTTGCCAACTTCAAGCACAGCAGAGTAATGTTCATTAATATTAAAATCCTGTTTGTCCCAGTCACACCTTTCCATCAAAATAGTATGTTTTTATGTTTTGATTCAAGTCTCAAATCCTGAAAAACATGAAGGAGGAAAATAGCTGTATAATTCAACGTCACTGATCGATGATTTTTGCTGTTAAATCATGGCACCTACAGAGACTAAGCATTACGGCTCTGCCCTTCATGCTGTGCAAAGTGTGGGAACAACATGACCGCCTGGTGAATAACAGAGAAAAATCATCCTCCGTGTCAGATCATCATCATATAGTCCTCTCAATGCATCTGCTCAGCATGTATAAATACTATTAGACAGCCTGCAGAGTACATGGTATGTTCCTCTGTCCTTCTGCCCTGCTGAAAAAGTACTCTTTAGTTTAAAGTTTAAATTAAACTTTACATACTCCAGGTTAGAACCACCCATTTTTTATTTTACATTTATTTTATTGAACTTTAAACCTTTGAATGACCTACCTAAATAGACTAAAGGTGAGCAAGAAATGCCCAGTTTGTCTAAAAACAAAACAAAACTGCGTTGTAATTATAATGTAAATTTCAGTGATTTTAAGGATTTCAGTGTAATGTGATGGCAACTTACAGCTTTTCATCAGCAACAGAAGTAAATTCAACCTTGAAAATTGAATAAGAATGGTGTTAAACAGATGATGTTACACAAGCATTGTCACAATTTGAGTTGATGATTAATTATTAGACATAAAACAGCACTTAGTGACATTATGCCATCATTTCCTGTCTCTGTAGTAGAGGTCGAACCAATGTAATACCAATAGTTTTGAGTAGGAAAAGTAAGAAAATGCCTCATTAATTGCTATCATCCAAAAGATCCAGAGTTAAAAGTGCATTATAAGTAGCACTTTATTATAATAAATCTGAATCAGTGGATATTAAACTCAAAGCAATTCATTTATAATGTGGGAATGGGGAAACTTGCTGTGGATGATTTCTATCCATTAATTCCATTTATTTCCCTCAAAATCAGTAACTCCAACTGAGCAGAATTATATTAAATATCAGCCTTTCAAGACCAGTTTCAACTGATCCGATAACTGGAAAAATGCCTTATCCACAATGATTAATGTGTTCATCTCTACACTGTTAGAATTATACATGTTCACCTTTTAAAATGGGTTATATTTATGCCTCAGTTCATAGGATACATAGGTATAATTTCCAAGTGTTAATTCATTTTTTTTTCTTCAGTGGCTGATATATTTTCTAAAAATAACAAATTTTTAGCCAAAAAAAAAACATATTTTGAGATAAAACCATGTCACTGGAGGGTCACATTTTTTTGGTATCCCTTCTGAAATGATGCCATAATATGTCCTAAGGTTCATCCCTACTAATTTTGGTGTTTTAATAATTTCTGTCATGATCAAACAAATAACTTCCACATCTAAAACTGAGAAGAAAATATGAAGTCATTTAATAGGTTATTATGCTCTTCATCCCTCAGGCCGCATTGGAACCACTGACGGGCTGCATTTGGACCCCAGGCTGCATGTTTGAGACCCTTGATATAATGTATGTTAGATGATTTTGTCGAGCCTCAGATCATTTTTCCGCAACCTATAACTTAGACTAATGCTACAGCTCTACTCATTACTTGCCGTCATCCATACTTCTTTTGTTGAACACCAAACAATAGCCTGTGGCAGTATATGGAAGAATGACTAATACTGATGCTGCTCGACACAATGTGCTTGTCAACAATGTGACAAAAAAGGTTGATTTCCATACCACACATTGCCTATGTATATATATTCACTTCACATCTTTGCATGAACCCTTTAATGAGGCCATGAGGATGTGTTATTGTTAAAAAAAAAACGTTGGATTGAAATCTTGTTTTTGCCGCCTTCAAAAGCGGGCGCGCTGACTAAACGTGTTTACTAAAAGTGTTTGAAGTCATCAGGAGGAAACGCATCAGGGTTCAAGTTGGCTTTTGTTTTGTTTAATAAGATGAGTCCGTTCTAACTGGAGTGTTTTCCAGTTCCAGTGGACTTTTGACAGTACAGGACTTCAGAAAGAAATGTTGTTGTGGCATATTTGTAACTCAGCAGGCACAGGGGGGGGGGGTTGCTAGTGGGTACGACTTTGCCTGAAATCAGCAGTAATCAGCAGGATTCTATAAAATTAATGACACACTGGCATCTGGGCATCTCCAATTCACATTAACCCCCCCTATATCCTGTTGTGATCATATATGCTGTCAGTTTTGGTGTAGCCTTGTATTCAGTCCACCTGCACAGATTTGATTCTGAGTGAAAATATAAGGAATAACTGCATCATAAATGTTAGATTTTTGTCATTAACCCTTTGATACATACTGGTCACTACAGTGGACATTTGTTCTACCGCTGTTCTCTTGTATATTCATGGTTTTTGTTGTTTGAGTCAGAGGTGTCAAAAGTACTCACATTCTGTACTGAAGTAGAAGTACAGCTACTTGTGTGAAAAAAATACTCTGGTAAAAGTAGAAGTACTGATTCAACTCCTTTACTGAAGTAAAAGTAAAAAAAAAAAAAAAAGTGCAACTACGCCATTGTAATAAAGTAAAAAAAAAAAAAAAAGTAACACTGCACATTTTTTTTGCCGCAGATAAAACAATACTGAATCACACAATATCATAAAAGTATCCAAAAATAAAACCTTTAATTGTGAGTTACTTTGTAGGTAATGTGTTTTATCAGGTCACAGTACTATTATTATAAGTATGATTATTAGTATTACTAGTATTACTGTTAATTTTGGCTGCTGGTAGCTCATTTTGACAGAACACCGGGATTCGAACCGCTGACCTTTCAGCGATAGGCCGACCTGCTCTACCAACTGAGCCACAGCCGCTCCAATGTACGCTAATACATCATTCATACACAATTGATCATAAACACACCATTTGTTAGCAAACCATTAACAAATAGCTGCAAAAATTAGATTATTTTTAACAGACAGGTGCAGTGTTTGTTTACCTGCTTTTTAGATAAACAAATAAACCGTTATAAAGACTGCACATGTCTGTTAAAAATAATAAAATTTTGCATTTATCTTTGTAAGACAATGTGAACCTTTACAAGACATTAACAAATAGGTAACAAATGGTTAATATATAGTGAATTATGTGTAGGTATTATCAGAGGTGTTTAAAGTACTCACATTCTGTACTTAAGTAGAAGTACAGTTACTTGTGTGAAAATACTCTGGTAAAAGTATAAGTACTGATTCAACTCTTCTACTTAAGTAAAAGTAAAAAAGTACAACTTCTCAATTGTAATAAAGTACAAAAGTAAAAAGTAAATCTGCTTTTTTTGTCATGAATGCAATAATACTTTAGAAAATAAAATCGGAACAGTTTCAAAAGTGTCTAAAATAAAGCCTTTAAAAGTGAGTTACTGTGTAGATAATGTGTTTGATCGAGTCACAGTTACTCAGTTTTGTGGATATGGGCAAGAAATTTACAAAAAATGGGGGAAGAAAAGTCACAATTGAGCTAAAAGGTCATGAGATTTGAAAAAAAAAAGTTAGAAATGTGAGTTAAAAATGCCTAATTTTAAGAGAAAAAGTCAAAATTATGAGATAAAAAGTCAAAATTGTTAGATAATAGTCATATATCTATTGTATATATATTTTTTCATACTGTCATACTATTCTGAGAATGTAATGAGTACAAAGTACAGATATTTGAACAAAAATATAGGGAGTAAAAGTAAAAAGTAGCCAGAAAAATAAATACTCAAGTAAAGTACAGATACCTAAAAAATCTACTTAAGTACAGTAACAAAGTACTTTTACTTAGTTACTTTACACCTCTGGGTTTTATAGAGTGTTACCGTCTTTTTGTCTTTGCGTTAAAGGGTTCATTTCTAAACTAATGTATCAATATAATGATCCACACACTTTTCCACCTGCATCATACTCTAGTGTATTATATGCCTGGAATTGTTTTGCCTACAGTAACAGGAAACATTTTTATCACCAGAGTGATTTACAATTTATCAGTTGGTAATAATGGATATAGTGCTGTAGTGTTTCCAGGACCCGGCCCACTGTCACAGTGTGAATCATTCTCTGCGCTGTGATGTATTTCATGCATTTACTTCAGTTTTTTTAAAGCAGGAAACACCGGTGTTTGTGCATCGATTATATCACATGGCGGGAATAGGGTCAGCAGTACTCTACCTTCTGGATAATGGCTGAGGTGTTGGGTTTGAATGGAGGCGTTTTACTGTAGCATTAATAGAAAAATGCAGTGAGCCTTCTTAAGTGGGTGAATGGACCTCCTGAGTGCCCTCTGTGTCTTTTCGTGCCTAAGCAAAGTGCACTGCAACATTTTTGATTACAGTTTGACCTCTTATGGTTGACCAACTCTGAGAATCACCACACTAACCAAACTCTTCTTATATTTACCAGCCTTGAAAATCCCACTTTTAGACATCCAGGAATATTGTGTGTTCTTTTGTTGTCAGCTAATTCCACGAATAGACCAAAGCCATTACAGCATGAGTCTGCATTTCACTTCATTCTGATTTTCCAAGCCTCTGTCTCTGATATTTAGGCCATTTCGTTCTCAACAGATACAACTGTTTAGTTTATGTTGTAGTTATTATGTTGTTCATTTTTAAGCCTAGTTTCAGAGCAAACTTTTGCTAATGAGACTGAATGGGTTATATACGGATCAGCAGATTTTTCAAAAGAAAGTTTTCAACTGGTGGAGTAAATACGATGTGTATGTGATGTGTACTCCATAAAACTATTCATTTGATAAGGATTTCAACCATGTTACTGAGGCACAATAGAACAGAAAGATTGTGTATCTTGTGGTTCCTGAAAAAACTTTCATCTTCATCTTTGTGTGTGTGTGTGTGTTGCTAATTATTATTGTTTATCTGTTACCATGACTATCACTATATGTGCTAATAGCATTTTTATTCACCTACTACCAACCTATTTCTGATTTGCTGAGCATCTCTCCTTTAAGTGTTAGTTTATTAATTATGGTAAAACCAATAAAAACTATTAAAATTTTGGCTTCATCATCATAACATAACATAACATAACATAACATAACATATATCATATGTAATAATATGTTTTACAATTTACTTAAAACTATTTAAAATCGTGAATGTGCATTTAACCTTTAACCCATAAAGATCCAAAGCTACATTAGTCTCAGTTTCCAAATGAATTTTTCTCTCTATTTAACCTTTCGTAAGTGATTTATCATAATTTATTATCATTTTCTCCTCTATACTTTGAAAATATTCCAGTGAAAATCAAATATTTTACTATATTTAATTTACTACTCATGTGAATGTTCATAACAACAGATTAAAGTTGATGGTTGTTGCATATATATTGGGATGTATATGATTATTCATATTATTTACATTTTCAAAAAATAATTTAACTGCCCCATTAAAGCAAAGGATTTTGATGATTATTTGTAGGTTATTACACTATTATTTTTTTACTTGAGGTCACATTGGGCTGTATTATGTGGAACCTGAACAGCCTTGATTGACAATATATTTTAAATTCTCAGTGTCAGAATTAAAATTTGAAATTCAATCAACCAACCAATAGGGATTCATCATATGTTGCACACATCATGTAACAAATAATTGATTTTATGATACAAAAAAGTTTCCATAAGCATTAGAATGTGTTGGTACTTTTCCATGCTTTTCCTTGGATTTTATGCTATATATACATATATATATATAGTCTGTTTTCAACGTTATATATTTTCTCTGTCTTCAAAGTGTCACAAATGGACAGTGATGGACATGGTCATGTTGTCATTCCAGTGTGTAGGCACCAAACATATAATTTGTTAGATCTATTTCACAGTGTGATTTGTACGGCCCATTTTGTTTAGGACAAGTATAATCTGTGAAGCTCCAGTATTTGGAAATCAAACCCTTAAATCTGTTTTTCATGCAACACATCATCTGTTGAGAAGTCACTTTTTTGAAGGCATTAATTTGCTCTTCATGTTTTACCACAACATGAAAGTTTCCAGGAAACGGGTTGAAACAGTGTAGGTCTTTTTGCAGTGGAATATTTAATTTACAAATTACAGACACGGCAGAATCACATGGGATTAAGATCACACATAACTTGAGTGACTTTTTAATGTTACATGTAATCCTCGTCATGTGCACATAAGCCTTAAATAGGAATCTGACAGTTTGTCTGTTGAAGTTGCAAGGGAAGTCAGAAAAACACAAAGACACCACAGACGTCGGCAAAAATCCCAACTGAAAGTATTACTACTCCAGTAAAGATGGTTTGGAGGAGGGAAAAGATGACCCCCCCCGCCCCTGCACAAAAATATGACCCTGAAGATGTATGCATGTCAGAAATGAACTCTTTGACTTTCTTATAAAGTCAACAGCTTGAACTAAACATGTAAACTAGAGTGATATATAAATACACCCAACAGCTGGTCTACAATTTTTATTTTGTTAAATATGATAAATCTTAACCACAGTTGCAAAAAAAAACAATTATTAGTGTGTGTTGTGACTAAAAAGGACAGAAAACAAAACATGTAATGACTAAAAGCATTGTTTTTGTCATATAATGCCATAGATACTGATGTAAGAACTTAGGGATAGATAGGATAAATGGATAATTGTCAGCTCTGACATTAAACTCTATTATTGTTATCGTTATATTTGTCCAAACAAATGTACCTTTAGTTGTACCAGGCATTAACATGAACAAGAAAATGAAGAAAAACAAGGATGGTGTAATAGTTTTTTCTGCCACTGTACTTTAATGAGATTAATTGGGAAAACAAATGACTAAAGTGTAGGTTAGCTGATGTTTTCAGTGCCATTTCACACACACACACACACACACACACACACACACACATATATATATATATATATATATATATATATATATATATATATATATATATATATATATATATATGTTGGTTTTATACACATTTATAAATTTCCACTAGAAACTACTTGTAAAATGAATGTATTAACATGAGCAGACAGTGTTTGAAGTAGCTCTCAGACAAATATTCATGCTGAATAAACATTAATTCATAGAAAGTCACATTTTTCTCCAAGACTGTCGCTTGGAAACTACAGCCAGACTGCATTTTTTACTACATTTCAAGTTTCACTACTTTTACTCTGAAGGTATTTTACTTATAGTCCAGTCTTATTGGCCACTAAGTTAAAGTTGTCTCAAACTGCATGACCTTAAATCAGGGGGTGTCAAACTCATTTATGTTCAGGGGGCACATAAAGCCTGATATGATCACAAGTGGGCCAGACCCTCAAAGTACTAACAGTGGCAAATGTAAAATTATATCATGAAAATGTTTATATCAACAGAGTTTCCTTAAATAACATGAACAACCTGAAATGAATTAAGAAAAATAAGTGCAATTTTAACAATATTCTATATTATTTACACATGTGTAAAATATATTACAGTAATAAATACACAAAACATTTATTAGGCAGGATATTTTTAAAATTACATTTATTTCTCTTAACACATTTCAGAGTGTTCATAAGGATAGTTTGTAAATATCAACATATTTATGTAATTTTACTTTTTTATACTAAAACAAAGACAACATTTGCAGTTTAATTGTTCATTGGTTATTGAGTTATTGTGATTGGTCTGTATGTGGAACCTGAACTAAAACAATTTTGACACCATCTTCAGTGTAATTTTTGGATTTCACAAATTCATTACATGGACCCGATTGGACCCTTTGGTGGTCTGGTTTTGGCCCACAGGCCGCATGTTTGACACCTCTGCCTTAAATGGTCCTGAATTGGGCTTGTTGTAACCTACAGAAGCCTTGTTAGCTGTAATCTTTGTATTATTAAACATCTACACTGTAAAAAAAAAACTCCTGTTGTTTTTATAGAAAAAAAACTGTCAGCTGTGTTTGCGATAATAATCCTGCAAAAAACACATTAAACTATAAACATATTTAAGGAGTAACATTTTAAAATTTTTATCATGTTTAAAATTTAACATTTTAAACATGATGATTTAACATTGAATGTAAACGGTAAATGGACTGCCCCTTACATAGACCTGTGCCAAAGCTACCTGTTATTTCACATATTTAAAACTTGAACTTGTTAAATGCTTACTTTATTACTCTTTTATTTATTTTTACAAAAAATGCAAATAGGCTGGTATTTAACATCATTTTCTTGCAGCACCACATTGTTTTTCAATGTACTTTTATTTTCTCAAAACAATCTAAATATATCATTTCTGCATACAAATCTGCTTTTATCATGCTCTTCTTGTAAAAACTACAGCTATATTTGATTTAATCAAATCTAAAAAATAAAATAAATAAAATTGCCATTTTTACTCAGTTTCTTTCCTGTTGCAATTTTACAATTTTACAACTTGTTGCTGTTCATTTTTTTTAAAACCCATTGCAGTGATGGTAAAGAATTGTGTTGACATTTAAGTTGGTGTTGCAGGATCAACCAGACTGAGCTCCTTTAGAGGCCGATCACTTACACATGCACCCGAGGTCAGAGACACACTGTCTCCCATGGACAGACTCTCATCTAAGCCATCGATTTTCAATGTACCTTTTGTCTTCTAATGGGCTCCACCACCAGGCAGGTCTAGGATGACTGGAGCACAAGCTTGCACCATGAGAACCTGTTGTCACCCATTATGTCTTCACTTTCAAACCTCCTCCTCTCCATGACTCTGAGCACTTACAAATGAGCACTGCACATTTCCCTTTATCTTTTCACAGTCTCTATTTATATATTTTCCCACTCTTCTCACCTCAGAGCTCTTACTCATATAATTGCACACACTCACACACACAGACACACCTCTGCATGAACAAAAAAACCCAAAAAAAACCCCAACAGCACTTGGACTAAAAACCCACTTCCCCGCTTTCTTCAATGCTGTCTAAAAAGCCCCTGAAACGTTTCAACACACTGAGCTATTTACTCTGCTTCTTTCTGTCATGAGGCCAGGTGCCATTCACTCACACAGATGCTTTCTCAAAGCACATCTGGATGGTGCTTTCAAGGAGCCAACATGTAATTGGGGTCATAAAAGCTGCTCATGAATGAATGATGGATTGTGGCAGAAATCTCAGCTACAGACTCTGCTGACAAGGGATGTATGGATTGATGGATAGATGGAGGTATAAATGTCTTTAAAGCATTACGATATAGAGCAGTGTTTCCCAACCTTTTTGAGCCACAGCAAATATTTGACATTAGAAACATCACAAGACACACTACCAAAGAAAAATCTCACAAAAAGTATATTTATTGAAACATAATGCAAATCTAGTTTTGATTTATTTATTCAGTAGAAAAGCGGAGCCTGTTTAGTTAAATACAAAGCTGATACTGTTGCAGGAATTTAAGACAGACAACTGCAGCTCAACAGCTCTGGGTGGGTCAGTGGTGTGTGCTGTTGTATGGACAGTGCTGGGTAAGTTACTTTGAAAAAGTAAGTAATTACACGTACTAGTTACTTCCCCCAAAAAAGTAATTGCTTTACTAACTGTGTTACTCCACTAGCAAAGTGATAAGTTACCAGGAAAAGTATTTTTGCTTCACTTTTTTTCTTGCTGAAAATGACATGACGGGTTGGCTACAGCAAAAGGAGTTTATGCAGAACTGCAGGCTGGTGGACATCAGTATTTTTTATTTAATTTTTTACAACATATTTAGCAACAGAATTGGCTGGAATAACGAATATTTTCTCTATGTGTGATGGTTTAAAATTAGTTTTTATCGCTCAACCTCTCGTGTTTAAAAAGTGACTGAAGCTCCGCGGTGCGTGTGCGTGTGTGCGCGCGCGTGTGAGCCAACAAATCAACTGTTTTCTTTTCTAGGTGACCGACTTCAACCAGTCAACCAGCTCAGTGATCGGTCAAGATTTTTTTTTTAAATGCATTTCGTCATCCCTATTCCACGTCTAGTCTTGTGATTTCCTCCTCTGCTGAGGCTTTGTTTTGGCGCTTTTTGTTAGTGACGTTACCATAGCAACTGACGCGATATAATAACGTCATCGAAAGGTATGGAGACAAACGCATGAGAGGACCGGGTTAACTTATGGGCCGGTCAAAAGTACTTCCCCCGAAAAAGTCCCGGAAGTTCAGAAGGTTGAAATACGCGTGTGACACTTCACTTTATTTCCAGAGTAACGATAACGGCGATACGGTTCGGATAAAGTAATTAAATAGTCTAATTACTCGAAATGTGGCTGCATTAGTAACGCCATTATACATTAACACCGTTATTCCCAGCACTGTGCATGGATCTATAACACGCTGCTCACTTACAGCACCAATGGACCTTTTTCACAAAAAGAGGAAGTACGTCACAGGAGCGTGACCGAACTTCCTGTTAAACGTCAAGACAGTAGAAGGCCAGTAATATTGAAAGAGTCTTTTCAAGTTCTTGAAGAAATTTGCCACTTTTATCATTTACAGAGATTGGGAGAATCATGGAGGAACATTCACTAATGAAAAAAGAAACTTGATAAAGGCTACGATTTTTTTCAGTGAGGAAAAATATATATGTAAGAAGAGAGAGCCCTGGGGCTAAGTGCTACTGAACTGATAACTACGTCCACAAATCATTACTATATCCACTTATGCCTAGGACTAGGGTTATAGGGTTATGTATGGATAGTATAGAGGACATGGACTATTTCACTATTTTCAATTTGTTCTGTCTATGGTTCAAGTCAACGTCTCGTTAGCATAATGTTAACGTTAGCCGAATGCTATCATAACCCGTTCACATTTTTCTCTGGCAGTGTGTGTTTATGTTGGTGTTTGTTTGTCATAATATCAAATGTAGTAGACAGGCAGGTTTTTGTGAGGGCTAGATGCTACCCATCGCAAGGAAAAAAGAGGAGCCTCACAAACTCCAGGTTTGATCACTGTACATACATTTACTGTGACTTACTACTGTTCACTGGCTGCAGTTTTATGCCAATTTCAACTCTTTCCTTCCAATGCTACTGTTATTTACTGCTGACACTGATGTACTGGCATCTAAAGGCTAAAGATCCTAACTACAGTTTAAGTCGAACATTACTTATTTGTGTTCACCATAACATTCATAACATAACATGCGATTTGTTTTATATCAACTCATACCAACGTTAACAGCTGCCGTTTTTGACACCGTTCATATACTGGCTCCTTTTTCCTGTAGGAATATAATCATTCCAAGAAAAATGCTTGGGGCAGACTCTGATTTCAACCGGCAAACAGTCTTCGCCAGGATGTAGTGTTCTGATGTGATGTGTCTGCTGCAGATGTAAATGCTCTTTTTTTAATTATAAAACTCGGCCCTTCATAACGCTGAATAGCCAGGAGCCGTTTTCGTCTACATTCGCCGTTAACAGGGAGAGAGTGGAACGAAATATAAGTCTGCTCCTGGACATTACAACAACATCCTGGTATGTTACAATAACTTTTGGTCATTGCTGTCATGTTTGCCGTTTAAGTTTTACCGGTGCGGAAGTAGGGGTACGCTCCTCTGACGTATGTCCGGTGCCAAATGCGGAAGTTGTGAAAATGGTCCATAAAGTGAAATGACCTCTTTTTCATGGCACACTGGTATAGAGTACCTGTATGTGTCAAAAAAGGAGAGCATGTTCATAGGGAGCAACAGCAGGTGAGTGTTTTTAATGTTTTGCCAAGATATGTTTTTGTTGACTTGTCAAACCCTCAAGGAAGCATCACAGTGAATTCAGATTTTTTTTTTTAAGTTCCTCTTAACAAGAAGCTGCCTGGAGGACTGAGTTCAAAGCACTGAGCTCTAATACATTCCGTCCTTATTTACTGTTTTAAGGTGTGACACTGCAGGTTGAGCCAGTTGCTTCTCCACTCTTAAACCATACCTCTGACTTTCACATGCTCGTGCTCTGACGCTGCATGTTTTGAGGGCTTTTGTTTTTATTGCGAGACTACAAGATCATCCCGCAGGCATGAAACTGGTTTTTGGCATCAGCGAGCAACAGAAGGATATCAAACCTGGAATTGAATCTAAATATAACTTTTTTGCTTTTGTTCTGAAAGTAAAGCACACAAAGAAAACTTGTCACAAAACATCACAAAAGTAATTTCAATCCCTGCATTTCCGAGGTATAAACACAAAGGTGCTGTTGTCAAGGAGTTTCTAATTGTGTTTTAGTATGCAGTCTGCAGGTAAAATAATTTTTAAAAAAGTACTTTATTATCAAAAGCAGACACTGCAGCTTTATTTTCCCAAACTATAATTTATCTGCATATTACGGCTGCAAATACTGATGTTTTCACTGTCATTTAATCTCAAGCACAAAACCATGATGATGAGAATCACTGCATGAACTCAAAAAAAGGAAAGAAAATAGTGGTAATATTACTTAAAATCAGCTACAGTGCTGGGAAAAGTGTCATCTAAGAACCAACATGAAGTCTCAAACAACCAAAAGATAAGACTAAAAACATGTAGATTTGTCATAGCACAAGAAAGGATTTGAGAAATATTTTTGCCAAAATAGGAACACAGATAAGATTAATAACTGAAGTGTCTTTGCTTTGTGCTGCTTTGTGTGTAGAGAGACATGATTGTTGTGCTAAGTCTCACAAAACAATGAACTGCAAAACGTTTAATTGTCTCTTTCGAGAGATGAAAATGATAAATACTCACTTCAACAAAGCAGCTTTGTACTTTCCGGAGCCAAAATAATCTATCTGACAAGTTGTACTCTCATGGAGTATGTATGTGTCATGATTTTATAGATTAGCTTGAAATCATCTGTAATTTAGCCTGTTTCTACGTTTCAAAGGGATTATATACAGTGTCATAAAAATAAAGTTAATAAAGTGAGGACAGGGTTTTACAGAAAGAGATAGATAGATAGATAGATAGATAGATAGATAGATAGATAGATAGATAGATAGATAGATAGATAGATAGATAGATAGATAGATAGATAGATAGATAGATAGATAGATAGAGCTAACGCTACAGTTAGCATTATTGTGCTGAATGCGTCAATGCACTTTCTCACTTAAATGCACTTTCATGTTTTGTGAGAATCATCCATTTGTTTGCACTAAAGAACGTGTTCTGCATTAATTTGCAGAGTTTCTGTAATGTGTTGTTTTGCTCATGCTGAAGAAGTAATGACAAAAAATTACCATAAGTCCTTTATCTGCCACTTCAGGTTCTGAAATCCACTAATTATGCTAGTGTGTAAATGTTTTTAATTCATTCTAAAAGTTTGACAGGACAAATTTGGCCATCACTATCAAGGAAAAGAATGGAAACACAGCAGTTGTGATCAGAGGAAAATGACAACAACTGTCTAGATATTGTCAACATTGTAATAGTGTTGATTTCAAATTATGCAAAAATAAGAGTTTCTAGACAGATGATAATAAAAAACCATCACACACAGCCTAAGCCTCCAAAAAACAGAAGAAAACTAGAGGAAGTAGTACAAACAGTTTGGCTGGAAGTCACCTACATCTGAGAGGAAATAATAAAATTGTTATTCAGATCATGGATTGTGATTCTACATTAAAAAAAATATGATGATTTGCCAGATCTCTCAGCCTTATGAGTATCCTCAGTATCCTCAATACAAGGAAGAAAAACATCAAAATTTGAACTGCAACTGCAACCTACAAGTGGCAAAAAATGAGAAGAGATGAGTCTTTTGGATGATGACGTTCACTCCACAATATGTGCAAATATTCCAACAAAACAACTTCTGTGCTGATACTTTTCTTCTGTTGTTTATTGTGTTTGGCATCAAGATGAGGGTGATTCATTTCAAGAAATACTCACTAGTTACACAATCCAGATCATTTTTATTACACCTATTCAAGACCTTATCCATCACATGGCACAACACTGACCAAGTGTGAAGAACTGCTCAAACATGTCCTAAATTGTGGTTATTCTAGTTTCATAAATTAACTTATTCAAAACCTGTAATAAAATCCAATTTCATATTTAATATTGAGATACCTAGCAGCAAAAAAGCTTCAAACATGTGAAATGCTACAAATCCAAACCACCTGGTGAGAACAAATGTAATGTCTAGCCTGCACTAAATTGAATTAAGATATTTTAGCTTGATTAGGTCTTATTTTTTTGGCGCATTCCCATGGTTTTGGATGAAATTGCTCCATAACTACTTGAGGGTCTGAGACTGAAAGCTGCAATGACGGAGCCCTTGAGTTTTTATCAGGTCAAAATTTTCATTTGGCAATTCCTTTTTGAAATAAATTAGCTTCAATATTAATGATATTCCCAGTAGACTCCGTGTTAAGTGCTAATTAGCAAATGTTGGCAAGGCCTGTAACCACACCAACTTTGATACTAAATTGACTGCAACAGATGCCTGTGAACGGTGAACTGTGTCAAATAAGTCAGAACTGCTCTAACTATAAAAAGCACAGACAAAAACCAATGCAGGAGACGAGGCCGGTATAAAAACACACTGGGAGAACACTAAGCAGAGAAGGAACATTAACATTAACTCACTACAAAAGTAATGCATTACAGTAATGGACTAGTTTTTGTTGTAATGCAGTAGTATAAGACACTACTTATCAATTTTTAGTCATGTTTTACTCTGTACATGTTCAATCGCATTTGCATTACAACACACTTTTTGCTCATCACACATTTAATTCCTCAACAGTGTCAAACATGCAACCTAAGGGTCACCACTGGCCAAAGTCCACTCTGCCCGTGGGCTGAATTTGTGAAATGCAAAAAAAAAAAAATTACACTGAAGATGTTAATGATGAAGGAAGCTAAAATCATTTTAGATCAATTCAATCTAAAGTGGTTGAGACCAGTAATATACTGTCATAATAATTTATAAATAATGAAAAATGCAATTTTTCTATTTTGTTTAGTGTAAAAAAAGGACAATAAAGACTAGCCTTTTACAAGATAATGGGAATAACCTGAAATGTATGTGTAATTTTACCAATATTCTACCTGTTACTAAATGTATTTGTATATCCACTGTGATCTGTAAGTTGTGATACACATGTATAAATAATAAACTAAAATTGTTAACATTAACATTGCACTTTTCTTATGAATTTTCAGGTTGGTCATATTTGTTCATCTTATGTTCAAGTAATCTTTAGATGGAAACATTTTATTATAGAATGTTAATGTTTTGTTTGTTTTTTTAACTAAAAAACACTGAGAAAATGTTGTAGTTGACATTATTCACAAGTTCTTATCCTATTATTTATATTATTTTACTGGTCCAGCCCACTTTATATCACATTAGGCTGTATGTGACATTACACTAATTAAACTAATTAATCAAAAATGCAGCAGGAAACTTCTATTTCCTTCAGTCAATGGGTGGAGATGGCAGAAGACATTGTCCACATGGATGGACTTTTTTCTAACATTAACCCTGCTTTCAACAAGCTAGTTAGCATTAGCACAACCCCAGTGTTCATAAATAACAAAGATCATCAGTAACACTTTACATTATAGATTACTCATAAGGTGGTAATTCTATGGTAATTTTGACGTAATTTCATGGTAATAATGCCTTTGTAACCACTTATTACCAATAATGGATTGGTAATAAGGTGGTAAATATGGTAAATTGATATAATGTGTGACAAGGTACTGAAATTATTTTAAATGTACCTGTTGTATCACCTGTATTTAACACATTTGGCTAACTGTATGCTAATTGCTAACTTAGCTTCCAAAGGCTGGCTAACCATTATAGGTTACCATGGTACTCTGTGCTTTTCTGTTGTTTAAGCACAAACTGTATATTTTACAAGACATGTTTCCATGGGTTTCAGATCCTTCAGTGCTCTAAGGCAGAATACAAACAGAATTATTAAGCCCAATTAGAAACGTGGCTTTTGCATCCGTACTTTTGTAGAAACATTTCATCCTTACCTTTTTGGAGCTTTGCTGAAGAATTCCCACTAAGAATTATTACTTTATTAGTTACAGAGGTATTATTGCACTGAAATTACATCTAAATTATCATAGAATTACCACCCAATTATCAATCTGTAATGTAAAGTATTACTAATGTTTCCATGACTAGTTAAAATTCTTGTGCATTTATCTACTGCCATCCTGGTCTTTAAGGATGTAAATGAAAAAAATGCAAGTGCTGCTGCTGCTGCTGGGACTCAAACATCATAGACCGAGGGTATTCAGATCTAGTCCTGGAGGACTAGTACCCTGCCTGTTTTAGATATTTCCCTCTTCCAGCACACCTGGTTAATTAATGATCAACTCATCATCTGCTCTGTTGAAGCCTGATAACGATGTAATGACTTCCAGGTGTGATGAAAAAAGGAAATATCTAAAAGAGGCAGGATACCAGCCCTCCAGGACCACATCTGAACACCCCTGTCATAGACCATAGCATTAGTTACTAAGCTTTTTGAAGGGGTAAGATTAGATACGTTTAGATTTCTTTCTACTCCTTTTCATTCATGTCGTTTTTGAGACTTGGAACACAGCATTTCATCAGACATTAAATTTTACATATATATATAAAACTTAATACAGACAGATCTGTATTAAAACTTAAAATACAGCTATACCAACAAAATGATCCAATGAATCACAATATTATCCTGTCATAGAATGATTCAGTCAGTTTAGATATTGTCCTGTTTAAAGTCCATGTCAAGTCATACAGATCTAGTCTCTGATTACATCGGATCATTTTCACTTCGCTCTTACTGAGGGCACATATCCATCTACAAGTATACGAATACAAGTCTAAATTGTTTTTCCACATGGATACCTTCACATTGGTATCCCAAAAAATATACATACATCTGCAAAAATAAGTACGTTCATTATTTTCACAGATATTTGTACATGTTTTCCTGGAATGCATATTGGATGTTGCAGTTTTATGTTAACATTTTATTGTGTTTTTTATTTTTTTTATTTTTACTGTTATTTATTTGCATTTTTTATTTCAAATTGTTATTACGTAATCTAAATAATTAAATAATATATGCATCCACATGCACTCTAGGGCACAAATTTATGCATCCCAAGGCTCTTCTTTGCTTGTAGGAGGGGGGTGAGACGAGACAAGTGTCTGTATATAACTTATACAGAAGTCATATCATGCATTACAATTCTGAGACAGTAATATCGTAAGGTAAGGAAGTACTTTTAAATGACAGTAACAAGTAATCTGTAATGGATTGCAGTTGATAAGTAACTTGTGCAACCCTGCAGATGTCCATAATTTACTTGCTACATACACTCTGGATAAAGATAATTTGTTGCCACATTTGATGTTATTTGTCCACATGGGCAAACTGGAAACAGATCAATCAACGGCGAAATTACACTCAGCACCAAGTCTCTGCTTTTGTCACAGAGTGTAAAGACAGATTAGAGCAAGCCATATGTGGTGTGTGAAACGCCAGGATGCATCGAGCACAAGATGGAGGCAGTGTGGGATTACTGCAGGAAATGAGAAAAACATTGAATGAGAAGTGAGGGAGAGACATTAAGACAGATAGAGAGACAGACAAGGAAAACGCAAGGTAAGCTAATCAGGTCTGAGAGTGCTGAGAGGGCAGCGGCCCAATGCGGGGGGGGGGGACCTGACCTTGACTTGTTGGAAACAGAGTGAGCAGACACAGTGGACATGAAGAGGAATGAATGAGATTAAAGGAAGGAAGAGACGGTGTGGTGAAATACAGAGAGGGGCAAATGAAGATACCAAAACTATGTAACATCACACCAGGTCAGGTCAGCGCACTCTCATCCATTCTAATCATTTATGAGGTGATTTTGTGTTTCATGATGATTGGATCCAACAGTTGCCATTTACTGATCCCACAAAATCTAATAATGCAATATGCAAGAATGTTATAAAAGTCAAACCTAGACATTTACAAAATAGAGAAAATAATTACATGGGTTGTTCATAGGTGCAACGTTTTTGTTTCATATTAGGAAAAGTGTGAAAAATACAGAGGCTTGATTTTATTTTATGTAAATGTACATTCATTGATACATGGTTACTTCTACATGTTAATTGTCCAAGATGTGTGTGTGTGTGTGTGTGTGTGTGTGTGTGTGTGTGTGGGGGGGGGGGGGGTTAATGTTTTTTTTCTATTATTTTATATTAGGGCTGTCCAAATTAATGCAGAATAATTCATTATCATTATAAATTGGATTCCAAATTTTAATGCAATGAAATGGAAGAGTTGTTTTGTTTCATGTAATTTTGTTAAAACTGTTGAAAGTGTTACATAAACATGTTAATTCCATATATATTTATATTTTTTGCATATGTTTTGGATATGTCAACACATTTTGTATTTTAGAAGAGCTTTTGAATATCTATTGGAGTTTTGTGTTACCTTTTGGGGAGTGGATTTTATATTTCTCTCTCTCTCTCTCTCTCTCTCTCTCTCTCTCTCTCGCTGCATTGTTTGTATTTCTCAGTGAGTTTTTGTTTATTTTGTGGAAAATTTGAATACAAAAATAACATGAGACAGAACAGTCAACTGACATAAAGTATTAAACACACTCTGCAAGACAGAGTTTTCTTTCCATCCCAGAATTCCGCCAACAGCTAATGCGTCGTCCAGCTTGGACAAACACATTAAGTGCAGATATATTCCCTTCTCTCTTGAGTCTATTTGGTCATGCAAAACGAAATGCAAAAAAATGAATATTTAATCCTGATTAATTGAAATGAATCAGGATTTAATTCAAATACTTCAGCATTTCTCATACTTTGATTGACAGCTCTGTATGACAGCTCACTCACCACCTGAGTGGACATTTCAGACATTTGATATATTTAATAAAACCTCATTTTTCCTGACAGACCAGACGACTGTGTTTCCACAAAAAAAAGAATGAGCATGTCACTTTTTACTGAGATGAAACAGAATGGGGGAAAAAACATATGGCATCAAAATAAAGTGTCCCTCTGTATATTAATGGGAATATTTCCTGTATAGACGTAAGCTGCATGTATCTATGAACATAAAGGTAGTGTGATGCTTCATTCCACAAAAAGGATGACCAGTTTTTCCTTGACCTTTTATTTTCCTCTGTGTCAGCTTCCACATCCACAGTAAAACATTATGTTTTCACTTTGTGTCTGAGCTGCTGCTTTTGTTTTTCTTTTCTGCTATGACTGACAAAGTAAAAATTCTATTGGAAAAGCCAGTGTTTATGTGTGAAATGGGTAGAGAAAAAAAAAAGAGTTTACTGATCATTTTAATGAGTGATTCGGTTTAAAAATGTAAGCGAATAACATCTCCTATTTGTCATTATGTTGCTGTATAAATGCATTACGTTGATACATATTAGAGTGTGAAAGCTGGACTGCAGGAGGAGTTTAGTGTTTACCAGAGGCTCCACACCACACTGAACTCATCACCAATTGTTCAGTGATTGAAACAGATCCACTGTTGTAAATGACAGCTGTGTCCCTGGTTAGACGCTTAACAAAGCTCTTTTATAACCTATTATGTTCCTGGAGTTCAGTATCTATGTTCAGTTTGCCTTGTTCTTATGAGAAAATGAGGTTGCCAAACTGTATTAATGCACGGACATAAAAACACTTTAATAAAACCACATATGACAAGAAAAACAAGCAAATGATTCATAACATTGCAGGAATGGGAACGTCAAGTTGCCATAAAAATGACAGCATACAAGTGACTGACGCTGCTATAAAAATTGCTGTGAGTCAACTTACAGTAGCATACTTCTGTAGTGATGTGAGTATGAGAATGAATGGCTTTTTATAGCCACTGCCACTGGCCCCGTGTGAAATGAGAAAGCGACAATGACTAATATGAAGCACAAGTAAAACCCCTCCCAAACAAATGGTGCCAGGCACAACAAATCCTGCCCCCCTCTGCAAAGATTTTAGCTCTTAATGGATAATTCCATTAAAAAAAAGAGAAAAATATCACTTTGTTGAACTGGTTGGAAAATGGCTACCGACTAAATCTGGCACATTTACACAAAGTAATGATTTTATTTTTAATGAGTGTTCATTAATATACACTGTTCTCAACAAATAAAAGCAATGTGTAAAATTACATTAAGATTATGGGTTTGACCTTTTAAGGGTATTCAAGGTCAAAGGTCATGATGCCACTACATGTAGTTTCCCATCTGGTAACTGAGTATCTGTCACCACTCTTTTTGGAGTTACAACCATTCATGTCACAATCATGTAAAATTGATTTTGACCTTTGAAAGTCACTCAAGGTCAAAGGTCATGATGTCATTTTGAAGCCCATGCCAGGTTTCATATTTGTCAATAATAGTAACTTAATTGCTTTCTTCACTAATTTTTTTCTTATTCATCCATCTTAATTTTTTAGGTATTGACCCAGTGACCCCTAACCTAAAATTTTACGTAAAGGTAACTTGGATTATTTGTTAGTTGGGTCTTTCATAAATTGAGGTATTACTGTATATACAAAATGAAGTATGCAGGAATGAATGAGAAATTCATGATTTGCCCTATCTCTTATCTCACCTTGACCTTTGATCTACATTCACAAAATTGTATTAGAATCTATTCTGGACCAGCTAGCATCTTTGCTTAAAATTTCATGGAAATAGGTCCAGTATTTTTTGCGTAAAGTTGTTGACAAACAGACTAACAAAACCCCTTGCCCTTGATTAATATACTTACATACCCACACACATTCAGTCCAAATCAGGTTAAAAAACACAGTAAATATTCTCCCAAAATTTGCATTGTTTCCAATTTCAGACTATATATAATGATCTGGAAGTAAATGTGGATATTGAGTTCTCTTAGCTGCTTTGTCCCACAAGTTTTCATGAAAGAGCCATGGCTCTGGGGGGACTGACAAAAGAAAAAATACCAAAAAGCTGAAGCAGATGTAAAAAAAAAAACAAACAACAACAACAACTAGGTGAAGAGCACAAGTTAACCTACAAGGCAGGGAGTGTGAAAGGATGCAGAGGACGGATGCAGAAAGTTGAAAAGGCAGTGGGGTGGTGGAGTAAGATGAAGAATGAAGGAGACAGGGGCAAGTGTTTGGTCACACAGCGAGTGCCTGATTAATTAAATCCACTGTTTGTTTCTGCACAATGAGTGGGCAGCTTGGAGGCTCGTTCTGGCACCTTGCCTAACACTGTCTCCTCTGTTATACTGTACAACAACAACTCAGGCAGATCCTTCTGTTCTTATCTGTCTGTTTTTTTAGAACTGTATCTGTTATCAACACAGGAGCTCTGGTGTTATATCCTCAAATCTTTGATGAGATGTTTTCTTTTATCATCTGTATTTTTGTCTCTGGATGCCCCCCCCCCCCCCCCCCCCCCCAACACCATTCATTTCCAATCTGTTTTGTGGAAAGCACTTTGGGAATGAATCTGACATTTAATGCGATTCAATTAGTAATTTATGAAACTTTAAAATGCCCCTGTCATTTGAAATAATCTAAACGAAACCGCAGTGATATTCAAATATAGAAACAGAGCAGATTTTTCTATAATTGCTCGTTAAACATCTCAGTATCAGCCTTGACCTCACTCCCACTCATGCGCTTCACCTGCTGTCATACTAACTGCACACGTGGGCATAGCGTGCACACACTGACACGCTTTACAAACTGTCTGTCACGCATGCCTGCACATGTTCATGAATGCACACACCAAAAAACAAGTCAAACAAAACTGTGATTACACAACTACATATAAGTACAAGCTGAAAATTCAACAGTGTAATATTGTTCCAGCAGCACACACACACACACACACACACACACACACACACACACACAAACACACACTAGTGTGCATGTGTTTGTGTAGCCATTGGTTAGTGAGTGTAAACACATCTCTTTTTTTAAATAAAATAAAATAATATAAAAAAATTACTGACTAAATAAAAATACTAATTAAAAAAATATAAATACAATAATAATAATAAAAAATGAAAAATAAAAGAAATAAATTATTTTGTAATATATATATATAAAATATATATTATTTTAAGTAAACACATCCTCAAACCTTTGAAACATGCATGTTTCACTTTCCACCTGTTTCCCCCATGCTTTATGAGGACTTACAGATAAAATAAATTAATGTATTTTTAGGGACACCTCATTTCTATTTTACTAGTGGGGAATTTTATATATATATATATTTAACCCTTGTAGGGACCTGAATTTTAGTCCCCATAGTGTCAGAGGTCCCCATGGTGTGACTGTGTAAACGTATCAATGTCACCAGAAAGATAGGTATTCAAACACACACACACACACACACACACACACACACACACACCAAAGTGACTGTAGTCCCCATATTCAGGTGTTGGTTCTACAGGAGTCAGGTATGAGGGGGAATTGGGGGAATACTGATGTGGGTGCTCGTGCACCTGTCCCCTGAGACGGACCCAGAATAGCTGGCAGCGACGCTGAAAGGCAGAAGCTCTTCTCTCCAGCTTATGGAGAGTTTGCAGAAGTTGGCTCAGGTCAGACTTGGATCACCTGCCAATGTCATCATGGCAGGAATTAAAGGAATGTATTAATTATATTTAACCCTGAGGGAACAGATGCTCCTTCTACAGTAAGATCAATTTTCTTTACAACTTTGAAAACAACTTTCTGTAAACACATCATTTTCTATGAGCTGTAACCATTAATCAACTAATATTTTTTTTAATTATTCTTTTTAAGTTTCTACATTCCTTCAGTTTCTCTTTTGCTTTGGGTTATGGATCAAACATGATAGTTAAGGATGTCATCTTTGACTTTAGTAGTAGTGTTTGCAGTAGTAGTTTTTTACCCCACCCCACCCCCAAAAAGAGAGAAAGGTTATTGTTTTTGGTTCAGTTTTTTTGTCTGTGTGTTTTTCAGCAACTTTAAACAAAAACTACTGGATTAATTTCCATGAAATTGACATTTTCAGGAAAGGTGTGAGAACAAATGGGAATATTTATCCAAAAATGTTAAATGGGTGGGGGGCCAACTTCACACAGGTGGTGTGAGATGGTCAAGAATAGATCCCATTAAATTTGTGTGGATGTAGGTCAAAGGTCAAGGTCAAAGTCCCAATTTTTTTAATAATAAGAGTTAGGGCAAATTAGGTAAAACATTTGTCTAGGGACGAGGTTTGTTGTTGTCATTAAATTCTTTAAACAACAAAGAAAAAAGAAAAAAAAACCAATATATCCATTGTTCCATATACAATGTGACTGAAAGGGTTTAGCCTGAAGTAAAACTATATATATGAAAAATTAACCAGCATTTTTTACCGGGCTTTTTTACAGTTTATAGACCACAGGGGTCAAACATGTGGCCCCTTGGCCCAAAAGTGTTACATTAGAGGGTTCAATCCAGCTTGTGGAATGAACCAGGGACAATGGAAATTAACAGAAATGTTCATTAATGTGTGTTGTCCCTGTTAAATAAAGAAATAAAATAAATACATTTGAGAAATGGGAGATATTAACAATCACAGATCTCAAATGGGTTAGACCAGTAAAACATTATCATTATAGTAGAAATAGTGTAAAAAAAATTTTTTAAGTACAATTACATGAAAATTAATATATTAACAAACTATCCTTTCACAAAAAAATGTCAATAGCCTACACAAATATGAACAATCTGGGGAAAAAAGTGTAATATTTACACTTACTCTACATCTTACTGCATATTTTGTGTATTTTATAGATCCACTGTGATCTGTAAGTTGTAATGAACATGTGTAAAATGATGCACAGCCGCTTTAGAAAAAAGTCTGTGGTGCGTGGGTGTGGCACAAATCTGACATGTGACGTCATCACCATCGATACCAAAATGCTGGATTTGAACTTCAGATCGTATTGGGTTGAATGTGGTCCCTGAACTAAAGTGACTTTGACAGCCCTGTTATTAACCAAACAGGAGAATTGATGAAAATAATCATTGACTGCAGCCCTGTCTGTAACAAAGAGCATTAATGATGCCAATAATTCACTTTGTATATGCTTTCTAATAACTAAAACACAGTTAATGAGGCCATCATTTGAGCTGCTAAACTATACAGTAGAATCCTTTTGGTTTCTACACAGTATATCTTCTCATAAACCCATCTTTATTAAAAAAGTCATATATCTACACTTCCTTCTCACATGCCAAGATGGAAAAGAATGTGGTTGAATTGATTTATTGAGGCTTAGTTGAGCTTCCCTCAGTATGTGGGCTCTTTTTTTTTTTTTTTTTTTTTGGAAACAGCTTGTATCTTATTCATGCAGATTCACACATTCACACCTGCCAAAGATTTGCCCACTATCGATGCTTTTAATATGACAAGTTACAGCCTCCAGTGGCAGAGGCTGTGCACAAGATGAATCAAATTTCACACGGAGGTGGAAGAAATAACTGTTTAGGTGTTGTGCAGGTGTAACTGCTATCTGACCTAAAGCCCTGTGTGTTTGTGTAAAGCAACCGACAATTTGACTGGGTGTTGTTTGAACACAGCGGAGTGGCCTCACCCACTGCAAACCAGCAGCAACAACACCCTCAGAAGCTCAAGCTCTTAATCTCTAGCTTGTCTAGCTGGTCTGTTGTTCTGTCTGCTTTGGTTGTACACCGGTGAAAGGAAGGCCATGCATAAAAGCTTATGGGAGAGGAAGTTTTAAGGTTATTACGTAAGTTGAAACCTAATGCGAAAACCACCTAAAGGCAAACAAAGGGGAAAAGTTAGCTCACGTCTGGAGAATACACCAATAATTGTCTGTATGAAACAAAGAAAATTACTTATGAGTGGAATATGCGAGCCGTGAGACTAAAAATCAACACTTCATGCATTTATCAGAGTAATAGTTTTGAATAAGTGCCTCGAGGCTGTATGGTTAGAGTTAGAACACTAGCAACACACAAATATCTGCCATTAGTGTTTAAAGCTAAATAATAAAGTCACAGGTACACAGTGGTGTAATGGTCCATGGAGAAGTGGGTATACTCTAAATGTATTTGCTTTTTTTTTTTTTTTTTTAACTTGTCCAAAAAAAAAACACTGTGTAGAAACTGTGACATATAAGACTACTCTTTTTAGCTTAATGAAAAATCCATCAGTAGTATTTGCTCACTGTCATGAAGTTAATAAGATGGTAGGTGAAAATAAAATATAGAAATAAATGACAAAAGAGAGAAAGGAAATGTAAATAGGAAACAATGCAGAAATAAATGCAGGGATACAAAATAATGGATAAAGTAAATAAGAAAATGGTATGGAAATAAATTTAGCAAGCCATATATATGTATTTTTTTCTCTCTCTCTCAATATGGTAAGTTTGGTCCTCTATACATATCAGGGGGATTTAGAAGTGAGTATACCCAATGCAGACTGAAAAATAAGCCATATATATATATATATATATATATATATATATATATATATATATATATATATATATATATATATAAAAAACATTTTATATTTTTCTATTCTTTCATTACTTACCTTATACCTCTATTGTTGATTGTTTAATGCTCATGTAACCAAATAATTAAATAAAGTATCTATTGTATTCTATTGTATTATATTGTATTCTATTCTGTTCTATTCTATTCTATTCTATTCTATTCTATTCTATTCTATTCTATTTTGTTCTGTTCTGTTCTATTTTGTTCTATTCTATTCTAGTCTCTGTCTACCACTGGCTAAAACATGCAGGCAGATTATTCATCAGAGCTCATAAGTGATGTTATGACAGCCATTCAAAGAGAACATATGTTAGATACAAAGCTGCTTATTCTCTAACAAAATAAATGATAATTATGTATTTATTTATAAATGACGCTGTTGAAGACAAACCTCAAGTGTCAAATTATGTTGAACAATGACACCAGAGTGGCGATGTTAAGGTGTATCGTCTTAAACAGATTAAAATGAGGTTGAAATCCATACAACTATCATTCATTCCTCCCAACAGATTGTCCTGACACACTCCACTGTGGGTTTTAATGTTTTTTGGCCCAAAGCCTGGATGTTATTGAATGCTTTGACGACTCTGGTGCCAATCTGGAGAGCCTGTCGACATCTTCTTGGGTCGATCCAGCACGGCTCTCGTCACGTTGGTGTGATTATCTCAACATGCAAAACCAAAACCCAATGAGCTCCTTACCTGAAGTGTCCCACATGTTGAGTTCGATCCTCTGCTTGTCAATCTCGAAGCTGGCTGTGTAATTCTCAAACACAGTGGGAACATAATTCTGAAATGACACGTGAGGCTAAAATTAGATCAACATTGTAAAATGTGCTATGAAGCGATCAAATGAAAGGTTATCAGGTAGAAAAGAAAAAAAAAATTTATGAATTCAATCAGCACAAGTGCTTTGATGAACATCAGAGAAAAGAGAAGGATGTGAGAGGGAAGTAAATGAAGCAAATTCTGAGCTTTGACCTATTTCCAATTTCAGCAATTTAGGTCAAAGGGCTTGGATTTTAACAACTCAAATATGTTTAATGAGTTTTAGAAGAAACTCAGTGTATAGTCCAACATACTTTATCTGTTTGATTCCTATTTACAGCTGATGAAACATTTTAATAAACCATGAAAATTATATAACCTTATTACTGTACTTAAATGATATATCAAATATCTTCACAACAGGGAATAATAGCATTAAAGTCCTTTTAACTGAAGACTGTTGTTACACATTGAACAGAATGAACAAACGTGTGTGTATTTATTCCATAGATGATCCCTGACAATAAAGTTATCTATCGATCATTGAATTTATACCTGACAAAGACAATGAAAGATCTATCTATCTATCTATCTATCTATCTATCTATCTATCTATCTATCTATCTATCTATCTATCTATCTATCTATCTATCTATCTATCTATCTATCTATCTATCTATCTATCTATCTATCTATCTATCTATCTATCTATCTATCTATCTATCTATCTATCTATCTATCTACACTCTGAAAACTGTGTTTAATCTCCTTTCATTTCACCTTTCACTCTCTCTCTCACACACACACACACACAATATTAACAGTGTGTTGTTAGACATTTACACACACCAGTGGTCTCTGTGGGCAAACACTGCTCCAGTACAGACTAACTCGCTCTGGTAAATCAAACCATGTAACATCTACAGAGGCGCGCGATGCGCAAATTGCGCACGGACCCCCAGGTGTTTGTGACGAATGCGCAGTTGATCACGATAGAAACACAAAGAATCACGGAGACTCAAAAAAAAATGCTCATTTATATGTTTCATTAATATGAAGAAAACAAAATAAGACAAGGTATGAAGGAGAAAGAAGGACACAAAGGCAGCACTTTTGAGAAGCGCGGTTCACGGTGCGTCATTGGTGATAACAGAAGCAAAAGCACAGTGAAATAAATGACATATGTAAATAAAATCTAAAGTTATTAATGTTGGTCAACAACAGAGTTATAATGTAAGCAATTTATATATATTTTTTGGAAGTTTCTATAGAAATGTCACATGGATATTTGGACTTATTACCAGAGCTGCAGTCACTCATCAACCCTTTATCCTATTATATTATTATTACTATTATTATTATTACTATTATTAAAAGTCTTTTACCTCCGGGTATGAGTCTTTAGCAAAAACATGGAGCAGAGCTGTCTTCCCACACTGCGTATCACCGACCACCACGATCTTACAGCGGAGTAGTCCCTTGCTCTCCATCGTGCCCCGTGTATCACTGAGTCCTTCTGAACCACTGTCTACTTGTCATTTAGCTCCAACTGGTCTGATATGGACAGGGCAGCCCTTCTTTATTTCTCTGATAACAATAGAACTCGGATCCCGTTCACAAAAAAAAAACTTCACACACACAGTCCGGTGTAGTTTGGGCTACATGCTCTGCGCAATGCTGTGCTCCTCTGCTCCACCAGTTCAGTGAGACGCACTGACGCCACCAACAGAGAAGAGACTGAAGCAGGTTCTGTTGTAGTTATGCCAAAATAAAAGCATCTAAATATGCATCTGTGTAGCTCTACCATACCTACTGTACAAAGTAAGAGAGTAGATAATGTACAGTAGATAATGATATTATCAGGATAATAATAATAATAGTAATAATAATGATACTACTACTACTACTAAAAATAATAATAATAATAATAATACTAATAATAATAATAATAATAATAATAATAATAATAATAATAATAATAATAATAATAATAATAATAATAATAATAATAATAATAATAATAATAATAATAGTAGTAGTAGTAGTAGTAGTAGTAGTAGTAGTATTTTGAAGGCCCCTCAACTACTAGTGTATTTCTGCATTTTCCCTATATATCTAGATATAATTGTTATTCTCTTTTGTTGTTCACTGTGTAACATGTATTTCATATAGTTTATATTTTGTATGACTGCTATCTTGGCCAGGATTCACTTTAAAAATATATTACTCATCTCAATGGGACTTTTTGATTAAATAAACATATAAACAAATAAACAAATCAATCAATCAATCAATAAATATCAGCCTGATCAGAGTGACAGGCGGAGTGACACTGTTTTTTAACACAACACCACAAACTATCATTTTTCCTCAGTGGTGAATAGATAACCTGCCAGTTTGTGTCAGAATTATTCTCCTATAAGGTTTTTGTTTTTGTCTTTATAATAGTTTCTAGTTTCACAATAATGTTGTTCCACAACATAATTGGACTCATGTCTTTATAATCTAATGGTGACCCATTTATAGCCTGTGAATCATTGTGAACATATGACAGTGTGATCTTTACTGTCACATATTCTGTGAGTGAGTTTGTTCTGCACCATTGAACTCAGGTATATAGCACCATCTAGTGGTCAAAGTAAAGTATAAAAAAGTTTTTGTGTTGAACATATTTTGGAAAAAGACTCAAAATGCACACTTCAATTTTAAAATTTTTACAAAAAAAATAATGATGTTGAACACTGTAATTAAAGGTCAT
The DNA here is from genome assembly GCA_020466265.1 of Siphamia tubifer. Classification (NCBI taxonomy): domain Eukaryota; kingdom Metazoa; phylum Chordata; class Actinopteri; order Kurtiformes; family Apogonidae; genus Siphamia; species Siphamia tubifer. The sequence continues at coordinate 22,552,152 of CM035801.1, read as the reverse complement.
TTTAACATTACATAATCTACAATAACATAGTGTGAAAGAAACTTTTTTGGAAAGACCCAAACATCTGCCATCAAACAAAAGCATCTAGTGATCTAAAAAAATGTATATATATATATATATATATATATATATATATATATATATATATATATATATATATATATATATATATATATATATATATATATATATATATATATATATATATATATATGGATGAATTTTAAGACCTAACATAATGTCATATGTAAACTTTGTTCAGACAACTTTGTATTTTAAGAAAATGGAAACATATGAAATCATACAATGCAATTCATAATAACATAATCAAGTAACAGCTATTTCACGCATTGATAAAACAAAGGAGATATATAAATATATTTTATTTCAATTTATGCTTTACCTCTTTGTTTACATTTTCAACACTATGTCTGATATATATATATATATATATATATATATATATATATATATATATATATATATATATGCATGCGTGCGTGTAGAGAATTTACCTTGGAAATTGTTCCATTTATATCCTCAACAAACAAATCATCATCAGACATAGTGTTGAAAATGTAAACAAAGAGGTAAAGCATAAATTTAAATAAAATATATTTATATATCTCCTTTGTTTTATCAATGCATGAAATAGCTGTTACTTGATTATGTTATTATGAGTTGCATTGTATGATTTCATGTTTCCATTTTCTTAAAATACAAAGTTGTCTGAACAAAGTTTACATATGACATTATGTTAGGTCTTAAAATTCATGACATTTTGTGACACTTGATGCTTTATCTTTATAAATTACATCTGTAGTATATAAAAAAAACACCCTCCCTTCACTCTGAAGCATTGAATAAGTTTTGTACATGTGTTTCTTATTGTCAAAGAGGCTATTTATTCACTCTGCACAGTTAAAATTGGATATAGACTATTGTGTTAATGGTAGAAAAATAGGAACAGACAATAGGAATGATAGCATGTCCACGTGGGCCTCAGAAGAATTGCATTTCAGCTGCATATAAGGGTCCCAATTGGGTTTGTCTGCAGTTTCCATGGTGACCCCACATGTGTTTACCCATATCAGAATCAGGTATCTGAATAGCTCATATTATTTGTTTTTCAAACTATTTATCCCTCAATATTTATCTTTCATGTTATTTGCACTACTTACATGTTTTAATATCTTCGTTTGCAATATTTTTTATTTTATTTTATATCATGTAAATAAATCTGTCGTCTGTAAATTCTTGCACTGAACCTGAGAGCTCTACTGCAGTTTCATTGTATTTGGCATAATGAAAATAAAGAGTCTGATTCTGATAGGGTCATACACATATGGGGTCACCATGGAAACTGTGGAAAAACCCACTTGAGACCCTTATATACAATCCAAATGTAACCCTTCTGAGGCCTACATGGCTGTACGGTTTAAAGCAGCTACACCAGAACCAGAGGTGGAAAGTAACTAAGTAAAAGTACTTCATTACTGTACTTAAGTAGATTTTTTTTTAGATATCTGTACTTTACTTGAGTATTTGTTTTTCTGGCTACTTTTTCCTTTTACTCCCTACTTTTTTGCATAAATATCTGTAGTTTATACTCTTTACATTCTCAGAATAGACTCATTACTTTTACAAACTAAACAGATGTGACTATACGAAAAATAAGTCGCTTCAGAGGGAAAATCAGTGCAGGAAAGAAACTGTGATGTTATATATTAGAATTATATGACTATTATCTCACAATTTTGACTTTTGATCTCATAATTTTAACTTTGAATTTCACAGTTTTAACATTGAAAATTTTCCAATTTCATATTCATAACATTTTTGTGACTTATTTTTTTCATTTTCCCCAGATTTCTTATCCATACCCTTCACAAGTCTGTGCATTAAAAAGACAGTTCCTGCCATTTAAGAAAAAAATAAACATAGCTTTATCTGACTCACTATTATTTCACATCCTGTTAAAATTAAACACCATGAAAAGATGAGAGAGCAGAATCAACACCTGATGTTATATGGGCAACAAATTACAGGGAAAATCTGATGGGGGTGGGGGATGATAATACTCCCATCCATGAATTAAAAAAATAATAATAATTGGTGACTATGGAAGTAAAGTTAGTGTTTTTCCTTTAATTTGTCACCTGTCTTAACATGCTTATACACAGTATTTATGCCAACAATTGGATGCATAACTTTTTTTTTTACTGCGTAAAGAGGTGATAAATCTATAAATCTATCCAGACCCCAAAACAAACTGATTGTGTACCACATTCCTATTATTGTTTTCAGTTCCAGAAGGCCCAGTTCCTCCAGTTGTGACCTTATGTAATCCCATTTCAGTGCTCCGGTGTCCGGGCTTTGGCTCTCTCCAGGGCTCTGTGGTGCACAGCTGAGGTCTGTGCCAACCCTACGGATCTGTCACTAGTCGAGCTCTATCAAGTTTCCACAAATAGTTGGGAATGATCCGGAAGTGAGCTGATGGAGTTTCCAAAATAAAAGCATTTACATGAAAGTAGACGTTAAAACGTGCAATAAAAAGCAGAAACCTTGAATATAGAGGAATATGATCGTGTGTGTGTGTGTGTGTGTGTGGTACAGGTTTAAGTGTTAAGTGTGTAAAGTATTTATCATTATGTGGTTCATATGTATTTTAAAAAAAATACACCAGTGAAGATATTTAAACAAAAGTGTGTTATATTTAATGATTATATAGATATTTTTGTTAAGTGAGTCAAATTAATTTCAAGACCAAAAAAAATCTTGCTGAAATCATTTAATACTCAATTTCTGATTACTTTTATTATCCTTTCTCTAAAAACATTATTAGGCAGTTATTTCTAGGAAAGTGTCAACATTAGTGTCACGTCTCTACATGACACAAAAACCTGTTTTGAGGTTTTGTTTCATTTGCATCCACCCTGAAAACACTTCTTGTTTTACAATTGAAATATAGCAATTAACAATTTACATTTGAAAGAAAGTAATCAATCTCTCTCAATGCAAATAACAAAAATACAAAATAACATTAGAGCAGCCTTGTTTTCTTAAATGTCTTGTTCATTCTAATGCCTTGTACAACAAAAGGGTCCAACAAAAATAGTAGTTTAATTTCAGAGCTGATATTCCTCTATTTTCCATGTTTTCTTGATAATAACACAATCGCTTCAGTTTTTCCATCAATATTAATGTTATACTGACAAAAACAGTCTATGCTTTCTTTGTCTGATTTAGTCACACGATACAGACAGGAATTAGGACTAGATTGCATAATTATTTTTGTTTTCATAACTTTTGATGGTCTAATAGTATATTCATTGTAGATTATATTAAAAAAACCGCAAATCCGTTGACGCTTCAAGATTTTTATGTTGAAAATTACAACCGGAAGTACTCTTATAAAGCACGTGCGTTAACAGTGGTCACTTGTTGAACAGCACACACACACACACACAGACACAGGAAACCCCACAGAAATCGTCTCATTTTAGAGGAGGTGACTGTCTTCAGGTGGAAGAACTTCTTCCATTTGCTGCAGCTTCATTATAAATACTAGTGTTTAACTCGACTCTTTACAATTAAACACCCTTAACGACTAATCTGAAGTATTAAAAACAAAAACAAACAGGAACCACAAGTGTTAACATGTCTGGTGAAGATGCTCCAACTCAGCAGCAGGAACCCCAGCAGCAGCCTCAGCAGCAGCAGGAGGCCGGTGAGTCTCCTCCAGGTTCTACTGTAGAGTCTGGGAGCAGCCCTGGAGCAACAGCAGAGAAGGAGGTGGATAAGACCTTCCCCTGTCGGGCTCTGGTCCTGACCGGGTATGGGGGCTACGACAAAGTCAAGCTGCAGGTGAAAACCCTGAGCAAACCACAGCTGAAGGCACGAGAGGTCCTGGTGCGCGTGAAGGCGTGCGGGCTGAACTTCGCTGAGCTCCTGGGGAGGCAGGGACTGTACGACCCCCTGCCCTCCCCACCGGTCATTATGGGGATGGAGGGCTCCGGGGTCATCGAAGCTGTCGGGGATGATGTTGAGGACAAAAAAGTGAGTAAGGGCACTCAACCCCAGACCCCAAAAACATTAACATATCAGCTTTTTTTTTTTTTTTTTTTTTTTTTTTTTTTTTTTTCCGTTTTACGCACAGTGAGTCTGTCACTGGAAATGTGCTGCACTTCTGCTTTGAATGCGATTCAAGAGTCACTTTATTTATTCCTGAGGAGCAATTTAGTTTTACAAACCTGGATCATAGCAAAGAAACAGACAAAAACAGAACAGAGGAAAAATAAAAAAACGGAATAGAAAATATTCTGTTGGTCCTTGGTGGACACATAGATTCATGCCCCTTAATGCATCATATGTTTTAAACCCACGTTTTATCCGTTTCTTGTTGTAATTGACCTTATAAATTAAGATAAAAATAGTATTTTATGGCTTCTATTAGTTGAAAAAAAACTGCAGTCATTATACTCTAAGTGTATTTAATGTTTTTTTTTTTTTATATATATATATTTCCTGCTCTAGATACCACTGGAACCCAGTGTCTATAATGTTTATATTTTAGTACAAATACAATTTCTATCATTTTTAGTGACTGACAGACTAATTTCACAGCTTTAACAGAAAATCACCTCAATATCAAAATGTTCTGAATCCATTCGATGTGCACTGACCCAAATATTCTTTACATTTTGCTTTATTTTTTTTTTGCTATATTTTATCACTGCAGCTCCTCCCTGTCCCTTTGTGTCAGTTTGGAATTTCCCCCCTCCTCCTCTTCTTACTATGCTCTTATCCCACCCTCCTTTCATTCCTCATTCAACCCCTCACTCCCTTTTTCGGAGTTAAGGTGTTGTCCATTTCCAACACTTCTTTTTAGGAAGGAACCAGGTCATCACAAGACGCCATCAAAATATGTGAAACTGTTGATTCAAACAAGATTAAAGAGAGAGAGTGTGAAATATAGGTGTAATATTGGGGAATTTGTGGTGAAAAATTGAGAAAATATGTGTTTACATTAGGATTAGAGATGGCTGTATGGTGTTTTTCCTAGCCGTAGGATCTTGGAGACACATTTCAGGAGCGGCTGATTCTGTTTTAATTTGGCTCGATGGAGTTGGACCAAGACGAAAGGGTATGGTTGTTTCATAAGATGTTTGGGAAGCAGATAGAACAGATGTTTTGTGTAAGATCCCATTACACTGTGTTCCCACATCACAGCTTTACTATGTCCTAGACGTTTTCATGACCATGCCAATGATTTGCCTGATGATTTGGAAAATGCAAACATGTTTTGTGTGAAAATGTTCCAAACAAATGTCTTCGTAAGAAATATCTCCACGTAATCTGGAAATAAAACTCTGTGATCTGTCAAAATGAGTGGAAAAATACACATTATCTTAATAGTCCAACGTGCTTTTCTTTAATATTTATATTCACTTGAGAGTTTGTGTGGGTAAAATAAAAACTGAAAGATTGCTTTTTCTTGTACCGATTTTTCCACTTGGTTTTTATAAATCTACTTGTAAAATAAACATTATGAACTGACATGATCTGCAGCAGGTATACAGCACTGTGCAAACACATATGCATGTCTTAATCTGTCTTAACATATAATTTGGATACATGCAGCAATAAAAACAAGGGTTTTGTAGTATTTAGCGTCACCTCCCTTTGTACTTAACATGACTTCAACCCTTTTATTCACAGATTTATTGCGTTAATGTTTTTGTTTCATTCAACACATGTCAAATGTTTGTTTGTGTTGTCTTGTCATGAGGTCAGGGGTCACAATAAATAGCCACTTTAACCTTTAGAACCCATTTAGTTCTGTTTTGTGTTTCCTCTAAGGCTATGGACGTGTTGTTTCTGAAGAAAAGAGAATGTGGAACAAGTATGTGTCCTCATTTCAACCCTGCTAAAGGTGGATTAAGACCTTTGCACAGTGCTGGATATTGTCATGTATTACTACTATAAACAACTTTAAACCTACATCACCATAAGTTGTAAAATAAGTGCTCGATATAAACAGGCTTTTATACACACTCTTTTATATCCAACGAGTGCTTTTACCTCAGTTCATTTCCGCTTTCCAGGAACTGACCTCAGCCTTTTTAAAGATGACTATCACACATTTTTCTGCTTCATCTAAAAGAGGTTTTCAAGTGTTTTCTTAGACCACCCATCTTATTTTGACGGTTGTTTAAGAATATAGTGAGGAGTCATAACTGACTCCTCACTACAAAGGAGATTATGTGTCTGTTGTAATGTTTGGTGCATAAATATTTGTGTATGTGTGTCATCTGTCTATTGTCATGGGCTAGTGTGTAGCAGGAAGTGTGTGTGTGTGTGTGTGGCTTGGAGCTCTGTTTTAACAGGAAACAGTGTAGCGTTCACAATCAGATCAGGCTTCTTTCCTGTGCCCTTCACATTTTGGCAAGTTTTGCAACTCTGCTGAGACATTTCCAATGAAGTATGATTGTGGAAAAAAGGAAAGCACATGGAGTTTGAATATCATTTTTCATAAGTTCCCCCCTTTTTTTTTATCTCCATAAACTATCTGATCAGGTTTTATGTGGCCATGGTTACTGTGCACTTATTAGTGTGTGCTCTTTGTGCAGCTCAGGACAAAGTTTCTTGATTATTGACTTTTTATGACCTTACCGTGACTAAGAATAGATTGAACATATTAACCCATAAAGACCCAAACAGCCACTGGAGACTGTAATCATCTACTTATGTCAAATGTTTAATATCTTCTTATGCACTAATCATATCAATTCATGTAAATGATTCATGTAAAATGCAGTTATTCATCTTTTCATGCTCCTCAGATATGACCCACTTGGACTTTAAGAGGTTCCAGTTACCATGGAAACACAGTCATTTTCTACAACATTGATTCACCAGGAAAACTCATGGAGTTTGGATCAATGACAGTGGATAGAGACACTGGGTTTATGCTCAGTTAATGATGAATATAATATAATATAATATAATATAATATAATATAGATTCATAATCTATATATGAGTCATGTTTTCTCAGTTTTTGATATAAACCACAGCTTTAATCTGAGCTTTCCTAAACAGTTACATGATGAGTAAATTGAAAAATAGGAAAATACCACATTTTTTACTTAAAAATGCTAAATACAGAACATAATATTAGAATAAATAGTGATAAATCAGTTAAGAAAGGTTAATAATGGATACAATTAGAGCAGTCATAAAAGTAGCACTTGGTCGATATGGGTGAAATATGAATGTAATAGTACTGGAGCTGCAGCATAAACTTATCTTCAGGTACCATGTTGTATTTTGTACATGAAGTGAAACATTACTTTTAAGCATATTTCCAGAATTTTTGAATAAACGTCTTCCTTTTACAGCTTACTCATCTCTAAAGACGGAATATAAAGATGGATCATATAAATTCAAGGTAGTGGCATGAAGGAATAGAATTGTTAGACAATTGATATGAACTCAATTTGAGCTACATCGACCTAATAGTTGCAGAATAGTGGTCAGAGAACCCAGTTTACCTAGAAAACTCCACCTAGTGAATAAAAATGACCCCAAATGAATTATAGTGCTTATGTAGTGTGTAGATTGGACATTTATAAAACGATCAATACACATAAAATTTGATCTCAATTGGGCTATTATTGCTTGATTTATGTCTGAAAAACTGATTTTCAACTAAAATACTATCATTTGGATACTCAGAGAAGCTTAAATACATAGGGTTCTCCCACTAGGTGTCCCAGTCCCTTATGTTGGTTCTCTAGGGACAAGAAATGCAACTAGATTTTTCCTAATTATTACATTCACATGAAGAAGATCTGGTGGTGTTTGAGGTAAAAGCATTATATCCCTGAGGATATAAATAATTACAGTTGTCTGTCACATATTCATCCTTTTTACTCTTCTGAAAACACCTCTTATTTTCCAAAATGCAAATCACTCTTCAACCACTTGAATTACAACATGCTGGAAGGTAATTATTGCTGAAATGATTCTCTGTGCGTTGGAATGTTGTGGAGGTTTGTGTCCTGACTGTACTGGATGACTGGTGTATTGGGGAAAAAAAACTAACTCTTTAAATAGAAGTGGAACACAATAGGGCACAAAACTCACATTTTTCATTTTATACTTGAAAAAATACACAGAATAACTGATGCTGGAGGCTGGTCATAGCTGCCTGAAGTTAGATGTAGACATGCATAAAATTTGAGGCCAGTTCCATTCTAAAAGGAGTGTAGTGTGAAGTGACTGTAGATATACTTGGTAAGGATGAATGGAGCAGAGCAGCAGTGTAATAGCTGGCAGTGATATCATTCAGCTACAGGAATACTATAAAAAATATGCCTGCTTAACTTCAGTTTTGTCATTTGATGTTGGATACACTGGAGAAAAGAAAATGTTAAATACTGAAGATAAAAGAAAGGTGTACGGGAAAAATCAGTTAGTCCTCTACAACACAGGTGTCAAACATGTGTCCACCAAAGGGTCCAACCTGTGGCCCAAAGGATGATTTTTTAATTTTTAATTCAAAAATTTTAGTAAAATTTATTAATAATCATTTTGGTTCAGGAGCCAAATTCAGCCCAATTTAATCTCAAATGAGTAAGACTAGTAAACCACTATCTTAATAACCTATTAATACTGACAAATTCCCATTTTTGTCTTTATTTTAATGTAAAATAAAAGGAAAGAAATACATGAAAATGTTTACCTTTACAAACTATCCTTTCACAAAAAAGTGAATATCAGGAACAAATACTAATGACCTAAAATGTCCTTAGAGGAATTCATGTAATTTGACAAATATTCTGCCTGTTAATAAATGTTTTAAGTACAGTATTTGTAGATCTACTGTCATCTATAAATTGTAGTATGTGAAAATAAAGTGAAGCATGAATATGGTCAAAATTGCACTTATTTGTCTTAAGAAATTTAAATTTGTTGAGGTCAGATCTCAACATTTTCACAATGTAATCTTATTTATTTACCCCCCCCCAAAAAAAGGGGTATTGTTTTGGGGTTGTTTCTTTTGTCTGATTGTTTGTCTGTCTGTATGCCTCTTTGTCACTAACTTTATGCAAAAATTATTGGACTAATCTCCATGAAATTTTCAGGAATGGTGTGGGGTAGTCCAGAATAAATCCTATTAAATTTTGGTGAATGTAGGTCAAAGGTCACAGTAAAAAAAAAAATGATAGGGAAAATCAGGTCAAATGTGTGTGAGGGAGATGGGGTTTGTTGTGCCTGGCACCATTTGTTTATTTATTTATTACAATATTATTTTACTGGTTCTGCCCACTTCAGATCATATTGGACTAAATGTGACCCCTGAACTAAAATGAGTTTGACACCCCTGATGTATGTTAATTTAGCCCATAAAGACCTAAACATCCACTGTTAACTAAATATCGACTGATCTAAAATATTTATATATTCTGATCCACTAATCCTATCAATATATGTTAATAATTAGTGTAAAATGCAGATATGACTCAGTTGGATCTTCAGAGGTTTCATAGTAAATGTGGAAACAGTCATTTTCTACAGCAGTGATTCACCAGTAAAACCCATGACGTTTAATAAATGACAGTGGATGCTGATGTTCAGCTATTTTTATTTAGCGGAAAGGGTCATATTTTCATAATTTATTTGTTTTTGATTTAATAACCCTCAACTTTAATCTGAGTTTTTGCGAACATCTACATGATCAGTGAAATAAATATAGAAAAATACCAGATTTATATTACAACAAGTAGTGATATATCATTTTAGAAAGCTACAGAAAAAATCATTCAGGAATTACCACAAAAGTCGTACTGGGTCTTTATGGGTTAACCTGGCTGCTGGTTTCTTTTTCCCTGTTTTCCTTCCTCAGGTTGGAGATCGTGTCATCGTGCTGAACCGCAGTGGGGTGTGGCAGGAGGTGGTGGTGGTCCCTGCTGAACGTGCTTTCATTATGCCCGAACAAATGAGCTTCGAGGAGGGTGCTGCTCTGCCCATTAACTACCTGACTGCCTACCTGATGCTGTTTGAGATGGCCAACATTAGGCCAGGCAAGAGCGTCCTCATCCATATGGCAGCAGGTACGTATGAGAACATACTGATACACGAGGCATTAACTAGACTGTTTCCCGGGTAACCTGTGAAAAGACAGGCAGTCCTTTCCTGCAGGGTCACTAATCAGATCTTTGAATGCAAACACCTTTCTTTGATGAAAATAAGCAGCCTGGACACCATGGGTCATAGGTGATGATAGAGAGTATGTTTGTTAATCACAAATGGCCAATAGGATCTTCCGCAGCTATGGTTGCTTTGGCAACACGTGACAGTTCTGATGGGGGCTCCACTACTGTGATGCACATACATATGGCCCACAAATTAAATATGCAAGGGATAATGTATTGTCCACACGTTACTATCAGAAAAATATTTCCCGAGGGGGCCCAACAACACCCCTCCGCCTTCGCCGTTGGGATGTTGTTCCGCCCCGAAGGGAAATAGCTTTCAATATTCACGCGTGGGCAGTACATTATCCTGCTTATTCTACGGGTTATTACAGCGTATTACTGCTACTACTCTAACAGATTGAATAAAATAGCCGTTAAAATGGGGCGAATATTTACTTTAAGAGTAGCCGAACTACCTGCGGAGTGATATGGTACCGTGAATCTGAAGTGACAAAACTCGTTGCTATTGGCAGATAGATAGATAGATAGATAGATAGATAGATAGATAGATAGATAGATAGATAGATAGATAGATAGATAGATAGATAGATAGATAGATAGATAGATAGACTCAACACCTACAGTACATCAGATGAGACATTTCTGTTGGAATACAGGAAAATGACCTCTTATATTCCTATTTTTACTAAACTTAAAGAAAAAAGTGTTTAATTGAGGTTTTTTTCTTATAAAAAACAACAGACGGCAAATATAAAACTGCACACACTGAACAAAACAACATAACAGTATAAATCATTTTCACCTTTAACCTGTTCCTTCCCTTCCTTTTTCTTTTGTCCGTTAAGCATACCAAGTTCCAAAGTTCATAATTGGAGAACCACAAAGATAAAATGAATCAAATACACCTCATTTGAAGGGTAATAACTAATACTTCCATAAATTATTTTAGTATGTAAAATATATCAGGTTGAATTTAGCAGAAAAAAAGATTTCTTAATTTATTTTACCCACTTTTGAACAAGAATATATTTAATCATGGAAAGGAGCAGTAATACGACCACATGGCAACAAACAGGAAGTCCCATTACCTTCAATCCCTATCTGTGTGATCCTATTACTAGTTATATACTGTAATATAAACCATAAAATAAAATTAGCAACTCAAGTGCTGAGAATCTCAGCTTTCTAACAAGGCACAAGAATCGCATTAGTGATTAATATAAAGTGGGGACATAAAACCATAAAATGTGATTCAGATATTATGACTTTAAAAGACAGTCTGTGTTCAGGTTAACCATTCTCTATATCCTCCTAAGATCCACTAATGTATTTTTGTCCTCCATAGTGGACAGGAGTTTGACAGCTTTACTTTAAAATTTAATTTGAAAAAGTCCACGGAAAAGGGCATTACATAAAAAAAACTTTACATTAAAAAATGTATTTGAAAAAAAAAACACCAACTGTTGCATTATGCCGTTTCTAATTAAGACCAATATTTACTGTTGGATTTTCCAATAATGAAGTGTGACTCTAGGAGCTGATGGAAAACCTGTGTGAGCAAAGGAAATCCTGGGCAGACGTGTCTCCTCAGGGACACAACTGAATAGATTCAGATTTTTTTTACCCTGTGATATATATTGTGATATAGAAAAATACTGTATATAACAGTTGCCAACACAAATGGTCAAACAGATTAGTGGTCGACACAGAGCATTCATTTCAGTATCATCCTTCTTGTCGCCGAAATAATTAAATAAAATGAATAATTAAAAATACATACTTACATATAGACATACATACATATATAAAAAAATAAAATACAAATAAAAAAATACAAATAAATAAATATATAAAAAGAAATAATTCCACATAACTGATGTTGCTTTTCTTTTCTTTCTGGCACTGAGCTTTCATTTTGGGTGATTTTCTTTTGTTCGTTGCTCATTTTTTAGTCTTGTTACCAGTGACTCACTCCAAACTGGTTCAGAATGATTGTGATGTGCTCAGTGTCTGTTGGGTTCTATTGAAATTAGATGAGAAAATGTTGAGCTCATTTGCTATTGTGCAGTCGATGCTCAAACAATATACTGTACAGCTGTACTTTCTCCCCAAAACACACATTACTTTATTCCATAGATAAATGGACTGCACTTAAATAGCGCTTTTCCACCTTCATGGTGCTCAAAGCGCTTTATATTCGCCTCACATTCACCCATTCACACTCATTCACCAGTAGGTTTTTGTCAGTCCTATTGGGAGACTAAGTCAGGGTTCAGTGTCTTGCCCAAGGACACTTCAACATGTGGACCTACCCTTCGATTATTGGACAACCCGCTCTACCAACTGAGCCACATCACCTGGAATAAAGGAACCTTCTAATTTCCCACAGAAATTATTCCAAGGGTCCACATATAGTAGTCATTTAAAAATGTTAAGCAAACCACCCAAACCTATCCCAGATGTCACATGACCTAATAGTTTGATAACAGAGATTCTCACACATCAGAAGATAGAAGCCACTTTCAGATAAAAATAACCACAGCAGGTACAATAACTCATTTGTTCAAAATATAAATAGCAAACAGCTGATCTGAACCTTTATGTCTCATAATTATCCACAGAGGAACCATATTCCAACAAACACAGTCCAACAAAAACATCCAAAACAAGCAAAAAAAAAAAAAAAAAGTCCAAATGTAGTCCATATGTGGTCCAAAACATCAATAAATATCCACAAATGGCTATTGCATCATTTAACAGGACCCGCCTCCAATGTCCTAGTTTTCCATCTTAATATTTTCATTTATAATATAAGCAAACACCAATTACATGTTATCAAAATGGTTCAAGGACAGCATTCAATTTACTTTATTAAGAAATTTAGGTGAAATTGAGTGGAAGTTTAAAGTGTTAAGTAGAAAACCCACCTTATGTAGACAGACAGGTGTAAAATAGTAACAACAGAGAATTTTATAATGTATATGTAATTTTGCTCAAGCTTCCATTGAGATGACATTTTGATCATTTGCAACCCCGCCCCCCCACCCCACCCTTCCTCTTTTGATATTTAAGACTAACTGAGGTCCTGCTGACACTTCCTGTGAGACACTTAAAGGTGTGAATACAGTCAGGATGTAATGACATCAACTCAGTCAGATTGCATTCAGAGGTGTTTCCACCTTCTTTTAGTTCTCTGAACACAAATGCATTGTGGGATGGATTGAAGTTGTATCTGCAAATGAAATGCTTTCAACCAACAAGGACAATATTTTTAAAGGATATTTTACAATTTTCATATTTGTAGTGCTCTATCAGTCTACTGCTTTAAGGAAGTAGAATATCAACAGTTTGCATAATCTCATCAGTCATATTTTGAGTTGAAAATTTAATGAAATAATTGTGGCCATACTGACATTGAAAGTGTATTGATTTGATTCATAACCAAACTCATTCAGTGAGAGAATACTCCCTCTTAAAAGCTTATCCTGATATTTGAGCTGCATATTGAATTACATTTGCAAATAAATATGACAAGAGAAGCCTGTTACTGTTGGAGTGAAAGCCTGAGCTGTGCATTAGGCTACAGACGAGTGTGTTTATTTGTATTTGGAGGGAAAAGGGACACAGGGATACTTTGTTACCCTTGGTGAGAACAGTACTAATGGTTGTCCACTCACAAAAAATACATTTTAATGTGTGAACAGGTCACATTAAAGGTATTCATAGACAAATGTGTGCTTTTCTACACAGTACCATTACTGTTACTACTAGCATAAATGCTCTACCATTAGTAAAACATTATTTCATGTCTAGCCTTAAGCAGTAAGTAGTCCTGCAGCTGGTTTATGCAGTGTCAAGTCATCAGTTTTAAGTATCTGTTAATAATTGTTGGAGGTTTCTGGTCTCGTGTACACATACACCAGTGGAAAAAAAGTTGTTGATATATTTCCTTAAAAATTATTCTTAAGTCACTGAAATCTGCTAAGTATTGTTCGTTTCTCCAAATCTAGATGCTCCCTTCTGCACATGCTCTGTTCTGTTGAGGTTAAAACTGGATGTTTCAGTAGAAAAACATAAAGGACATGACATGTTGAAATTCTTAATAATTACATTTTTAATATTTATCAATTATCAATAAACAGTGGGCAATACAGTTGTGTAATGATTAGCACTGATGTCTCACAGCAAGAAGGTCCTGGGTTTGATTCCAACACCAGTCGGTGGGACCTTTCTGTGTGGTTCTCTGGGTACTCCCACCATCCAAAGACATGCACTGATAGCTTAATTGGTTAATTGAAATTACCCATAGGTATGAATGGGAGAGTGATTGCTTGTCTCTATATGTGCAGCCCTCTAATGTTATAGCAGGATTAGGCCCCCAGTGACCCCTGTGACCCTAGTGAGTATAAAGTGAGTTCAGAAAATGAGATGAGATGTGATTATTAATAAAGAGAAACAACAAAAATCACTTGAATCAGTTTGTCTAATGCAGCCACATTTTTTGAAACACAATATTTTTTTGTACAAATATTTCATGAGAATAGAATTACTTTTTTGATCCCACAGCCTGGAAATAGCATTAGCATAAGAAAAACAACCATAAGTAAAATAGGTGCAATGACATAGTATTGTGTCAAGACAGATAACTGTAAAGTGTAAAGTACATAAACAATATATATACAGGATTATGTACAATATTGGGAATTTGTAAAAAAAAAAAAAAAAAAAAGTAAAGATGTGTGAAAACATTTTTCTATTACTGTGTGATTGTTTACTTGCACTTTTTTCATTATTATTTTATTTTATTTTATTTTAATTATATACCTGTTGTGAAGCATACCGAGTCTGCCTTATAACATGATATGCACTTTACCAATAATGATGAATTCAACTAATATTTTATCCAAACACGACCACACAATTTTAAGATCTGCACTACGATGCTGAAAATAAAGTAAATTTTTTCTTAACATGTTAAAGAACTTAAACCCTCAGGATTCCAGTTAGGGTGTGCAAAACCTTTTATACACTACCGTACATCTGATCAATTCTACTTCTTTTTCTGATTAGTTTATACAGTTAAGGTCTAAACTGTAGCACCTTTGCTCTTTACCCTGTTTAAGTGGCTCTCAATTAATTTTTCCTCCTATAATAAGTAACCGTACCACATTACTGATTGTCATCTTTTTTGCCCTTCAGCACTTTATTGTTAATGCACACACACACACACACACACACTCATATTTGCGCACACCTCCTCTCTAGTTTTATATTAACAGTGCAGAACATGATTATTTGCCTGATAAACCTGCAGTGAATTATCCGACTTCCTTCAGTTTACACTCAGTCACTACTATGTTTCCATCCAAACATTAAACGTAGATAAATAAAGTTAAGAACTAGACTGTAAATGCAGACGAGCACATATTTCCAACCTGTTATTGGAGGCAAAAAACTGTGATAAAAGTTGTTTAAGGACACTTGGACACAGCTTCAGTTGTTCGTCATCATACAGTAGGATATGAAAATGCTGAACTGGATGATGATATGCTTTCAAGACATGTTTAATTATAGTGATCATGAACAGATTCAGCTCCAAAATAATTTAAATGTATAGGTGTGGCATAAAACTGCAGAGATTTTAAAACTAAATTCAACTTTTTTTAGTTATCCTTACTAACAGTCAATCAATTTTATAATTTTTTTTCCAGCAACAAAGTAGCCAATAGCAAGAAAGTGAAAAGTGTTTCTCTATTTTTAATCAACATAGAGCATGGGTGTCAAATTCATTTTAGTTCAGGGGCGATATTCAGTCTAATATGATTTGAAGTCAGCTGCACAAATAAAATAATAATAGGATTTCTCAAATATAAAATAATAGGATGAAAACGTTTGAGTGAAAAAAGTATAATTCCGGAATAAAAATAATTACATTTATGAACTGTACTTAATATAATGTGAACAAATATGAACGACCTGTGAATTCTTAAGAAAAATGAGTGCAACGTTAATAATAACAAACTAAAACACTATTTTAAGCATTTATTTATAATAATAATAAGAATTAATGACCAGATGTTGAAAGTTTAGTGCTTCCTGAAAACTTTATTTTTTCACATTTTAATATTTATATATTTAAATGTATTTTTTTTTTATTGTGCATCTCTGATATAAGAAAGAAAACTTGAAAAAGATTTGGTAACACAAAGTATAACCCTCCCCCCTTTCTGAACCAATGGGACCCACTTACCAATCCAACCCAGATCTCAAAATGTGAAAACCAATAATACAAATAAATACATAGATGAAAATAAAGAATAGACAATTTTTTTTTTTTTATTATTTTCTGACAGTTTTATTGCAAAGAAAATATGAAGACACCAAAACATCCTGTTGTAATTACTCTCTTAAAAGGGTTAAAATATAGGTATTATGACTCTTTAACCATTACTTTCGTGAAATAAATGTTAATTCTTCCAGGTTTCATCATTATATTTGCAGGATTGTTTAAGTTTACAGAGTTAACTAAATTAAGGACACTGTTGGTTGTGTTTAGACTTCTCCCTCCAAATTTGTAGATTATTTGTTTTAGTATGACAGAATAAAAATATAGGTTTGGACTAATGTCAACAAATCTTTATTTTTTTTTTTGTGGTTGTGAGGATGTGGAGTTCTGTGGCTATTGAGGAGGAGACCTGTATATACAGTATTATTTTTTTTTCAATTTAAGAGTATTTAATGTAATCATTGTACTTATGGATTTTGGATTAGTTTTATTTTCATTGATTGTCATGTAAACAGTTTACTCTTAATAGCTGAAATGGAAACCTATCTGATATAAGCAGATGTTTCAAGAAAGGAGCAGGTATTATAATAGGTTTCTTCATCTTGCTCCTTCCTAATTATGTAGATTGGAATCAATAAATACAATGAAATTAAAAAAAAAAAAAATAGAGCTGAATACCCGACTATTTAAGTCTAAACTGAACCTTACAGTATTGTCTGTAATATTGCAGCAGCAGTGCATATAGGTCAGTATTTGACAAACACATCCAAGTGTACAGGTCAGCTACTATCAGCATCTCTTCCACCATCATGGTCGAGTGGTCCTCTGCCCCCCAACCCCCCCCCCCCCCCCACCCCCCCCCCTCCTTTCTAAGGTGATATTTCAGTGTTGAGTGGGAGGCTGTCAGCTGACCTGTAAGAAAACCACATGAGGCCAGGGTGAAGAGGAGGGCAGGAGGGATTACTGGTGTGTGTGCACACTCACACAGCCGCCATCTGAAGCAGTAAAAAAAAACAGAATACAAGAAATCAGTTCTTTTAAGCATCACTATCACTACTTTTAGATACTGATCTGGTTCATATAAGTGACCTTTTATTTTGTAGTATGAGTCTACCTGTACTCCACAAATATTACTTTTTTTTTTTTTTTTACTTGAATACTCGTGTTTTTATCATGTTTGTTTTCTATGAAAAAAACAAATATAAAAAAAGATTGAAAAAAATATATATATTTGATATTTTAGACCAGAGGTGTCAAACATAAGGCCCGGGGGCCAAATGCGGCCCGCCTAAGGGTCCCATCTGGTCCATGGGATAACCCTAACCCTAACCCTAACAAACAAAGATCATAATTCAGGTTCCATCTCAAATGGATCAGACCAGTAAAATATGAAAATAACCTATAAATAATGAAAACTGTAGATTTTATTTTTGTTTTAGTGTAAAAAGGGAAAATTACATGAAAGTCTTTATATTGACAAACTATGTTTTTACAAAAAAGTGAACAACCTGAAATGTCTAAGGAGACATAAGTGTAATTTTACCAATATTCTGTCTATTACTATATGTGTTATGTGTTTATAATTGTAATATTAGCTGCCAACTGAGGCAAAATATTGTTCAAATTGCACTCATTTTTCTTAAGACATTTCAAGTTTTTCATGTTGTTCAGATTTTTAAGGAAACTTTGTACCATAATGTAATTGTACTTTTTCCACCACTGTTATTATTTGACTGATTCGGCCCATTTCAGATCATATGGTGTCGAATGTGGTCCCTGAACTAAAACCAGTTTAACTAAACTAACTAAAGTCAGTATTGTCCATGAAGTTACAATAATATATTTAGAAGCAACCCTTGGATCCCTAAAGAGAGTGTTTGCCCAAAATGGTCAAGGTGTCTGTTATTTTAGTTGCAGTAGAATGATCATCACCACCTTAGCACAGTGAAAACTGTGTGTCAGGGTATGTAAACATACAAACAATAAGTCACCATACAGTCGTCACAGTACAATCTTTATATTTTTGCATCAATATTAAAACAAACCTTCATTTACTCAGTGTTTCATACACATTAATACAAAGTTACAACATTGACCTACATTCACCAAAATTTAATAGGATCTATTTTAGACCATGTTGCACCAGACAGACTCCAAAATAATTCCCCTTTTTGTGGGTGGGGTAAAAATCATTTGTCATTTGTCTGATGCACCTACATCTTTTGAAACACCCACAAAAAAAATGTGTAAATATTTCATGATAATATTGGAAACTGTGTAAAATTCTATGAGTGTCTGAAAACTTTGTTCCACTTTTGTATATGTTTTTGACGGCAAGTTATGAAAAATCTATTTGCAATAGATTTCCGTGAGTTAAGAATGATTTTAATGGAATATTTCACAAATGCATGGGGTGTTCAAAAACATTTTACCAATACACAATATTGCAGATGTGCAGATACCCACACACACACACACACACACACACACACACACACACACACACACACACACACAATTCAACAGAAAATTGTGGAAAAGAGATTTTTAATCTGTTTTTTTTTTTTTTTAAACTTCTCCTGATATAGCATGTCTAACTGTATCAGGCAGGGTGTTCCATTTTTGTGGGTGTTCCATTTTTGTGGAGCATTTACTCTTAAAAACGGCCTCCCCTTTCTTGGGTCTTTCTTGAATCTTTTCCATAGAACCTTCTTTATTTATTTCTTGGTGAATATATTATAATTGGAAGCAGCATATTCTGCTGTTGCACCTGCAGGTCACCGTTAATGAGTAAATCTTCCAAACACAGCACTGTTAATGGTTTAATTTCTCAGTCCTAATTGTTTTTCCTCTGAGGAGTCACGCATTAGCTTAGAACCTCCTCTACATATGTGAAACACCCGGAGTGTTTGCTTTTATCACGTCTGTTTTCATCTGTAGGTGGTGTGGGTATTGCTGTTACCCAGCTGTGTCAGACTGTGCAGGATGTAACCGTTTTTGGCACAGCGTCTGCAGCCAAACATGAAACCATCGTCCAGGGCGGTGTGACGCACCCCATCGACTACCGTAACAAAGACTATGTAGAGGAAATCCGTAAAATCAGCCCCAAGGGTGAGATTGGGGGGGGGGGGGAATCTTTTGACAAGTCATCTTTTTTTGTTGTTTCTAAAATACTAAGTTATTTGCAAAATACAAAACATCTTACTGTACGTTTCTCCTTCTGTCCTTTGAATGCTTTGTCTTTTTTTTTTTTTTTTTTCTGTAGGAGTGGATGTCGTCCTTGACCCACTCGGAGGTTCAGACACTCAGAAAGGCTTCAGCTTGTTGAAACCTTTGGGCATACTTGTAGTGTTTGGTAAGACTGAAAATGTCCTACACAACATTTGTGATTTATTTACATTGACCTTAATTATCCTTCAACCTCTGACACGTCAGCGGTGACACGTTCTGAATTTCTGATTGATTTTAAACCTTTGTAAAAATTCAACTGTTTATTCAACGGTTCCACTTCCAATTGTTCTGATTGAATAGACCTGGTTCTTTCCATAGAGGTTTAATTCTGACAGTTTTTTCCTCTGATTTCAGATGATAATTAAAATTTTAAAGTCAGAAATCTGGCTTTTTCCGTAATTCTGTTTTTCTTATATTTCTACCTTTTTCTATAAAAAAATAAATTAAATATCTGAGACACTATGCATAAGCTATTTACACATACCCACTGCTAACAGTTTACCCATATTTAAAGGGTTTAAAGGTCAAAATCACATTATTGGCTCTAATTCAAGAACAGGTTGTCATAGAAACTTGAGATGGGAAGAAAATAGGGGTGAGATTAGTTTTTATTATCATTTTAATTTGCCTAAGTGGCTCAACTTCTTTTTAATTTTAAATTTAGTCTGTTTTGCTCATGAAATGTAATATATTGTGGCATTTTAGTAAACCATCTAAAGCAGAGGTGTCAAATTCATTTCAGTTCAGGGGCCACATTCAGCTGAATTTGATGTTAAGTTGGCCAAAGCAGTGAAATAATAACATGATAATACATAAATGATGTTGACTCCAAACTTTTCTCTATATTTTACAACAAAAAAGTTCAATTAAACAATGAAACATCAACATACTATCCTTTCAATGTGAATAACATGAACAAACTGAATGAATGAGCATAATTAAAAAAAATATTATGCTTCTGTTTATTATTTTCACATGTTTATTATAACATTCAGATCTCAGTGGATCTACAAATGCACATAACATTTAATATCAGGCAGAATATTGTTAAAATCGTACTTCTCTTAAAACACATTTCAGGTTCTTCATATTTGTTCAGATTATTCAAATTTTTTTCCCCAAAATTATACTTTGTTTTACTGCAAATATGTGAAAATATTAAAATTTTACAAAGAGAAAAATTTTGACTTGTAAATTCTTATGATAGAATTTTACTGGTCTATTTTGGCATTTCACAAATTCATCCCCAGGGTCGGACTGGATCCTTAGCCGGGTCGGATTTGGTCCCCAGGATGCATTTTTGACACCCCTGATCTAAAGGGTTTAGGAAAATCTCTTCATTGTAGTTTGACAAACTAGGTGACCTTATACTCTATCTTGCTTAGGGCCCCCACGAAGCTAGAAACGGCCCTGTATTTGATCTCTGCGTAGCTAATGTGAATGTATTCTCTGATTGACTTTGTTTGACTGTCATCCCAGGTGCAGCCAATTGTATAACAGGTCAGAAGAAAAGCCTGTTTGCCATGGCAAAGACCTGGTACAACCAGCTGTCGCTCGGCACCATGAAACTGATGCAGGCCAATAAGGCCGTCAGCGGCTTCCACCTGGGATACCTGTCGGATGAGGAGCTAATCTCTAAGAGTATGGACAAGCTCCTGGAGCTCTACAGTCAAGGAAAAATCAAGCCACGCATCGACTCATGTTTCCACTTCGAGGAGGTCAGTCTGTTAATTAGAGAGAAAATGATGATGAATGCAGGTATTGAAATACCTCCTAGTAGTGTTCAACAGAGGAAAGACAGAAGCTTCCGCTGCTGATGTTTTCCTCTTTTCCATCACTCATATGGTAGATGAGCACATCTCGGTCGCATCAGATGACATGGTACTTAATGGTCGTTGCTAGGTGATGCTCTAAATTGTTGCCGTGGCATCAGCTACTAGTGGGGATATCTGTGTTTCCAGTTTCTCTGGTGGTCCTCAAGAATAGACTGGAGTGTGTGTTAATAAAACAGGAAAGAAACAGCTGAGGCAAGAAATGAATTATGGAATAGTATAGATACACAGCACAAATATCAGCTGTTTTGAATAGATAAACAAAAATTAAAAAAAAAACAAAAAAAAAAACCTAAATGTTTCTTTTTGCATGTCAGTCATTAATGTGTTTTAATTATTTAAGACAAACTTGAGGATATTTTATTTTATTTTTGCTTCTGAAAAAACATTTAGCAAAAATCTATTGCACAATAACGATGACAAAAAGTTCCCATGAGCCTTCGCTATTCTCTAATGTCATCAAACCAAAGATAAATTAGTCACAAAGATAGTGCGGTGCATGATTTTCTAATGATATCTTCACTTCCTGTCTCCTAAGTGGGTGTGGTCAGGGTGTTAAATGTTAGATAATAAGAATGAAACTGTAATTTCTATAATAATATGATTTGCAGTTAGGTCATTTCTATAATCATAATCATAATCATAATAAACTATTTTTATTATTCTACTTGTTTTTACCTCCACTCGACAATATTTATGTAAGGTGGTACATCTCAGAAGTGTTAATGCAATTAGAAAATAGTCTGAAAATATACTGGAAAGTGGTCCAGTATTTACTTCTGTGTAATTCACAATGATTGCTTCCACTGGAATGAATGGGAATATTTTGCTAGGACAGTTGAGAAACCAGTTGACTGTCCATGAAACTGTCTTCTTGTTAAACTCAAATTTTTTTTACGTTTGATTTATTCGCTCTTGAAATGTGAAAATTTCTACTGTGCACTTAAGTCTAATATCCTCAAACTGACTATTTTTGTTTCCCATAGTAGCATTTTTTGTAATGTATTTCTAAGCATTGTCAATGCACATCCTGATTATATGTGTTTTCCCAGGTGGCCGATGCCATGAGACGAATGCATGAACGCCAAAATATCGGCAAAGTCATCCTTCTTCCTGAACCTAAAAAGGAAGAAGAAAAGCCAAAACCTGAGCCAGGAGAAAATGTGGAAAAAACTGAAGCTGGTGCAAAAGAAAATAAAGAAGTAGTCACAAAGGAAGTGACAGCAGAAGAAGATTGAGTAAGAGTTGTTAAATAAGGCATATTTTCAAACACTTCCACAACAACTTTCCCTGTTTGTAAAAAAAAAAAAAGAAAAGAAAAGAAAGAAGTATTAGGAATTCTTCAATTTTGTCAGTATTTTTGAAAGATTTGTTGTGCAATATGTGTATAGTGCAGTGTCATGGAGCATGTGTTTTAAATAAAGTCAACTGTATTCTCTAACTTTTCCAACTGCAATCAGTCATGATGACATCAGTTCTTGGAGTTTTGTGAGATTACAGCTTTGAAGTGAAGATTTAGTTATTGTTTCCTAGTTTGTGATGCACTGTTGAAATGTCTTATAATGAGAAGTGAGTCACAACATTACATCAACTCCCCAGGGAAATCCTTGGTCAGACTTCTCTTGTAGTTTAACTCTTTGTTGGTCACACTATAAAAATCACAATAATTATTTGGGTTTTTTTTTTGCCTTTTCCACCTCACAGGAACTATTATAACATAAAACATATATTTATAAAACATTTTTTACCCTAAATTTAACTTGCGTATTAAAACTCAAACATCAATCTTACCAACATCATTTGTGACTTGGTTCAAATTCGATGTATTAGCTCTTTGTATTTGTATCATTAGTGATTAGCATTAGCAATTAGCATTAGCATTTCAAGACCCTTTACTATCATCTTTACTATTTGGTTGAGCTTGTTTTAAAAAAAAATATTACATGAATACCACAGTATTTCTGAAACATGAAGAGGATTATGTACAATAGACTCTCTAAAAGTTAATAAAATGAAAACAAAAAAATCAAACTTGCCTGCAATTTTGTGTCCAAAAGAAAAGATCACAGTAGAGGTGTTGTCATGGTTACGATCTTCTTCCTTGGTGGTATATATACACTAGCATAACCTAAATATATCATTGACTGCCCAAGAAGTTTGGTGTCAAAGGACTTAAATTTAGATTAAATATCAGGGTTCAAAGTTACCTCTACCAAACAGTTGTGCTGACCAACAAAGGGTTAATAGTAATATTTTCCTTCGTCCGTTTTTGTGCCAAATTAAAAACAACTCACCAAAGCCAACTGTGAATAACAATTAGACTTAAAAAAAACATTTAATATGTCATGTAAAAGCAGCTTTTGTCTTTCCTCTGTTCATATTATTCTGTGAATTACAGCAGTGCAGAGGGGGTTAAACTTAAAAAAAACCTACAATAGTGCTTCGCTTTCATGTTACATTTATCCTAATTATGCTTTTTTTTAAACAAACAGATGACTTTATGTGTTGTTTTTAATCGTAAAAACACTTTTATTTTCAAGCTTTAACACAATATAGCAGAGGATTATTTAGCTTTCATTTTATTCTCCAATATTTTCCACAGTACTTCATCTATTTCTGCAGACGGATGACCTCAAAGAGAGTCTGGTCTTAGTAACTGAAATATTTTGTCCAGCTGTGGGTGTAATTCAATGCTGTGACGCAGAAAACGCTATCGAAGAGAAGAACACTTTCCCTCTATCCACCACCAGAGCAACCCCTCACATTCCTCTCTCCACTCTCTCTTGTCCTGTTTTCTGTCCACTTTTCTTTTTTTTTTTTTTTTTTTCCTGAACCAGAACTCAATTTAAAGTTTCCTTTTTAACCACTTTACTTTGGTTTTGATGTTTGAAACACACTTGTGAGGATATTTCCACAAAGAGCTTTATGGTATTTTCACATGCGACATTCTTTCTTGGCCACTTGGATAAGTATTGTTAAGTTTGGCCAGGGTTCCTTCTCCTAGTCTGAAGTAAGAGCTGATGTGGATTTATAGAAGGAGCTGGAGTCTCATTGTGCTTGTGTCAAATTATCTAAAAAATTATCTGTAAGTTTGTGATGATGTTATTCTGTGTTTTAGGTGCATTAAAAAAAGGCAGTAATGTGTCCTATGGATTTCACAGATATATACAAAGAAAGTAAATAAAAAAAGCCACATTTGTAATATTGAACAGTTTGTTTCATTATAAACATTTAAATGCATTTCACAGTCAGGAAATATACACCATTCGGATTTAACCCACTATGGGACTTATTAGGGAAATTAATTAAAAGAAAAAAAATGACCTTTGATTTTAAATGTAAGGCCTAAAGTAAATTTCCTATTTTCACTTTACAAAATTGACCTTTGACCTTTATTTTATTTATAAATGCCTTTGTCCCATTAGGGTATATATTTTTTCCCATTACTTCTTAATGTAAAAAACAAATGATAAAACAACAATAGCATCATGATCCTTGAACATATTTGATTGAAAAACACTTAGAACATTTTATTTCAGAATGATTACAAAATCATAAAAAAAATACATGAAAATATTCATATTCCTTATGAACTCTGAAAAGTTGATGAACATATGGTTAAATGGATGACTACAAATTAAATGTGGTTCAATAGGTGACCATTAAGTGTCATTATTTTCTGAGTCAATTTTTATTCTTATTTTTATTTATTTATTTGTTTTTTACTTTTTAACTCTTTTAACAAAGGATTTTGTAGATTTCTTCATGTGAAATGACTAAAATTATTGAAAAAACTGTTTAAGCTATTTAGTAATATTTTTATTGGTGATTTATTTGTATTTTATAGCTTAAAAATGGTCTTATCATGACACAACTCATGCATTGACCCAACATGTGCTCTTGTTTCCTGTCCTTCTTTTTTGCAGTTCATGACATCAGGATTTTAAATAATATTTGATTTTATTGGTTAGACAGGATTTTAGTTTTTTAAATCACTACAAATGATGTAGTCCCATAGAGGGTTAACACTATAAATAATCCAAAAATAGTGTTTGTACCTCCACCATATCATTTTGGCACAAACTTTGACTAATACAATAACTCATACAAAAAGGGACATCTAGTGGTCATGAAAAAACAATGCATTTTAAAAGTCATTAAAATATTTTATATATATTGACTGTTATTTGTGCTGCGTTTCATCTAGACAACATAGAAATTCACTCATAATTATGCACACAATTGTTATATTATGTGTTTAACACTCAAAAGCGATAACTGAACATATCTATTGCTGTAAAATAACTGATAAATCTCTAATCATATCATTTTTAAAAACTGTCTCTCTTTTTTTCATCCCATTTGGACAGTCATAATTTATGCAAACAGATATATATAACTTTTTTCATTTAACCCATAAAGACCCAAACACACACTGCAGACAAATCATTTACTGATATAAAAAGTTAAATACCTATTGATCCACTAATCCTATCAATACATGTAAATAATATACAGTTTATTGTCTGTTCATAGTCATTAAATATGACCCATTTGCATGTTCAGAAGCTCAATAGTTACCATGGAAATGCAATCATCGACTACAACATTGATTTACCTGTAAAACCCATTGAATTGAATCAATAACAGTGAATATATTTTACTGGAAAAGTCACTTTTTTCCACCATTTTGTCTGTTTTTTATATAATAACTCCCAACTTTATTGAGCTTTAATGGACTTCAATTATAATCAATAAAAAGCCCATTTTCATGT
Organism: Siphamia tubifer; assembly: GCA_020466265.1. Classification (NCBI taxonomy): domain Eukaryota; kingdom Metazoa; phylum Chordata; class Actinopteri; order Kurtiformes; family Apogonidae; genus Siphamia; species Siphamia tubifer. Next base: position 22,525,803 of record CM035801.1, on the reverse strand, counting down.
AGTACATAAGTACATAAGAAAAGTTAAAAATTGGGGGGGGGGGGCAGCACTGGGTCTTTATGGGTTAGCTAAATATAATTAAATATAATGAAAAACACCTTCAACAACATTAAAATTAAAAATTAAAGGTCTTAACTTACTTAGTGAAGATTATAAATAAGTACAGGGAAAAATATCTGGAATCTGTTTTAGTTTTCATTTCAGTAAAATGATCAATTCTCAGACAAATAAAATGTAAAATGTGGATTTGAAAAGGACCAAAAACAACTGATGGTGATCAACAAAAAATAATTGAAACCAGATTAAATTCATGACAGGCTGAGGTCTCAAACAAAAAGTAAACCTACTGTAACCATATTAATTTATTTTAAAACAGCCAAACACATTATTTCCAGACTAATATTTAGAAATCAAAGCTTTAAATACACTTATTTATCTCTATATATATATATTAATCATTGAAATTATATTGTACAACAGTGTCTTTGTTGTGTATATGTTAAATTTATGATGCTTAAAAAGGATTTTATATAGTTTCTGACTTAAAGGTGGATGAGTTATTTTTATGTGGAAAAAACACAGTTGATAAAAATGTCCAATTATAAGCTGTTTTTATATTTGTTTTACAATATTTTACTATATAAAAAATGTGAACTTAAACATATTGGAACAACATTAAATGTATTAAGAGAAGTGCAATTTTAACCATGTCATGCTTTTGTTGATCCACTATGATCTGTACGTTGTAATTGATGAACTGAGGCACATTAATGTTAAAACTGCACTTATTTTTCTTAATAAATTTCAGCCTATATATTAACATTGGTCACATTTTTATGAATCATACTTTGTAGATATAAACATTTTTATAATGTAATTGTACTTTTCCCACTGTTATTATTTTACTGGTCTGAACCACTTCAGATCATAATGTTCTGTATTTCACCCCTGAATTAAAGGGTTTGAAACCCCTGCTTTATAGTACATGTGATTATACCTTGTCCAGCAGGGGTCCTCATCTGCTCACCTTTGTCTTTATACATTCAGTCACAGAAAAAAAAAATTATTAGACTACTATTGTTTTCTTCACTTTTTTCATTTTAGTGTCTGGTACAACTAAAGCTACATTTGTTTGAACAAATAAATTGACAACAAAAATAGCTCATAATAGGTTAATTTCAGGGCTGATATTTGTACTTTTTCCATAGTTTTCTTGATGATAACCAAAATCACTTCAGTTACATCAATAGCTATGACACTGTACTAAAAAACTGTACTTTTAAGCATTCCATCAAATAAAATAACCTTTATTTTCATTGTGCAAAAAACAATGAAATTGGTGGGGTGCTCACTACCCACAGTGCAAAGGGTAAATATGGAAGCATTATAAAAGGCACAAAAAAAGACAGTATATGCAGATACATAAAACTACACATAAGGGAAAAATAGAATAAAAACAGTCAAAATAAATAAATAAATACATAGCTTTTTATTGCAATTGGTGGCCCAATCTCCAATGTTGGGAGAGATTAATAAAATAGATTGATCAGATGTTATTTTCCAATCAGCTGCATACTAACATGATGTAATGAATAGTGCCCAACTCATCAACCCAATTATCTGATCTGCGTTTTATAAGTGTGATGTGTCCATGATGTACACTTTATATTGGAGACTGATCCAGCTCATCTGTGTTGTGTCCAATATATGTGTGTGTGTGTTCGTGAAAGCTTATCATCTCTCTCTCAGCCAGTCTTCCTCATATGGCTGATCAGGCCATGTCGACACATAACAGATACAATGCAGATCTTCAGATGTCATGAAATCTGTTGCAACTGATCAAACCCTATTTCTTGCTTTTCTAACAAGCTCAGAGCAGACTGATGGTTATTGCAATTTCCGTTGAAATGCATGCAGTAGGTTTGGAGTTTGGTTGACAAAGGAGTGTGAGAAATTAGGCTCCAGACCTGAAAGTCTATGTAGTCTGACACCTTCTGAGGTTGAGATCAGACAAAGGCCTAATTTGCACATTGAGTTTCTGTCCATCAATTTAATGGGACGGAAGTCAGACAATAAAAATGTATGTTTGAAATTTGCATTTGGCCCTTCCTCACATCTAAGGCCCAATCCACACTGAAACGAATTTGCCTGAAACCGATGTACCTTCTTGATGGATTGGCCTTTTGTTAAATTGGCACTGGTGTCATGGGTACCCCAAAATGATATGTTTGGAAAATGGGTTCCAGAGTGGGAAGATCTGGAGACAGTGCCATTTCTGAACCAATCTTGATGAGTAAAATGTGTGTGTTCACATCCACGTTATGACCACATGACCACAGCCTTACATTCATTCTCATCAGCCTGAAAAGCTTATCTTGTCCTGTTTGTTGAGCCGCATTTTGTAATAATGGTGCATTTTGTAATAACTGCCCAAAATGTAATAACTTTTGCATTTCATTTTGTAATAAAACCGTATTTTGTAATAAACTGTCATAATAACTTTTGTAATAAATTTTGCCGCATTTCGATTTCCAAAATATATTTCAAATATTTTAGTGTTTTCTTATATATTTCAAATTATCCATGTCTAATATGTCTAATTACCAGCCAAGCCATAAACCACTTGGAATGTTTCCCAAACAGCTCCTTGAGTTTTAATACAACACCACCAAAGCACCCTGCTGCTGCAAAATGTGAAAACGTATTACATAATCTGGCAAAATGTATTACAAAATGCATTGGGGCAGCTTATCACAAAATGCAGCACTTTATTACAAAATTAAATGAAATTGTTATTACATTTTGAATGTTTATTAAAAAATGCAACGTCATTATAAAATGCGGCTTAACACTGTTTAATCTGTTTTCCTTCCCAGATGATCACTTGTGGGATCCCAGTTCTGACATCAAACTGTTATGGTAATGTTTTGAATAATGAAAGAGAGACTTCAACCAGTGGACAATATTTTATTTCTTTGTAAATAAAGTTCATCTTTGGACACGAGTGGTGAATGTGAAGAAAAGACCCAAAAGATCTCACAAGATCCACCTTTTAAAGATTAAATTCCATTTTCAAGTGATACCTCCAGGTTCTTCAGAGGGGTTTTTGATAGCGATGAGCCTCAGGTGTTAACATACAGTCAACCTTTGTTACCCCAAGAAAATTGGCACAGAGTTGTGGGAGTTTGGGTAAAAGGTTTTGGAACGTTAAAACTGTATCGAACTCACAAGCAGTGAGGGGTATTTGGGAAACTAAGAATGCAATTGGGGGTGGGGTATTTGGGAAAGGACACAAGAGCAAAAGAAGAGAATCAGATGAAGATGTTAAAATTCTGTTACATGATACACAAAGGAGGTAATACTTGATTGCATACCCACTGTTTCTGATTTGATGGTCTAATAATTTTTTCCACAAATAGACTGGTTTCATAGCAGGGAGCCTCAGGTACTGACAATAGCACAGACCAGATAATTCAACGAATGCTTTAAGGGTTATCACACTTGTTTTGCAAGTTTTTATCCAAAATGTATAACATACAGTGTTTGTTTATAGGATCAAATTCATTTCTCAGTAGCAACATATACTGTTATGAACATTTTGGTTTTATATTATACATTTTGTAAGGATGATAATGTGAATTTTAGTAGTTGCTTTATATATATATATATATATATATATATATATATATATATATATATATATATATATATATATATATATATATATATATTATTTTTTTTTTATTTATTTTTTTTTTCATGTAGAAAATATTTTACTCATACAGTCTGATTCATCAAATCAGATTTTCCACATGTGATTCCAGATGCCTGCTTTTCTTCATTTACAGTAACTCTGTTAGTTTCCTATTCTACTGTTGAAGTTAAAATAAAGAGGAACTTCTCATGACCATCTCATGATGTTTGATGGATGATGTGAAGTTTTGCAAATCTTTCATATTTGCTTGACATGAACCTTTCAATTCCTTTTGTTGCACAGATGTGGTTAGATGTAAATTGTGATTTAATTGTGATTTTCTGCTCATCTCAGCAACATATGAAGTGGATTCCTGGCACCCAGTTTCATTTTTATTTAGAATGAAAGCAAAAGATGTCAGTTCATTAATGTATGCAATATAATGCATATGTGAAACAATTCAATTCAAATACAAATCCATTCATTTGTTTCTAATTACATTTCAATATATTAGCTTTTACTACACCTTCAAATATGTAAACAGTCAGCAAAAAACAGCATCTACTGATTTAATCTAAAATGTTGCATACACTTTAAAGACCTCTAAGCTCATCAATACATTTTAATAATTATCTGGAAAAGCAGTTTCTTTGCTTTTCACTGTCAACAGACATGATTTATTGGGACATTCAAACAAAATAAAGACTTCTATTTTCTGCAACAGTAACTCTCTGGTAAAACACATGTAGTTTGATCAATACAATGTTTGTAGATGGTTAAAGTAATGATATATTCAGCTAAAAAAAGTTACTGTTTCTTCAGTTTCTATATAACATTTGAACTTAAACTGAGCTTTAATGAGCATCTACATGATAAATTAAATTAAATATAGGAGAATGCCAAATTTTCACCACAAAATGCAAAATACAAAGTAAAATATTAGAATGATTGATCATAAATCACTTAAGAAATGTTGGTAACACTTTATAATACCTACACACATTCCACTATGTATTAATCATTTGATACCCATATACAAATGGTTTGTTCATGATATATTAACCATTTGTTACCTATTTGTTAATGTTTATTAATGTGTTTCTTATACACAATCATAAAGCATTTGTTCACATGGCTACAAATGGTTTGTTCATAGAAAAGAACAAATGCTTCGTTTATGATCAATTGTATATGAATAAACAAACAACAAACAAATGGTTAATACATAATGAACAAACATGAACAAATAGGCAATAAATGGTTAATACATAGGTATGTGTAGGTATTATAAAGTGTTACCGAAATGTTAAATGAAGGAAAAATGGATTTGAAACTTGTGCTGTCAAAGACACAACAGAACAGGGGTTACAGTTTGTGTAAAAAGGGTGGGGTAGCAGAGATGCACTGATGTGAATTCTTTTCTGCTTATTTTCCTCTTTCTCTATCAGTATAGATTGTACCTGTGGTTGTTAATCTCATCATGGGACCTTTGTACAGCAGGTATTTTACTTATGTTTCTGTTGAACTCTAAGCTGTCTGACACAGATGCCAGACTTTTACAGTATGTGGAACTCCTGCTTAGTCAGGAACCACAGAAATGCCAGCGGTTATTTTTAGACAGATATTTCCAACATAAGGCAAAGGGATGACTTGTGCATTTGGAATTACATACATAACATATAGTACAGTGCAGACATCCAAGTGTTTTTGCATGGTTGTTTCTTTATTAAAGGGGGTATATCATGCAAAATGCACTTGTGAATGTCTTTACAACATAAATTTGTGTTGTATGTGTGTGAGGAGACCCTTAAATCATGGGGGGCATCCACTCTCATTTTCTCCTGATCCATTTTTTGTAACTTGGAGGGGGTGAAAATGCTTTGTTTTGGATTTGCTATGCATCGTGCTTCACATGCATAGATTCATTTGAATACCCCAGCCCATTAGGTAACCCCACCTACTGGTCACAGCGTCCTCAGTTTGGAGATCCGCCATTATTCTCTATCGGTAACAGCTTCCAGCTTCAGAAGATGAAAGACTGAAGTGGACTAAATTTATTTTTGATGGACCCTAACCCTAACCAACTACAGTCAAAAGGAAAACCAATCACCAATCACATGAATGTGGTGTATAGAAAGTGTAGAGTCAAACTTGTCGCAGTTCCTACGTTCCTGAAGGCAACGTGATTGAGGGAGGTCCTCAGCCTTCTTTGTTATGCTGTCACGCATGATGCCACGCCCCTCTAAGTTGATGCCACGCCCCCCACGCAACATCAGGGCCAAAAGTCTGCGACTGAAAAAAAAAGATCTGAAAGTGAAAAAAAGATCTGAAACCAAAAAAATAAGATTTGAAACTGTAAAAAAATAAGATCTGAATCTGAAAACATAAAATCTGCAACTGAAAAAATTAAGACCTCAAATATCAAAATATATATGAAAGTGAAAAATGAAAATAAATAATTTATTCAAAAAAATTCCAAAACTGAATCAAAATTATATTTAACCTGAAAAAACCTTTCCTACACTTATTTTTAGTTTGAATACATTGTTGTATATTTCAAAGTTCAAGATCAAAACTTGAACTTTCAGTTTCGAATTTTTGTTTTTCAATTACAATTCTTTTTTCAAATTAGCAAAACATTTGGCCTGGATTTAGCTCCATAGGAGTCTGGAATCAAAATGGAAGTAAAACTAAAATAGTGGAGTGCTCTGGAGGCTGAGTTCATATCAGCCTTTTGTGGAGAGCAGAAGGTTATCAAAATAGTAGACAATATGTTATGTTATGATATCCTATAGAAAATAGGACATCATAACAGAGCTATCTGTCTAGTGTTGCTAAGCTGTTGTTTGCCCCTTTTAAAATGGTGGCACGTGTTACTAGGCGATGCGGTGACATGATTTTAAGTCAAGTTGGAACAAACATTTGTCTCCTTTTATGCATAGTCTTCAATCATGAGTAGTTATGCTCCTGTCCTGCAATAGTGTAGTGGTTAGTACCCTTCCTTGTGAGATTAACAACCCTGGTTCAAATCCAGGTAACAGCATTTATGGGCCTCATCTATTCTAAAGATAAATGTGGTTGTCATGACATTCTGATTATTAGATTTATCCTGCTAATGTTACTTACGTTTGCTTTCCTGTTAAATATGAAGTACATTGTGACATTGGCTGTAGTGTCTGTATTCTTCCCCAGATACCATTTTATTCTAACTGCAGGAAATGCTATGAGTAAGACACTGCTCTACTAATCAAAGTGCATGATGGTTAAAATATCCAATGACCTGGACTTGAACCGAGGTTGCTGTGGCCACAATGCAGAGCACTGACCACTGAACAATTCATAGTGAGCTGTTCACTGAAGGAGAGGATATCGTGGGAAACTACAGTAACAACTCTGACAGCATAAAACAGATTATTCCTCATGTGCTTGTATTTAATGCAAGGCACAAGGGACTATTGTTCATCATATTTATTTTTATATCCCAAATTATTACATTTTGGTGGTGATTAGTGGAGTTGTGTGTATGTGTGTGTGTGTGTGTGTGTGTGTGTGTGTATGTGTGTGTGTGTGTGGGAGAGGGGGGGGGTTTCCATTTGGTTGGTCATATAGCAGAAGTGAAAGTTAGACCTATCTCATTTAGGGCATTTAGGGGGGTGGTGGACTGATGTGCGTTCTCCAAGTGCTTTTCTAGTTTCTTGATAATAACCCAAATCACTTCAGTTCTTACATCAATATCCATGTCATTGTACTGATTGAAAACAGTGTTTTTAGGCATTACATGTTTTCTTTTCTGTCTGTTTTAATCACATGACACATACAGGAGTTAGTACTTGATTGCATTACCATTGTTTTGAGGGTCCAATATGTTTTTTTTTTATATGTTTTTATACTCTTGCTATAACAACACACTCATTTGTGGCCTAAAGTTTTTGCATCTCTCTCTTTAATGCTAATGCATGCCTGAAATGGACTGTAAATGTAACACAGTAGGTTACTTTATGGCATAAAGGGGTGATTAAGTTGGTAGCGAAAGACAAAGTGTCTTTTAATTGCAACGTGGGAGAAGCTGGACTCAACAATGCCCAGTAAAACAATGTGACAGCTGGAAGAATTCTGAAGGCAGAACACTGAGTATTTGTACTGTATATCTGTAGGTGACTGTGATGGTATGACATCACTGCTTGCTCCTCTCAGCCTGTCACCTCGATGCCTAATCAGAGCAATGATCAACACCTGTGCTCAGAGAGGAGATTACTTAAGCTCCTGCTGTTCCTCTCTCTCTCTCTCTCTCTCTCTCTCTCTCTTGCTCAGTCTCTCTCTCTCTCGCTGTCTGACCTGGCCTCCACACAGGTCCATGTTTTGGGTTTGGTTATGGTAGATTAGATTTAGTATTCATTACATTTCACACATACATACATGCCTATCCTACACCGCTGATTCTGCTGGTTTCCACACTCAATCCTTTATTAATTTGGTTTAACCTCATTTGAAATAATTTGGTTCAAATTTCATTTTATTTGGCATTTCTGATTGTTTAGTTTTGACTTAATTCAGTAAATAAACAACCTAATTTCATGATTTGGTCTAATTCACTTTTGCCTTTATCTTTGGTCAATAAAGACTGTTAAAAACTTTGCCATGGTGTTGTCTCCCTCTTTTGTTGTGACCTCCTGAGCTGCATCATGACAGTGACTATATGCACACTAAGCAAATCCTATATTTGACCAAAAGCTATTATGTTAAAAAATCCAGCCACTTCTGATTCTTAATTGTATGCGTTACATATATATTGAATAAGGGCCATTTTTCTGTGAAAAAGATGTTGATCAAAGTTTAAAATAAAGTCCTGACTTGATTGAGTGACTCCTCCTGCAGGATTATTAAGAGTCTCCATGTACAGTGATAGAAAAGTCTCTGTCTCAAATCTAATCTTTTCACTTCTGTGTGAATCAGACCTTTTTTTTTTCATGACCATGTGAACAGCATCAGTCAGCTGGACTGTGAACTCATTCTGTCTGATGAGGGTTCATTCCATACGTTCCATATGTACAGACTTGATCTAATGGAATGTGGAATGTGACCTCAGTCTGAACCAGAAACAGAATTTATCACTCTTCTTCACTTAAATTGATTAGTAACAACTCTACACTAAAATTATATATATATATATATATATACAGTGTGTACCCTGCCTTCACCCATTGTAGCTGGATTAGGCTCCCAGTGACCCCCATGACCCTAGTGCACAGTAAATTTTGCAGTGTTAAATCAACACTTAGAGAGTTTATTTAAGTTCTTCTAGAGTGTATTTGGTCCCATTGTCTCCAAATTAACACTGCAAATTCTACAGTGTGAGGATAAAGCGGGTTCAGATGATGAGATGAGAAGCATTGTGAAATTATGGGAAAAAAATTGCTGCTAACATACACACATATATATATATATATATATATATATATATATATATGTATGTTAGCAGCAATTTTTTTTTCCATTATTTAATGCTTCTCGTGTAGTGGCCATTAATCCTTTAACTCCTGTTGCGTCAGCGCTGACACATTCTGAATGGATTGTTCAATTTAAATATTCAGAAAAAAATCTTTTGAATCTGTGTTTTTACTGAGTTTTGTTCGTGTAACTAAACTATGGAGATAAACAGATGTCAAAAAGCAACTGATTCAGAAAAAAGAAAAAGCCAAAAGTTACTTCTTCTAATTCTTTTTTTACTTAATTGTTTTGCAAATTGTTTCATGCTATTTGTTATTTTGTAAATATTCATTCATCGTTTCTTCATTTTGTTGCTTATTTCGTTTCTTCTTTTTTTTTTTTTTTAGTATTTTTGAGTGTGTTCATGTCACCTCCAAATGTGTTGGTTTATTAATATATATTTTTTTTCATTTTTATAGATCACTTTGTCTGTTTTTATTAATTTTGTTAATTATGTTATTCTTTCTTTTTTTTTTACTGTGGACCTGCTAAAGTCTCAGGAGTTAAATTGTTAAATAGTGTTATTTTTATTTTAGTGTTATTTTTTTACCAGTGTGCAGCTCTTTTTCCGGCGGTGCTTTTACTGTGAAGGTCCTACCGGAAGTGCGTGCTTTCCACTGTGGGGAGTCGACACAGCGGCTTTAAATGGGAATACCCTCTGAGCTGCTGTGGGAGTCTCCTTTAAAAAATCTTGCCGCGTCACGGGGATGCGGTTGACGGAGCCGGGTATCTAGCCTCTCCTCCTGCACATATGTCCTGCACTGGTAGGCCTGTATGCTTTTCTCTCTGCTCCTTCTGTCCATGTCCTCCTCTTTTGTCCTCTGTCCTCTGCGCTTTCGCCGATTCCATTGCGCCTTTTAATCTGTGCCGTTCCATACAAGGTCAGCCTGATGACTTTTGACAGAGCTGTGCTAAGGACTCACAGTGGTAACATCTCTTACACAAATAGCGCCCGAAGGTTATAATTAGACCGCTTAGTGTGTAAATATGTGCTATAAATAATAGAGCTGCTGAGGGACATCGGCCGTACGCGCACTTGGCACAATCCGTCGGTGCAGCCAAGACTAGTCCTTACATTTTTGAGCATTAATCCAACCGATATGTTGTTATTACGGGCCATTTCCCAATGACACTGAAGGTATTTCCACATCCACAAAAAAAAAAAAAAACACTCACTCTGATGAATAAATATCAGTCAGATCACAGATAAAAAAAACATTAATATGTACATTTCAACTCCTCCTGTAACGACTGAGAGTGAAGTATTTAATACTAAGTTAGACTTTTGGAAGTCTATTAATAGATGCTCTCTGCAAGAATGAGATGGTTTAGACAGCTGGTATGTCCAAGTCCAAGTCTACACACACTGTGTACTATTATGAACATCATAAACCATAGTAAACCAACTGCTATTATTGTATTACACTGATCTACAATGTTTTTTTTCATTTGTTTCAGACTTAAATGTGCTAAATCTTACATACTTTAATTAGACGAATCAGGAAAAAAAATACAAAAGTGCTGATTAGTTCATGTTTTTAATATATATGATGGTGTGTTATTCCACATATATGATGGTTTATGTACATGTATACAATGGATTAGTAAATACTCCACTAGAAAGAACCTGTAAAGTGAATGGATCACAGTGTTTTGAAGTAGATCTGGTAGATCTGAGACCAATATTCATTTGGACTAAAACCTATTCTCTAGTTGATTCTCAGAATTTCACACCCAAGACTTATCTTGGAAACTTCAGACAACCAGCATTTAAGACTTGGGTTTTCTTTATCAGTAACACACATGTGGTAAAATGTCAGCAGTTTTGTTCTGGAAGCCTTTTACTCATAGACCAGTGTTATAATAAATATGCCTGCATGTACAGTGAGATATATACCTAATTGTAGATTATCTTGGCTGTATTTACTAGTTAGATGGATGTTATGACCACCTCAAACAACACAGTATATATATATATATATATATATATATATATATATATATATATATATATATATATATATATATATATATATATATATATATATATAAAACTGTATTCCGTTTTTTATATTGCTTTATGATCCACACCTGCTTTTGCGATAATAGCCCACCGTTATGTAAATGTTTGCATTTTTTCTTCATTGGAAAGCTTTTTTTTTAATATGGTACAACCCCTAAATTTCCCATACATGCAACTAACTCTTCCACAAACTTATTGAAAATGTTAGACACCTACTTTATATCTGAAAGAGAAAAGAGGGAAAATTACATTACCTTATTCTTAAGCTCCTGTAACATTACTACTGGCTTTTATGTGCACTCTGTCTTTACATGTTCAGTCAATGTGGCCACTATCTCAGATTAAAAACTTATTAGAGCATCAAAAGCAATGATTATGCATTAAGTACTAACTCCTGTGTGTATCATGTGACTAAAACAGAGAGGAAAAAAACATGGAATGAATAAAAAGCACAGTTTTTGTCAGTACAATGCCATAGATATTGCTTAAGTGATGTTGGTTATTATCAAGAAAACAATGGGAAATGGATAGATATCAGATCTGAAATTACATTCTTATGTTTTATTTTTTGTTGTTATCATTATATTTGTTCAGACAAATGTACCTTTAGTTGTACCAGGCTTTAAAATGACCAAGAAACTGAAGGAAAAAAAGAGTGGTTTAATACTTATTTTTTTCTGCAACTGTAGTTACTGCAGCTGTCAGATAAATGAAGATATATTATATCTGGCACGTACGGTATCAGTGAAATATTCATAGTTATTCTAGATTGAACTAAATTCCATCACCGTTGCTGCTCTGTTGCTCATACATTGAGTTTCTCCACTTATGGTGAAAGTATGCAGTAACATAACAACTGTCTTCACTCATGTTACAACATAGTTACAACACTGGATGCTGAACAAGGCAGGCAGTGGGTTTTTTCTATAGGTTGTTTTTTTTTTTTTTACCAAGTTGGATGAACATCCTGTTTATGTGCTGCTCGTGTTCCTTTTGTTTAATTGAACCTCTACTCCCTTCCTCTCCTCTTGTAAACACATGCTTCCCCCACAGCTTATGGCCTAATTAAGAGTATTTATACATTCTAATGTTTCCTCAGCCCTTTCTTTGTGGGTCTCTGTTAGAGTTTAATTGAATCCTGAATATGGTGATGTCGGCATTTAATTGCTAACTCCTGCCATTAGCTTTTTATTTTTAGAGAAGGCTGTAATAAAACTGTTGTCCTGAAAATGATAAACCAGACTGTAACTTGAGTATAATCCTCCCACCTCCTTTTTTTTTTTTTTTTTTTTCTTCCCAGACTGGGACCATCCACAAGTTTCACCACAGACCAAAGATGACAGCTCTGTCAAACTTAACCCATACTGCACCCCAGGAGCATCGCTTTCTGGTTTTATTCGACTTTGATGAGACCATCATCAATGAAAGCAGTGATGATGCAGTGGTACGAGCTCTGCCAAGCCAGCAGCTTCCTGATTGGCTTAAAAACAGCTACAGGGAAGGGCACTACAATGAGCATATGCAGCAGGTTTTGGCGTATATGGCAAAGGAAGGTGTGTCCAAAGAATCCATCCATTCAGCAGTGGAAAAGATCGCGCCCACACCTGGTCTACTGGCCCTCCTCCAGTATCTGCAGAGTCACCAGCAGGACTTTGAGCTGGTGGTGGTCTCTGATGCCAACATGTATTTTATCAAGACGTGGTTAGAGCATGCTGGGGTGTGTCACCTATTCAGGAAGATTTTCACAAATCCAGCAAGTTTTGATGCATCCGGCCACCTCGTGCTGCTCCCTTTCCACTCCCACTCATGTTCCCGTTGTCCTGACAACATGTGCAAGCAGGTGATCCTTCGGGAGTATCTGGCAGGTCGGCAGAAGGAGCGTGGGGGTGCATCCTTTCAGAGGGTGTTCTATATCGGAGATGGGGCTAATGATATCTGTCCCTCTCTAGCTCTGGGGCCCAGGGACACGGCCTTTCCCAGGAGGGACTTCCCCATGCACAGGCTGCTGCAGGAGATGCAGCAGAACCAGCCGGCCAAGTTCAAAGCTAATGTGGTTCCTTGGGCCAGCGGTGAGGACATAGTGGGCTGCTTAAAGAAAGTTATGGAAGAGAGATGAGTGTTTAGGTGTGAAAATATGTCATAGAAAAGAGAAAGAGTGGGGAAAATCCAACTAAGGTGCACTGATCCCAGTCCCATGAATGGCTACACATGCAGGGTTTTAAACCAACCACACATGGTACAACGTATAGAGATGTAGCTAAACAATCTATATAGATCTAATTCATGGGCCTGAACATGGGTCCATTCTTGCTTGTTGGATGAATTTGAGAAATGCAATAATTACACTGAAGATATATTACCTATGAAGGGTGTTAAAATGATTTTAGTTCAGGAGCCACATACAGACCAACTAAATCTCAAGTGGATCAGATTAGTCAAATACAATCATAATAACCGATGACTAATGAAAACTCTTTTTTTTCTCTCTTTGTTTTAGTGTAAAAAAATTAAATGACAGGAAAAAGATAAATAAACCAAACTAATGTCAACAATCTGAAATGTCATAACAAAGGTAAGTGCTATTTTAACAATGTTCTGCCTGTTATTAAATGTTTTATGTGTTGTCATGCACATGTGTAAATGATGAACTGAGGCATAATATTGTTAACATTGTGTTGATTGTTCTTAAGATGGAAAACTATGCAGATGTAAACATTTTCATAATGCAATTTTACTTTTTTCCCACTTTTATTAGTTTACTAGTCAGGCCCAGTTTAGATCATATAGGGCAGAACGTGGCCCCTGAACTAAAATTAGTTTGTCACCCCTGACTGAATAAAGTGATTGCTATTGTTAAAGAAAAAATGTATATCATCTATATATGTAATAATTTTATGTGTGTTTTCAGTATTCGAGTTGGACATGCAATGGAATTGAATAATCACAAATACATGGAATGCATTTCCTGCCAAAATGTAAAAAACAAATCATGTTTTACAAATGAATTCGCTACTAGACATACTGACAACACATGCCTCCCATCATGCTTCACAATTATAACAAGTACAAATGATATATATTATTCAGAGATGCAAAAATGACAAGACTTTAGGCACTATCTTATGTTGAACTACTCAGGATATTTAGGAGAAAATCATCAAAGACAGTATGAATTGTGTCAAAAGTCATGTGTTTTTTTTGTACTTGAGAGACATGTTGGATGTGTTTGTGAAGCATGATTGAGGCTGTTTTGTACTTTCAGTTTGTTGAGGAAATACCAGACACAGTGGGTTAGCAGGAAATTAGCTCCATAATGGAGCATTTCCAAAATCAGTATAAGAACCAGTGCAGTGTTGAGGCTTTAGATCTTAACCAGAGTTGTGTCTCATGTTCTGGGTTGAACTCTGAATGCATGAACCCCCTTTTATAAGTAGAACTGTCTTTTCCTTATGAGTGTATGACTGCATCTGAAGAGTCACAGTTATGAATTTTGTCACATGTACTGTAAGAATGTAGAGAAAGTAGTGATCAAAGCCTGGGTGTTGACAGGCGTCCAATAAAAAAAGACACCCACAGCCTCGACAATGGACAGATCAGGTGTTAGAGCACAACCTGACACAAAAGACTGCACATGTCGCATCAGCAGGGACAAGAACAGCACAGAGCAGGGATAAGGTGACAGGGTAATGCCCATTACCTGTGTACTATCCACCACTCATTGCTGATGAATAATCTAGGGCTTGATTATACAAGCGTAATGTACACCAGCATGAGATGCCTGCACTATGGTCCATCATGCTGTGAGACTGAAACAATGAAAGGAAATATTAATGCATTTATTGAAGTTAAGCTATTTAAAATAGAAAATAACATAACGAGTGGTGCCAGGGATAACAAACCCCACCCCACGCAAACATTTGACCTGATTTGCCCTATCCCTCATTATTGTGAAAACACTTTTTTGGTGACCTTGACCTTTGATATATATTGAATGGGGTCTATTCCAGTACACTGCATGTCTTTACTGAACATTTCATGAAAATTGATCCAGTGAAGTTACTGATAAAGAGACAGACAAAAAAAATAAATAACCAAAAAACGATACCCTCACTTCCCCTTTAAGGGGTGGGGTAATAATTAGTTCTCTGTATGTATCTTATTAAAAATGAATACTGGAGAAAGGCTGACAGGTTAGATTTATACAGTATTTACTGAATACTACAGCATTTTCTATGGAATAGTTTAGAATAGTTTTTAAAGCTATTTATTCATTTGCAATTACATATAACCTCATGCTGCCTCACCAATTTCATGACGACAGAGATGTGTATTTTACAGTTAACACAAAAAGATAGCTTGCAATCAATGACTCACTCATGTGTATATTGAGGAAATAAGTTATTGGCATATGTAGTAATGTCTTGGTGCATCTTGTCTTTTTATTTATACATCCTGTTTACAATAATCTAGAGAAAATGTTAATTAAGAAACAAGAATAGGATGGTAGAAATTCATGTAAAGAAAGAATCATGCATTTGTATTCTTTTATCTGTAACTTTTAAGTCAGAGTTAACATGAATAACCACATTTTTCTGTTAATATTTGTATTTTTAATGTGTAATAAGTCCATGTGCATCTCTTGACATCGATGAGTTTTAGGTGCTGATGAGAAGTATACATTTCTGACGTAATGACTTCTAGCCTTACAAAATAATGTGATGCTGTATAAAAGCTGAAAACCGTCTGTAACCAGTGTTTAATAATTCGTTTCTCAGGGAGTAGTGATGAAAGTGTTAAAAACAAGCAAACTGTGTTTATTTGCACTTCCAGATGATCTCCAGATGTAGATCTTTATATGAGATGTGATCAACACAGCAAGAGTTTGTCCCTGAAATCAGATCCTTTGGATCTCTGAGTAGGAAGCTGAAGTTCTGTGAGCTTTAATCCTACTGATGCTGGAGTACTTTAGTTTGCTTTTGTGCAATAATTAAACACTGTATACTTGATACCATGTTGAAGAGACTGAAGGTCAAAAAGGGACATTTTAGCATCATTTCTTGGTTTCAATCAGGGATGTAAACTGACTGAAGATCAGCTACTTAGTGTTTTATAATCAAATCTAACATAAAAAAAAACAACATGTTGTTAGCACATTGCTTGAATATTCTACCTTTTGTTTTGGCTCCATTGTATTTTAATCAAAACTCCCATTGTAATGTGATGACATGCATCACTATAACAGGAATATAAAGCCATTATCTGATTAATCTGTCTCTGTGTTTGTGTGTTTAACTCTTCCACCAGGTCAAGATTGGTTCGCAATTAACAATTTCTGCATTATATCATTGGCACCGAAGATACTTGTCTGTGTTTCAAGACAGAGAGTGTCAAACATGGTGTCTAAGAGAAAGGACAGTGAGTCTCTAAAGATCCAATCCTTCATCTCTAAGAGGGTAACAAGTTAGTTTCACAGCAAGAAAGCAAGAAGAGAAGAAGCCCGGAGCAACAGAAGTTCCTCAAAGCTCTTAGTCAGCGCACAGATGAGTGTCAAGAGAAGGTCAGGATTAGGCAAGATAAGGGCACAGACAGTAGACAGGGTCAAAGGTCACAGGGTGCAAGGAGTGTGAGGCAACAGTGAGCTGTGATAACTGAAGATGATAATATTAGAGAGGAGAAGATAAGCATGTGCCATATAGATGAACTTAGCTGAGGATTTAATTTAGTGCACAAAATGTATGAAAAATATTAAAATTAACATTTTATTGTTATAGAAGCATTTCCATTTTTACATGTTTCTGTTCATATGAAAATATGTTAAAGTTGAAGATATTTAATTTTTTGGCAATTTTTGCACATCTCAGTCTTTGTTGACTTTTTAACTTTAACCGATTCTGTGATATCATTACTATCACGTATTTGTTTTTGGTAGGTCAAACTCTTCCCCTTTTCTCTCCTTTTGTTTCCTCTAAGAATTAGGATCAATAGCTAAATAAATATATAAACCAAACAACACAATTCAGGGATGATTACATTATTGATTTACATTATTCAATATGCATACAGTAATTCAGCCACTCTGTTTTTAACCCAAAAAAACCCAAAATGGAACATATCTATGGACTTTAAAATAACTGCTGAACCTTTAACTATTAATTTGGAGTTTTTCTACTTTTTGTCTCATTTGGAGGCTTCACAATTTATGCAAAAAATGTTTGACTGTATTAGTTCAGTTGATAATATCATCATTTTTGTATATATTTACATAGCCAGTTAATTAAATTTAAATAAATACAATGGGGGAAAAAAAACATGAACATTGAAATGAAACACCTTAATCTGCAGAGTAAAGATTAGATGCAGAGAAACAATCATGTGGGAGCTGAAAAGAGTGATTTTCTTCACTGCTCACAGTTAAAAGCATTTTAAAATTTTAATAATGAGAAATAAAATGATCTATTCTCAGCAAAAAATTAACTTTAGGTTCTTCTAAATCAAAGAAAACTGATGGTGACTCATAGAAAATTCTAGAAAAATGGAATAAATACAGAGGATACTAAGGTCTGAACCATTACTTTTGGCCTTTGACAATTAGTGTACTATTTCTGTCAAAACTATAAACAAATAAAAACTGGAATTAAAAAATAATAACTAAACTAAAATGATATTTTGGCAAAGGGTTAATTTTTTTCAGCTTCTCTTGTTATGTCTAGGACAATTATTTGGTGATATTTAAATGATGTTTTCTTAACCGCAAAACTGAAGGTGATTTATCATCATTTATTTTCTCTCTATTTTTCTTTTTACGTGAGAACTCGTGTATTTTCCTATAAATAATTACCATATTATGTACAGTATGTTCATTAAAGGTCCGAGCAAATTCAAAAGATATTTTATCAAAACATAGAAAACTAAGGAATTATCATTAACTAAACATAAAACAACTACTGTCATTTGTGAAATTACATGTGATTTACTAGTGATTTTTTTCCCCCTATATATAGAGCGTGAGAGAATGTGATTCTGCCATAAACCTGAGAATCTACATTTTACCTGAATTATTTAAATGTGTTGATAAAATATTAATGATTTAAAAGTTATTAAACATCTTATATCAGCAGATGTTGAAATAATTAACAACCCAAGAGAGAAACATCTTTGGGGAATGTCCTTGTTTTATAAAATTAGCCTGTTTTCTTTGACATTATTGTATATGCAGACTTCTGTCTTGACCAGAAGATGGCACCAATGCATCTTTAAACCTTTTTTTTTTTGGAGTGTCCTTCATTACACTGACAATGCACTTCATTAAACTTGTTTCAAGTTATGATGATATAGTGTTGCAAAGACTAAAGTACACACAGTAACAACAACAAAGTATAGTTTCCTTTGGCGGTACATGTAATTCCATGAACCATAATTAAAAGAATATGACAGCAAAGACTTAAGGCTATGGTGATGATGATGATGATGATAATTTGATGATGATGATACTGTATGTGTGTTTGCACATGCTCTTATTGTGTGTGCAGATTCAGTACTATTGAGTACAGACAGGTTATTTGTTGATTCAGCTTTTTTTTTTACTAAGTACAATGTGGAATTTAATCAATTTTTGTTTTTTTTTTTTCATCTCAGCTCTGTTTATGAGCCTTTTACTTCCAGTACTTCATCCTTCTCTGCTCTGACCTCTGTCAGATCAAATACACACATGCTATCTGATGTATTGCTGCGTCGGCTCAGTCTTCTCTCTCTGATTTATTATGTCACTTTATACCTCGGGTGTTTTTGTGTCATTGTTGTTGTCTGCTATTATATTTTCTGTTGTCAGTCCGAGACCCTTGATGATAAAGTTACCAGTGCAGAGCTGACTACAAAACACTTGTAGCTCACTCTTTTCACTCTTCCTCTCATTTTCCAGAGATCACTCTTTGGAAAAAAATCCTTTCTCTTAGTATTGTATGTCTCTAAATGAAAAAAGTGCAGCCTCAGCTCAAATAATATGACAAAAATTGATCCTTCAATTTACTTCATATTGAGGCTGATACTCTAAACAGAACATACACACTGTGTCTATTATAGTTAAATAGGCAAAAGATAACTTGCTGCCCAAACCAATATTGAATGACCTCCAGTTGGAAGTGGATGGAAAGGAAACCCAATTAACATCAATCTGTGGAGAATGATGACAAATCGTATTTGAGAATGTCAGACTCGTCAGTGACAGCTCTGCATTCCTTCAGCCGCTCACTGTTGTACCTTTGTCAATATCTAGAAACAGTAGAGTCCTAACCAATAACAGAAGACACTTAACTGTTGAAACACTTTAAATTGCCAGTGCTATCCAATGATTACGCTCATGGATAACCTCATTGATTTTTCTCCATTCAATTATTCCTTTTGAGGTGAAAGATAACTCACTTAAGGGACTTCAGCCTTGTGAGAGGTCACTCTGAATAAAGATGTTGCTTCCTCTGCCAAAACACTATCAGGGTGATTAGGGTTGTGAGTGTTTCCACTCTCCCCTTTGTCTGATTCTTACTCCAGGCAGAAGTCAGACTAAAAGCTTCTGCCACTCCCATGAACTCTATGAAACTGTAACAGACGGACAAGAGTGACAATGGAGGAAAAGGCAGGGTGCTGTCTCAGCCAGCGTTTGTTGCTGTCCTTGAGATAAATGTTAGAGATAAATCTAAAACTCCTTGGTTCACAGGTCATCTCTCACAGAACCAAACAATGGTTGAATTGTACTTGTACGTCCTTGAGGAAACTCAAACTCACGAAACAAACCTCACTCTGTTGTAAGTTGATTAGTTTGTTCTTGAATCAAGCTGAGTTTGTAGATTTATAAGAAAAACAGACACAAAAAGTGGGATAAAATTCAGTTCTTTAATTAATCTCAGCGGAATGTTATGATGTTTCACGTTGTTAAAAGTGGACTCGTGGGATTTAAGAGGGCAGTTCCATAAAGTTAGAGTTTTTGAAAGTGACATATTTATAAATAAAAAGCTTTAGTCCATGTAGAATTAAACAACGAACTTTACATTTAGTGACCCATTATTCATTCATTCTCACATTCTCACTCTGGTGGTGGTAAACTACGTCTATAGCCACAGTTGCCCTGGGGCAGACTGACAGAAGTGTAACAGGATTCAAACTGCCAACCCTTCAGTTATTGGACGACTCACTCTACCAACTGAGCCATGGCCGCCCCAAACAGACTGAGTCAATCACTTACACTGCCGCTGTCTTATTTATTTTATCTTATTTATATTTATGGTCTTTTAAACTTTTATCTATTTTTATACGTTTATCTATTTGTCTCAGTTGTTTTATTGTCTCTTTGTTTTAGCCTGTGCCTGAAAGTACCTAACAGAATTGTGTTGTACAATGTGCAATGACAATAAAGTCTATTATTCTATTCTATTCTATTCTATTCTATTCTATTCTATTCTATTCTATTCTATTCTATTCTATTCTATTCTATTCTATTCTATTCTATTCTAACTATCTTTGGTGTCTAGTGTGGGTTAGAGCTGAACTATATACAAAAACAATGACCGTTTTTTAATAGATACTGCAATTATGAAGCAACTCACATTGATCATTTTAATTTCATGGTAAATGTTTTCATTTAATTTTCACCAAAAAAGGTATTAAGGTATTGTCAAGTCTGTTCCAATCAAGCAGGTTCCCTTAGATCTGGAGAAATGGAGTTTTATATGACTGCAAAGCTTTATTTATAATGGTGTGACACCTTTTATCTTAATAAAAGTAAAGTCACAGCTGCTGACATTTGGGTAATTGGTCAGCCATCGTGTGAGTCAAAACCACTGGATTCAGTTTCCCACGTTTGTGGCATCTTTCAGCAGAGCCCCATCCCCCCTTTAATGGGAAAACCCCTCATGCTTTGTGTTCAGGCTTCCTGTCACAAAATTAGAAGACGGAGCCGAGGGAATCCAGATGACAGGATCCGGAGCAGAGTTGAGAACTTTACAAAATCTCTCTCCAGAGCCATAGAGGACATACAATAGTATTTACCACTTTATCATGTGTGTAAACTGACCTTTATGTTGGAAACTGGTACAGCAGCAGCTTGTTGCAGACTTTGTATGACAGCAGAAGTCAAAAAGTCACTGTCAAGAAATAAAAGAAAACAGGTTTTTTTTTTCTCCACAGCCTGATGGAAGAAGATGAAACAGTTTGTGTCTGTTCTGTATCAGACTCAGTCTAAGGACAAGACTGCAGTATATATATATATATATATATATATATATATATATATATATATATATATATATATATATATATATATATATATATATATATATGTGTGTTGTCTGAAAATTATTTGCCCTTTTCAAGAAGTTATGACTCCTGTCCAACTCCTTCTACAGTTTTAAGAAGAGTTTTTTTTCAGTGTATATTGTACATTTTAACTCATCACTAACTGACTTTGCTGGAACATAACACATATCATAGACTCAGAGCAGTGACCTATCCTGTAAGGACTCTGGGGATAAATAGGGTGTTAAATGTCTTGCTCAAGGGCACATCAGTCAACATTTCCTACACCCCAAATTTAGTGTTAGTGTGTGAACCACACGGAACCTGCATGAGACTTCAGACTTGAACAATACATTTCTGACATGCTCTGCAGCGCAGTGTTTGGTCTATCTTGATGAAGCATTCATCAGTTCTTATCAGGCTGAAAAACCTCCATTTACATGATGCAATTTGAATGACACTATTTGTCCTTCATTTGTGATGAACAACAACAACCAGCCTCTGAAAATATGTGGGAAGACAGAAGACCTATGGATGTAGTGGTAGAACTGGTCTTTCTGTGGCAAATACAAAAAGACTTCTGGGTCATTTCACATGTAGATAAAAACAGTCAGGCTTTAATCTAGTGTGAATCTGTACAATGAGTGAGCACAGAAAACTCATAAAGACAGTTTTCTCTGCATGTGGCAATGATAATCACAAGAAAAAAATGATCAATGACAATTTTTCCCGATACAAGCAGTATGCATCCTATTAACCCTCAGGTTTTCCTCCCAGAAAGAACCTTAATATGTACAAAGTGTGTGGAAAAAAAAACACACTTGTGGAATAATGTAAAAAAACAACAACAAAAATCAAACAGTTTGGTACTTTTATTTTTAGCTCAAGTTGATGAAATAGGAAAAATTTGTAAAAGACTTAATAACAAATATCTGTCTCATCTCATCATCTGAACCTGCTCCATCCTCACTAGGGTCACAGGGGTCACTGAACATACATAGACAAACAATCACTCTCACATTCACACCTATGGACAATTTAGATTAACCAATTAACCTATCAGTGCAGGTGTTTGGATGGTGGGAGGAAACTGGAGTACCTGGAGAAAACCCACACAGACACGGGGAGAACATGCAAACTCCACACACAAAGGTGTGGTGTGGGAATAGAACCAGGGTCTTTCTTGCTATGAGGCACGAGTGCCAACCACTGCACCACTGTGCCTTCCCATTAACAAATATTCAATAACTGTAACTTTTTTTAACCATTTAAATGCTGTTTATAATGTAAAGAAAAACATTTTTGGATGCAAAAATGATTTCTATTCATCATGATGTCTCTACATTTTTTGATGACCCCCCCCCCCAAAAAAAAAAAAAAACAGATTTTTTTTTTTTGCATGATTTATTCCATAACCTTTTAACTCCTGACATTTTAGCAGTTCCACGGTAAAAAGAAGAAGAAAATATTAGCAACAAACTGAACAAAAACAGCCAAAGTTATCAATAAAACGAACAAAAGTGGATAATAAACCAATTAACTACTAAGCAACAGAAAATAAGACACAAAGGGAACAAAATTGAAGAAAAATAAAAAATAAAACAAAATGTAGCAAATAATTAATTAAATAATTAATTAAACACATTAAACACAGTAAATTTTACAGTGTTAAATCAACACTTAGAGAGTTTATTTAACTTCTTCTAGAGTGTATTTGGTCCCATTGTCTCCAAATTAACACTGCAAAATCTACAGTGTAGTGAAAATAACAGGAAAAACAAAAAAACAAGGTTTAAAAAAGGCAATGTGTCTATTTTTTAAATTAATGTATTTTAGTATTTTAGTTTTTATTTTACTTTTTTATATTGTAATTTTTTCATCATTGTGAGGCGATCTCACGATAGACAGACAGACATACACACACACAGACAGAGACAGACAGACAGATAGATAGATAGATAGATAGATAGATAGATAGATAGATAGATAGATAGATAGATAGATAGATAGATAGATAGATAGATAGATAGATAGATAGATAGATAGATAGATAGATAGATAGATAGATAGATAGATAGATAGATAGATAGATAGATAGATAGATAGATAGATAGATATGAATGAATGTCAACAGGACTGCATTTTTTAAATATTAAGTCAACAGTTGACAGGTGCTAATCTTGTATTCTTTTTTTTTTTTAATTCTTATTATTTATTTATTTTTTTTTTTGCAACGTGCACATTTTAGTCGGTGATTGGTTGCTGACTTTTCCCTGAAAAATACCATGACGTTTTTAATTTGTTTAAGTGCAAAGTGTGCGTAAAAAGCTTACGGTTAAATACTTTTACACTATGGCATGATGGACATTTTTGGAGCTAAGCAGGACGTTGGTTGTAATTTACAGCAAATAAGGAAATAGTGATGATGCTTAAGTGACTCACTCTCCCTCCACAGTAACCCCTCCTATCCCTGCAGAACCACACAATAACTATCTCCCTTTGGTCTGTCAAGGCTTCACACTACATTTTACGGGATGCAAACCTCTACACTATATACTTACTTCAGCAAGAACTTCACTCATCCAAAACTTTGAGAGAATTCAGATTTTATTTTTTTTTTATCTGCGGTTTTATGGCGATGAAGATTTTATTTTCCCCCTCGCATGAGTGACATATATTGTCCTAAATGTGCGTCTGACAAGGTGAGGGTGCTATGCTATACTTACATTAAAAAGTACATTTAATTAAAATAAATAAATAAATAAATAAATAAAATAACAGCATGTTTGAAGAAAAAAATGTTTAACTTATTATTAAAAAAACTCGACTCTATAAATATTAATAGATTTCTCTTGGTATTTATAATGTCAGTTTATGGTAACTTTGGCTAATTAGATTTACTAGGCTAGCATTAATGTTTGCTATCATAATTAGCTTTGGCTAAAATTAAATCATATTAATTTCGGTCTAAGTTTTATGTTATATTAGGTTCAACTCGACTGATTAAGATTGTAAAAAGTGCTAAAACTATCCCATGGCTTCACTTAAAATTATTACAAAGCTGTTGTAGAAGTTTTTGTTTTTCTTTAGCCAGTGTAAAAAAAAAAAAGAAACAGTTAGCAGGTTTCGGAATATTAAAATGGACGATTATTAATACTAAGGTATTACTATAGAGCAACGTAGATACGTTTTTTAGATTAGTGGGTTTGAATTTAGACAATAAAATGGTAGAAAATAGTAAAAATTGTCAGTTAAGTTAAACACAGTTTTATTTTAACAGTCTAGGACTTGTACATGTATGTTACACGAAATGTATTTAGGTTTTATATTAGTTTTATTATTAGTTTTTTTTTAAAGTGTGGATCTATTTTTTTTAGAAATAGCTGTGGTCTGATGCAGGATGTTGTATTGTGTTTCCTTTCTTTCTTTTCAGGCACATGGGGTTTGGAATTGACCTGTATTGTCTGGGAAAACGAGGAGGGCAGAAAGGATAGCTAAAAAAAAAAGGTTGTTAATTCAGTGTTAACTAATGCTAACTGGTGTATTGACATCTATTCAATACTGACACCATTTAAATATTGTATCTACTTAGTTTTTGAGACAATAATCACACACCATGTATGGTTATATATTATGTTTCTTATGTCAAATGAAGATTCATTTAACTAATGCCTTGTACAGATAATTATTTTTTTAAGTTTATGTTGAAGTACATACATGAAGCTACATAACACAACATAAGGGAGCTTTTTTCCCCCTTACGTTGATTTGTTTTTGTCATGCTCTTGTACTATACTGTAGATATATCTGTAAGATGGTAATTGATTGATTTCAGACCCTCTATTTTCAGATTCTACAAATTGTTTTATGACATTTATTAATGTAGCCCTAGTAGTACAGTTTTTGTGTAAATGTATAATTTCAAACAGTCCTTCTCTATAGCACATTAGTAATAGTCATAGTATTTTGAGCCATCTGACATTTGGCTTCAACTTCATGTGAACTGTCATGGCTTGACCTGATGTGTGTCAAATCTTTTGGATGCTCTAGTGTCCTGTTTTTCTGTAAAGTTGCTTCTCACATCACTCTCCAAATAAGCACAAGTTACCATAAGTTAACTATCTATGGTTCACATTAAGTCAAGAAAAACTGTTGCACGTCATTCTCATCAGTACAGAACAGTGCATCTAATAAAGATTAAAAATTAAAAAAAAAAAACCACTCAAAAACATGAAGCGCAGTGTCAGCACTACAAATTTTTTTTACAGCTACCTTTTAACTTAATGGTGGGTGAGTGTTTCATACTGAAAACATAGATTTTGGGTGGAGCATCACTTTAACAGCTTTGAAGGAAACTCTAATCTTGTATGTTCACAGCTTGAAATCCTTTTTGATAGGCATGAACAAGGCCGGGTGCTCTTTAAACATGCACTCCTTAAATAGTTCTTTTACTAGCGCTGTAGGAAACTGGAGGCTGTAGGTCTGAGACTGGGAGACATCTGGGTAAAATACACTGGATTGCTTTCAGACATATGAAAACACTTGGGTGATCGAGGTGCTGTAACAGGTCCATTCAATCTTCAGACCTGTTTTATGTGAATCCCTTATATGAGAAGATTGTATAATTGTAAACATGGAACAAGACTTTTAAAGACCCCAGGATGACTATAAATTTTGTAAAAAAAATAAATAAATAATTGAGGGAAAGGTCTAATAAATTTGCAGGATTATGAGTTTCATTTTTTTCTGGCTGGTAGTTGTGCTGCAGTGTGATTCTCATACTCACGTGAACATGAGCAGTTTGAAGCATTGTTCTCAGCTTCTGACCAAACATGAGATTTATGTTTTGGTGGTGATAAATTAGCCAGTGGGCCAGCCATATGTGCAGTTTTAAAAGGCACATGACTCTTAATGAGACAGTGCTTTTTTTTTTTTCTTTTTTTACTGACTGAGACGTTAGTTTGACAGCAGCTTGACCTGATTACTTGAATGTGTTGTTGGAGTGTGTGGCATTTAGTTAAGACATAGTAATTACAATAATTTGCATATGTACCGCATAATATGTGTACTTTGAGACTATTCAGTATCAGCATTGTATTTTAATCCAACATTTTTAAACCACAATTTACAGTGGTTTATGTGATATCATCAAATGCCATAAAAGGAGAAAGTAGATCATAAATCACAAAAATTCTGCTAATTACTTATGGACTTATAATAATTAATAATTACAGTAGTACAATAGTAGAGCGTGTTTCCTTTCTTGTGGTGTCGTGATGCCGTTGGCCAAGTGGTGGAATCACTATAGGACCAAAACTTCACACAAATTTGAAGAATACTTTATTGTTGAAGGACTAAAACAATGTTTTTAGTGTGATGAAATAACTGAGTTTGTACAGTAACAGTCCCAGAAAAAGCTCAAATATTGACACTATCAGGTCATTTTACGATTTCTATCTCAGTCTCCTTCCAGTAGATGTTAAGTACATTGGAGTATATTAACTATGATGAAGGATGGGGTTGACTGTAGTATATACACAATAATTTGATGGATCTCCATCTAGTACTTTGGGTAGATTGCATTCTATGTAGCAAGTAACATGACCAATTGACTTTCAGGGCTTTCATGTTTCAGTGGTAGATTTCCTACACAAATCACCACACAAATGCTGTAACCTCCCAAAAACCTATCAGGGACACCTAGTTAGTAATAGCAATTATGCTTAGACATTCCATCATCATCATTACTCTTCCCTTTGTATATTAATACCAGGGGTATGTTTAGACATGAGCTTTACGGTATAGCTGTTCAAGGAATCAAGTGTAAGCCTGTTGTTATCATAGATAAATTTGTTCTGATGTAACTGTGTATAGGAAAGACAAAATACCTGTGTGTTAAAATTAATTCAACGATGATGTGCTTTCAGTTGTTTCACATCAAGTAGAGGACCTAAGTATGTGCCCATAGTCTTCACTCTAAACCCACAGAGCTAATTGTGTTTGTAGTCTTTATATGTATAGTAACATAGGTCTGAGCTGTAAGAGATACCTTGAAAGACTGATGATCTAACTTAATGCCACTAGTATTTTGATTAACGATTTTGAGATCATTTGTTTTGGCTAATAATTTTTAAGTTAAAAAAGACAAAATGTAAGCAAATTTGCACATTTTCATTCTCTTTCAGTAAGTTATAGATCCTGCTGTCTCCAAATAATTGGTGTTGTTGAGTGCAATAAAACTTTGCCATTCATTCATTATAGAGTTTAGTGTTTTATTGTCTCTAAATGTGTTATTAATAACTTCCCATTTACATAAATATACTGCAGTCATATAAATTACCACAGACATAATAGTGTTACATTTTCAGTAAAGTTAAGCAGTTTTGTGTCCTGTTTATTATTGTTGGTCATTATATATTTTAGCACAGAAGTTAATAATGTCTGCTTTCTTCACAGGGGAGTAACAGGAAGTGTGTGTTGACACTCACTATAGATTCCTTACCATTATCATGAGCTGGAGCTTCCTGACTCGTCTGCTGGAGGAAATCCACAACCATTCCACATTCGTGGGGAAGATTTGGCTCACTGTCCTTATAGTTTTCCGCATTGTGCTGACAGCAGTAGGTGGCGAGTCCATCTACTATGATGAGCAGAGTAAATTTGTCTGCAACTCAGGCCAACCGGGCTGTGAGAATGTGTGCTATGACGCCTTCGCTCCACTCTCACATGTTCGCTTCTGGATCTTCCAGATTATTCTGGTGGCTACACCATCTCTCATGTATCTGGGCTATGCGGTCCACAAAATTACTCGGGCTGAGGAGCAGTTGGACAGTGGGGGCGTGAATGGTTTTTCACGGAGAAAATCCAGGAAGAACTATATGGCAGGGAGAAGGCAGCACAGGGGCTTGGAAGAGGCTGAGGATGACAATGAGGAAGACCCCATGATCTATGAAATGGCAGAGGTGGAGCGCAATAGTGAAGTGGCAAAAGGAAGTTGTGATGGGCAGGGAAAGGGCAAAGTTCGACATGATGGGCGCCAACGGATCAAGCAGGATGGGCTGATGCGCATTTATGTATTTCAGCTGTTGGCCCGCTCTTTACTGGAAGTGGCTTTCCTGTGTG
Source organism: Siphamia tubifer (assembly GCA_020466265.1). Classification (NCBI taxonomy): domain Eukaryota; kingdom Metazoa; phylum Chordata; class Actinopteri; order Kurtiformes; family Apogonidae; genus Siphamia; species Siphamia tubifer. The sequence goes on along the minus strand of CM035801.1, from coordinate 22,497,193 downwards.
GACAGTATGCCCTTTATGGATTTGCGGTGCCTGCTACATATGTTTGTTCAGACCTGCCCTGCCCTCATCGTGTAGACTGCTTTGTATCACGACCCACCGAGAAAACTATCTTCCTCCTCATCATGTATGCAGTATCCTTGCTCTGTCTGGTACTTAATATATGGGAGCTGCTTCACTTGGGAATAGGTACTATCTGTGAGATTATACGCTCTCGCCAGTTGCAGGTTGATGATGATGAGCTTTGTGGATTAACAAAAGGGCCGGATACTATTGAGACAGGATTGAACAGAGAGGAATACAGCAGCTACCCTTTTTCTTGGAGCGCACCATCAGCTCCACCTGGATACAACATCGCCATCAAGCCTCTTCTGGTTTCTACAGGGACCCGTGATCAACCACTACCCATCACGGACCTCACTAACACCAAGATGGCATGCAGGGAGAATCACGTCAACATTGCCCAAGAGGAGCGTCAGCACTGCTCCAATAACGATGACAACCTTAACAGAGGAAGGATAGGAGATAGCCAGAGAGGACTTCACAAGGACATTGGTCACCCTCAGAACCAGCTGGAGGCTGACAAACAGGTCTTCAACAAGCAGCAGGGCCACACTAACAACCATAACAAACGTAAACACCGGCAGGCCTCCAAACATACCTCAAGCAAAGTGGATGCAGACAGGGGCAGCAGTAGCACCACTAGTAGCAGGAAATATGGAGAGATAAAAGGTTCTGAGTGGATCTAAAAGATAAACAGTGACTTATTCCAATTCAGAGGGATGCATGTCATCATAAAAGTCACCACTAACTTCTGGAAGAAGTATGCAGTTCATTTTCATGAGCATTTTTGCATTAGAGGTTTACATTTAATAGTTCCTTATTAATGTTCAGGTTTTAGTAGAATTAAAATCCAGCAATAAAACATTATCTTGCAAGAAAACATTGTACAAGCAGTGTAAAATGTTGAAACCTTTAAGGCTTTGGCAAAGCTAAAAAAAACAAAAACAAAACAAAACATATTTTCATATTAAAGGGATAGTTCACTATTTTTCACAATAATTTGTATGGGATCAATGTCTTTACTCTGGTGCACCCACAGTGACTTACCCCCAACAATGTCCTGTGAATCGAGTTCTGGTCCGCTTTTGGTGAAGGCGAAAGTAGATCCGGCAGGTTTCCTGGGGTTAACAAAATACAACGTGTTTCTTCTCAAAACAGTATGTGTTCAAATGGGTAATTTGTTTGCATAACAAAACCGTCACGGAACAAAAATTCACACCTCATAATTACTTGGAGCTACTTTCTCTCAATAGCGATTAATGTGCGTTGTCACTGCTAACAGCTGTGCGCCTGCACGTACCAGCCACAAACATTACTGAACAACTGATAAAAGTAGTTTGATAAGGTGCACACCTGTTATCAAGTCACTGTGGCTGCACCAGAGTAAAGACGGTGATCCCATACAAATTCATGTGAAAAATAGTGAACTATCTCTTTAAATGAGGGTACAAGATAGATTTGCACAGTATATTTTGAACAACCTCTGAAAGATTATGGAGTTGAGTGAGTCTTCAGTGTTTTGCAGATGCATCTGTTCTGCTGCCCAGGGTGCCTTACATTCAACACCACAAAGAGCTGTTTCACATATAGTGTTTACTTTTAAGTTCAACACTTATATTTTTGAAGTAATAGTTTAATTTTACAATGTTTTTATTGTTTATCTATTCATAGTTTCATCTCATATTTGATTTCGATTACTAGTTGTCTCTTGCTGTACTGAAATGAACATATAGTTTTTTTCAAATGTTTTCAGCTGAAATGTTTACAATGTGGTGTTCTTTATAAAGAAAATAAAAAGTTCAATTAATGTTTGGTCATATGTTGAGAAGCATGTACTGTATTCAGTGGCTTTGCAGTTACATTTTTGGGTTTGGTATGTTTTCCAAATGAGTAACGGATATGCAGTTTTGATTTGACATTACAGTCCCTTGCATTGTGCCAATTTTTTTTTATTTGTGCAAAATATTTTTTTAAGTAAATGTTTGAGGTTTTCCGTGCCATAAATAAAAGAGTACTTATTGTTTTCATTATTTGTGTTTACATGACATGTGTTGAATCATTTAATAGGTAGCAAGGCAATGAAAGAGTTCATGTGAATATGCAGCATTTTACTCCATAAAGGGAAGAATCAGCTTGCTTGGCCGCTGTTTTAAAATAACTGTTTGTATCACAGCGCCCTCTGCTGGTTATTAAAGAAAACTACTTGGACTAATTTCAAGGTTACGGGATTGACCTAATTATTATATGTCATTTTTTCAAACGTTAATTTAGCAGCAAAGTTAACGAAGAGTCATATATACATAAGTACTGTTTAAGGACACCTTTCAACAAGCAATCGGCAGATTAAAAACTTTTTTTTTAAATAAATGACCAGAGTTGTTTTTTTAAAGAATTTCTAGTATTCACCGGAAGTACGTCATCATCCTGTTCCGGTCTCCGCCAGTGTTTTTAAAAAAGCGGCGGTTGGTGCCTCCACTTCCCCTGACGCTGTCATTTCTAAAGTAACTAGTAAGTCCGTTGTTTTTTGCATAAGTATGTATAAAAATAGTTTGACAGACAGTCGAAAACTACTCGGTCTTGAAAACTACTCAAATCGTTATTCATTCGTTCTATAGTTAAAGGAAACGTGAGCGCTACCAACGCTAATGCTAAATAATAGCATTGCTAGCCTTATTTGCTTGGTCTTATTGTTAGTAGCTTTAGCTGTCCACAAAGAGACAGAGAGACGGATATGCACCATCATAGTAAAGTTTCGCCTCATATGTCCTTAATTTTGAATATAATGATGTATACATGAATTGGGCAAGGCACTTGTAACTCAGAGGAAACGTTGATGTTGCTATAACCGAAGCCTACAGTGCTGTTATTGCTCATTATTCTCACGTGCTGCACCCAAGCCAGTTCAGCCACCACTAAAATCAGATAAATGGATGTGAAAGCAAAACGTTTTAATTTGTCTAAACTCTAAACTACTTATAGTGTGCTTGTTGTCTGATTTAACTTGATGCCTTTAACCAGCTGATGTGAACAATAAGTGTGGCCAACAGTCTGTTCCATGTAAGTAGAGGTAAATGTCAAAAGCGACTGGCAAAATAACTGCTACATAGAACAATTTCAGCCAACACAAACATTCAATATTGGCAGAAAGCATCCTGAAACATAATTTAAGACTGTTATAGTAGCAATGCTTAAGCAGTTCACAACAATATATTAATTTCAAAGTTCCAGCTGTGTAATTTTATGCCACCAGAGTTGTCTTTTGAATTTCATTATGCATGTGTATGTGTATGATGACAATAAAAGGATTCTATTCTATTCTATTCCAGCTGTGACTCAAAGTATAGGCTGCTGTCTTCCCTTTTTTGTCTTGAGCGTATGCAACCCCAAGACAGCCATCCTTCAGAATTACATTTTGTGTGTGTGTGTTTTTTTTTCTCTCCCCCATGCGACTGTAGGATCCTGGTGTTTGATGATAAACATACAGCACAACCACTATGGAACAGAAGAAGCAGTGTCCAGAGAAGTATGGTCTTTTGGGCAAACTGTGCTCTGGGCAGAAGAAGTTGGAAGGAAAGATCTTCTATCTAGACCAAGTGAAAAAACGTTGCACGGCTTTGCTTTTGGAGGCTATATGTCTTCTTGGAGGGGTAAGCTGATGAGAAGATGAAGGCTGTTTCCTTAGCTTCTTGTTATATTGTTGATTATGGATAGATGGCTGATCTTTCGTGTAAAATGATGTGTGAATATACTTCTTTTTTTTTTTTTTTTTGCTATTGTAGAAAGTTGAAAGCTTCTTGCACAAGGATGTGAACTTTGTGGTCACTGGAAACCAGGAGGGTCTGACAGAACAGAAGGCTCTGGATACCAAAGCAGGGAATAAAGGCATGAATGAAGAACCTCAGCATCCTGTTAGGCAGCGGGAAAGTATCTTCAGCAGTGACAAACAGCGACCAAGCGCTACTAGACCGATGGTAATCAAATTCAGTCATGCATTTACATTTTTTTTACAGATCTTATTTAATATAATTACATTAGATTAGATTCTTTATTGTCATTTCCATGGATCACATAAAACAAAATGCTGTTTCATACACCCACCATTACATTTCAGTGCTTTAAACAGAATCTACCATGAACTTATTTAGCAGCCTAATTGCAGAGGGAACAAAATTGTTGAGCAGTTGAGCTAGCCATGAGTGTAGGCATTCAAGAGATAAAAAATGTTTTCAGTTAAATATGAAATAAAGAATTTACAAAAATAAAAGGAAAAGCATTATCTTAAAGTTAAATTAATGGTTTTATTTGTTTTTAATAATTTGATTACAATACAGTTCACGATTGAATCAGAATGTTTCAGTGTAACATTCTGTGCTGCAATATAAATACAAATATTTGTTGTGTATTAACATTAACATCGGTATACATTTATTTCACAACTGACAATAATGTTACATATTACTAGAATGTTAGGTGAATTATATTTTAGCTGATATGTATAATAGAAATTTACAGTAGAATTTTATTTTTTGTAAATTTAATTTCACTACTATAGCCTGTGCACAGCATAGTTTTTATGAAGAACAAATAGTTGCTGTTGGCATTAAAGTTGGAAACATACAAGTTAAAATTGAAAATAAATTATTGTTATATACTAAAAAAGGATTACTAGGAAACATGCAGTGTTCTTACAGGTGAATTAAGACATTTATTTTTTTAACACATATAATCCTTGAAAATAACATCTGTGCATACCATACAGTTTTGCTCAATATATCAATTTAAATTGTGAGCCAGAGTCAATAGATTTGTGTATTTATCTTAACAGGCTTGTGGAAGCCGGGGGAAGGCTCTACTTGAAAAAGCCATTCGCAACAATGTAAGTCAGCAAAAGTGTGGCTTATCTTGCAGATCTGCAACTTTGATTTTTCAATCCTGATTTTTCCTCATGAATGGTACATAAATATGCATGTATGTTTAATGGTCTTTCACAGGAGCGACTACAGGGGAGCAGTGTTTTAGCCAACGCCAGATCATGGGGAGTCAGGATTTTACATGCAGATGGTATCCTTTTGACCGGTCATTGTCTTCAAACAAGATTTCCTAATCAAAAATAATAGCAGCACTTAAACCCTTGTTTAGTTTGTTGTTTGTTTGTGCTCCCATCTGAACTGTAGTGAAGCTGTACTCACAGCAGATGGCACTATGGGAGAATTGACTGTCATATAATGAAACCTGTAGAGAACCTGCAGAACATTGTCTGTAAAATCTTGCTTTGATCCTTAATATATTCTTAGATGTTCTTTTATATCTGAAACGACTCACTCGAGAGAGCATCGGCACCAAACAGAAGTCGGAGGTAAGATGTCGGGCCCCAGTAGTTTTTCAGCAAAAAAAGACAAATAAATGCAGTGGTTTTTGTGTGTCAAAAAAAAAAGGTTAACAAGTTAGGAATGATTGAACTGGGCAAATTTTAAAAAAAAATGACAATAGGTATTTGAAGAAAAACTGTTTTAGTTAGCGGAATGTTGGTATATATACATATATATATATATATATATATATATATATATATATATATATATACACACACACACAAACAGTGGTACCTCTACTTATGAAAGACCCAGCTAACGAATAATCCAAATAACGAGAAACCTTTACCTCAATTTTTCGCCTCTGAATATGAAAGAAAATTCTATTTATGAAAGGACCCCTGAGATATAAATACTATGTACATTACTGTACGTTACTACATCATGTACGTACTGTACATAGCATCCCATTGACTATGAGGAAGCGACCCATGATGCTTTTTGTGAGCCTTTGACCCTCATTCATCAGTGTTCTAACCATACACGCGTAACAGATAGAGCCACTGCTGCCCCGCGAGTCCTCCCAAACACGCCCACTGAAACCTCACCACAGCACGCACCCACCACGAGCCCAAAGAAAGTGAGAACAGGAGCCGACAAAAAAAGGAGGAGGCAGACATCACTCAACCAACACAAACAAAAGACATGCTGGCAGAACACCCCGTACCCACGGAAGAAAAATACCCCGAAAAAATGTCCACAAGCTGTGCCATCGCCCACCCTGACGACGCCTATGCCTGTGCACCCCAGGAAGACCATGAAAAGCCGTCAAAGGCAATTGTCCCCGGATCTACACACCAGCAAATGTTCGTCAGCAAACACCGCTGAAGGTGAAAGTGACAAGTAAAACAACCGCAGTGGAATGGAAATGATTTGCGTGTCTTCATTTTAATGGCTTAATGTTTAATGTTCAGTCAGTGAAGAGACATTTCTCCACTGAGACCAATAAATTACATCTAAAATCTAAATCTACATTATTTTTTTTTTTTTACTTTTAACACACTTTTCATAGAAAATGTGTAATTTTTAAAATAATTTTTAAATGATTTAGGGTGTAGTATTTGGGGCCTTGGAACCAATCAAGCCTTTTACATGTAAAATGCTATTTACGAAAAATTCACAGTATGAAACCACTTCTGGAACGAATTAATTTCCTAAGTAGAGGTGCCACTGTTTATATGAATGTATGCCTTTATATGTATGTATGTGTTTGTGTGTGTGTGTATGTATATATATATATATAGTTGGTGTGTGTGGAGATAAAAATACTGACTAGTCCTTTTTAACCTCTGTGCTTATAATTTATTATTATTTATTTATTGTGTGTTTGCAGAAAGTGCACACCAAACAAGGTTCTCGTGTTGTCAAAGGTAAGTGATGTGTCTGATACTAAGCTATTACACAAATACAGCGTTAACCTAATGATTTGCTACATTAATTGAATATTCTTTTTCTGTCCATATTTTGTCACATTTTGATCCACAGCCACAGCTTTAAGGTCTCCCTATCTTAAAATTGAAGATTCAACCAGGTGAGTTTAATAATTCAGTTGTGGTAGTTTCTAATAGTTTATTTCCTTTGTGCCACAGGAAGGGAATGTGACTCCCAATTGAAACTGTAGACTTAAGGAACAGAAACTGCCAATATTAACACCTAAAAATTAATCCTCATGCATGTGTTTAAAGTTTTAATGCTAATTAACCCCTTTGGTTAAGGTCTTCTTTTTAAATATGTTTCTGAATGAAGAAACCAGAAACATGACTATGAAAAAAATGGCGTCAGGCTTACTGTGTTTACAAAGATTTGGTTTGGTATTCCAGTGGATGCTGTGACTAAAAGCAATAATGACTGTTTGTGACCTGCCCCATGTTTCTGCTCCTCTTACCCCACTGGGACAGAGGTTTGCATTTCAGCCTAGATTATTTTCTTAATTGAACCTGTTAAGGAATTCCATCGTGTAATGTGACAGTGACCCCCAGTGATGCCGCTCCCCAGGAGCCCAGGGCTCAAGCGGATAAGATTTCTATTCGATGAGGCTTTGCAAGGTCTGCTGCCTGCTGCTGCAGGGGATCTCTACGTGCTAACAGGTCTTTTCATTAGCCCTCTCATTTCAATTAATTGAAGTGCTCTGGCTAATGCATGGACCTTTGGGCTATGGGAAACTGAACCCATGACATCTGAAACATTTGAATATAAGCCCAGCTGGGGTCAATCTCCATAGAGTTGGATAACAAAGCTGAAATAATTTTTTATTTGAACATTTGATAGTCCTGTATCACTGAATTCTTTGTTTTCAAGTATAGTATAATATATAATTAACAGTGTAATATGTGTTTTCTTTACTGAACTGAATGATTTTGTTATTGTAGGAAATATAAGCCTTTGCATATGCAGTCTATGACCTTCCCCACTGTGTGCTATTTGGGCCGATTCAGTCCCTTTGAAAGACCTCCTCCTCCTCGGTTTGACAAATGGACCGAGCCAGAAAAGAAGAAAAACAGGTTTGTGTTGCTTTGCTTTTGTAATCATTTGAAACATTTTCTTGGGATAATTAAATTACTTCACAAGGACCTAAACTAGAACTTTTTTTTCAAATGGTCATAAAGGTTTTTTTTCCTCCTTTTTCTCAGGGAGATAAGCAAAGTTGAAAACAGCATTGAAGACAAATTAAATCCTCCACTCAGCCCACTCAGTTGTAATCAATCACCTTGGAAGCCACGCAAAAAGGATCTGGCTTATTGTGAATGTTGCCAGCAAACGTATCCTAATCAGGAGGAGGTACAAATCTGGCACATTTTGTTAAATTCTGCTCACATAAAATGTAATTATAGTTAACTGTAATCCATGACTGTGTTTGACTTTGTAGCATCTACAATCCAGTCAGCACCGTACGTTTGCCCTGGATTCCTCCAACTACAGTATAGTGGATCAGTTCATAGCTGCAATGATTCCAGGATTCAACCCCGATCCATCAGACCAGTTGGAGGAACCACTAAACAGGTAGGTGTTAACCAAGTGTCCTGGTAACATGAAGCTCCCTTGCCATTTTAAATCTCCCAAAGGGGGGAAAACGTCAACTCTGTCAGATGTCCTGTCTTGATAATTTCCTCTCTATTTATGATCACTCCTTAGACCACCAACTCCTGTATCCCTCCAAGATGTGTGTGAACTGGAACCACTCACTGATGTTGAAACGGAGCAGGCTGTCCAGGCTTTAAGAACACAAGATTCATCTTTCAGTGCTCACATCTCTAGCCCTACTCAAGGCCCTGCCAGTCCATCACAGGTTGTTCAGTGTCGCCTCATAAATGAAGCAGCCGTGGATGTGGACATGCAGCTTTTGACTCCAGAGACAGACTGCCAGGTTCCTGATGGGCAAGTTCACACTTTAAGCCCTACGATGCCTGTGTTGGATCCCGAACCAGTAGACCACCACTCAGTCTGCCAGCAGCCTGATAAGCCTTCATCGTGCCCCGACAGTCACTGTCTATCGTCTGATAATTGCCTCTTGCCGCCAGTTCTAAGCCCACAAGTCCCTAACCCCTACCACATGGAACAACATAGCTCTTATTTGGAACCACCTGTGCTCAGTCCTCAACAATATCCTTCAGAGGAGCATATGGAAGATGACTTCAGTAAAACGGATGTCCCAGTTGACACACTACTTGTTTCATCTTCAGTTTTTCACTTCCAGTCTGTGGTAAACACAGTGGGAGAAGTGGAGACGGATCAGAAAAAAGTGCTAGATCTCAGTCGGACCGTGTGTTTGAACAGTACAACAGACTGTCAAAGGCTGCTTTCACATAGATCTCGCTCCGTTCCTCGGTCGTCCCATAAGCCTTCAAACCCCAAAAAGCACTGTCGATCTGCTAGTCCTGAAAGTAGACTGAGCAAAAGGCAGAGGAAGACGTCTGTGTGCGGCTACAATAATGAGTGGCATGAGAAGTCAGAAAGTGAACTTACGGCAATGATTGAGGACTTTTCATTATTTGGCAAGATGTCGAATCAAAGTATTCAGCCCAGTCCTAAACCAGTCTCTCCCAGAATATGCACAGTGCAGAGACTTGGGTTAAAACAACAGATTTCTCCCACATTCATTGGTGCTTGTGTGAAGGATCAAACTGATGTTGCAGATCAGACCGCATGGCCGCTGCACTCACAAGCATCACTATTAGCTACTCCACTTCAATTCCCCGGTGATAAATGTCAGAGTGTGTTTTCTAGTCAAGACTCTCAGCACTCTCTTTCCCACTCAACCTCCATCTGCATAGAGCCAGCCCTCATCCCAAACCTCGCTACACTGGATCCATCATCGTCAGACTCTGACTGGGACTCTGACCTGCTGTCACGGCTCGCCCCAGCATCAGTGACCCCCATGTCACCCACTGAGCAGATATGTGAACTCGACCAGGAACTCCTCCACAGGCCGTGCACCTGGATGCATGACACCAGCTATGAGTCACATCTTCATACTGTCCTTCAGCCCTCAACCCAAACAGTTTCCCTGTGTGGGGACGAAATGGATCCCTCAGTGTTTTCCAGGACTGTAGTGCAGATTGTTGAGGTTCAACACTGACATTTGTATTTGATGCAACTCGGTCACATGAACTAGAAGTATGAAACATATGGTGTCGTAAATTCTTGACCGTTGCATGTGTGAATTGGCAGTGATAAAGCACATGAATAAAAGTCAAGCAAGCGTACACTGAATAAATATTTATAACATTGTACAAACTAAAATGTAATGGCTATTTTTAGAGAATTTTATTTTTATTTTTTTTTTACATTTTATTTATTTTATTGTAGTTCATCTTACAGTGTTGTGGACACCATATCTTCCAGTGAATTTGACAAAATCCATTTTCATTCCTGTGCACTAAACCCCAAACACTTACTGTGTATGACATGCTGACTTTCAGCTGTCTTTCTGCAGCTATGTCCAGGAACACATGGTACTATTGAGGATTTAATGAGGCTTTTCTGAAGGGGCATTACTCAATTACTGTAAGTGCTGCGTCTGGACCCGATCCCACATGCATCTGCGCTGATGGTTGAACAGAGGAGGCGTTTCTGGAGTGGAGGATTCACACCACTTGTGAGATGGAAAAACTATTAATGTCAAAGAGAGTGTACCTTTTCAAGGTGGTTTGACTGTGGTCACAGAGATGCAAGTTATGTCCACTTGTTTGTGTTGAAAGTGTCACTGTTCATCCTAATGGATAGGTAAGAACCGTGTCAGAAATCATACCCTACAAATTGATTTCACTTTCTGGAGAATTAGCTGTACTATGGAAAATATGAACCATGTTTTTTTAAATAAATGTTTTTAAACTATATATCTTCTGCCATTTGAATATGACTGTTGATGCTCAGAAAGTAAAGTTAACCAGGAGGAATACCCTAAAGATAATTTATGTGTTGTCTAAATAAATGCTGACTATGATATTTGGTAAAGGAGAGCCAACTGAGAAAGGAAGAGCAAGCAAGGGCAGCAGTGGGTCGATGTGTCCTGTTTGGCTCATCAGCCCAGTTTCCCGCTGACTTGCGCAGTATTTGATATCTAATCTCCATGCCTTTTATCGGAACCCTTTGGTATCCATATTTGTATGATTGAATAGATCCATTATATGGGTGGCTGTGGTGAAAACTGTACCAGAGGAAGGACAATTAAGCCTTTGAAGTAGTGGATTGAGTTATGCTCTTGATCTTATATTCATGAGTTATGAAATCATGTCTGTTATTTATTGTAATTATATTCAACTAAGATTTAAAGACTTCAGACAGAAATGTACACAACCAAGCAGTTAAAAATACAGTGGTGTGGAAAAACAAAACAGATTTTGGACACCCCATGCATTTTGTACTATATTGCATTAATAAGAATCACTCTTATGTCACTGAATTCTGTTACATTATTTTCTCAAAATCCACATGCTCCCTTCTACACATACTCTGTTCCATTGAGGTCAGAACTGGATTTTTCAGCAACGTGATGAAACACATCCAGGATATGACATGTTGAAACTGCCAACAATCATTTGCATTTATCTGTCTTATCTGTTGCAGTTACACCATTTGATACATAAAAAAAAAATTGTAAAATGTTATGTGTCGGAAGGCTTTTTTTCCCCTCTACAATCAAGTGAGATTTATTTAATTATAACTGGATTACATTTACAGTTTAGTCATTTATTTCCAAGTACAAATGGTTAACTGACATTGTTTGCATTATTTATATGGTCTTGTTAAAAAGAATTTAAAACATGTAGATCAAAGGTGTGAAACATGCAGCCCAGGGGCCAAATCTGGCCTGTGGAATAAATTTGTGAAGTGTAAAAATTACACTGAAGATATTAATCAATGGTGTTAAAATCATTTGAATTCAGGTTCCACATACAGAACAATATGATCTCAATTAGGTCAGATCAGCAAAAAATATAATAACCTATAAATAATGACCTGTAGAGTGTATTTATTTGAGTGTAAAACAAAGTTAAATTACATGAACAGGTTTATGTTACCAAAGTGTCCTTTTACAAAAATGCAAATATGAACAACCTGAAATGTGTAAACACAAGTGCAATTTTAACAATATTCTGTTTGTTATTAAATGTATTATTAATCATATTTGCAAATAAGACTGTGATATTTAAGTTTTGGTTTTCACTCTCATTTTACGTTGTTCACATTATCAGATTGGTACCAAATGATGCAAAATGAAGATTTCTAAGACCAATAGTTTTTTAAGATCTCTGGAGGTCAAAGGTGACATGTTGCAAATTAACTTCTGTAACACTGTGTATCATGACATATCATGGTATAATTGAATTAATACTGGATATATTGTCATAATATTACACACATTTATACATATAACAAATTTATCAATATTGAAAAAGGTCAAAATCACATTACTGGCTCTAATTCAAGAATGGGTCATCACAGAAACTTCAGATTGGCACAAAATAGAGCTGAGATTAGGCATCCTCTGAATACTCGTTTTTGACTACTTTTGAAACTTCTATGTGTTTGTTTGGTTCAGTAAGAGCAGTTTTATTTTTTTGGTTATTACTGAAGTAAAGGGGTTGATTCAGTACTTTTATGAAAATACTTTTTCCACACAAGTACTTCTACTTAAATACAGAATGTGAGTACTTTTACCACCTCTGTCAACAATAGGGAGTATTTATCACCACACTTTTTGGAGTTACAACTATTTAAATCATGTGACCTTGATTTTGACCTTTCCAGACCACTCAAAGCCAAAGGGGAGGATACCTATTTGAAGCTCATGCCAGGTTTCCTATCTGTCAATAACACTAACTAAGTCTTTATCTCCACTTGTTTTTCCATTATAGCCCATTTTAGTTTTTAGGTATTGACCGAGTGATCCCCAACCTCTTGGATCAACAATAGGTCAAAATCTATACACATAATATACAGAATTGAGAGATGAGCATTTTAGTGATTATTGGAAGTCTCTGAGATGAATAGTTCAAAAGTTACATCCAAAATTCAACTTTCACCTTTATTGTGACCTTGACCTTTGACCTGAAGTTTTCAAATTTGGTTTTCAAGGTTCTGATGTATGTCAGTGCTCATCAACAGAGAGAGCAAAAAGAAGCTATGCAAAATGCACTATACAGGAATGAAAGATAAATTCCTGATTTACCTTATGTATGATTATTGTTAAACACATTTTAGTGTCCTTGACTTACATTCACCTTTCCTGGAATTTTCCTGGAAATTCCTCTAGTAGTTTTTTGCATGAAGTTGCTGACAAACAAACAAACAAACAATATAATCCCATAATATAATGACTTATATTTTAAGACTTTCTAAGGGGTTTACAAAGTTTAGGACACACAAAAAGCGTGGGTGGGTCTGTCAAACCCCACGTGCTCCTTGTTTCCGTGTCCACGGTTTCCTCGCGCAGACTCATTGCCTTTAAACGCGACCAATAATGTTAGGCCGATAAGAGACATCTGTGTGACTGAGCAGCGGGCTCAACGGACGCACGCGCCGAGGACTCCCGGTAAGGATGCTTTACAGGCGCTAGAGGCGGAAAAGGGAGGTGAGAAATGCGGGCGCCGACTTCAAAGACAGCCCGCTGTTGTGTTCGTCTCCAGTGTCAACAACAACAGCACAACTACAGCTCCGACCGGTTCATTTAACGGCGCCACACTGAGGAAATCACTGGGACTATGTGAACATCATGCTCGCGGTGAGATGCCTGCTGTTCGCTGCAGTTTGCGCGCGGAGCTCCGTGACAGGTAGAGCAGCCGCCGCGCGTGGCTTTACCCTGGTAACATGTAATGTAGGTTATTATCAGAGGGAGATGATGGCTGGGGTTCTGTCATAACAAAATCATGTCAGTATGTGCATTAGGTGTCAGGAAGCAGCAGCAGCAGAAGCAGCAGCATCTGTTGAGTCATTTCATATGAGAACACGTTTACCATCAGCAGCCTCAGTTTGAAGCCTCTGTGGGATCTCATGTGCAGGTCTGAGGGAATGGATGAGTCTGGAGGAAAGGCTACCACCTTCAGAGGAGGTTGTTCAACCTAAGAGGCTTCTGCAGCAGATCCACTCTGAGGAGGAGCTGCTCCACACTGGTCTGGACACACGGGTCAAGAACCACACAGCTGGAGTGTTGGTGAGCTCCTTCTACTCCACTTATTCTAACCTTCTTTTAGTGTCACTTACTACAAATTGCATATTGATGAGATTAAAGGGTGACTGTGTTTTCACTCATACTGATGCACTTAAAACCCATGTCCTCTACTTTTTGTTGTCTCTTTTGAGGTCAACCCCCCACCCCCCTCCCTTCCCATTTGAGCCAGGCATTTTCTTTTCACAGGCAGGGAAGGGTCAGCTCATCTCCTCTGTAGCATTGTCCTCCTTTCCAATCCATTAGATTATATTTCACACCTCTACCTGCGCTCTCTTGTTACCTTAGCTATAAACTCAGTCACCCGTCAGTGAGTCGGTGGATATGACACATGTCTGACCTTTACCTGCCCTCTGTGGTCACCCTGTTTTAAGATGCACCCCCATTCAAAGTGAGCAAATGTACAATTGACAGTATTTGGATATTTGACTTGTTTAGCAATGGAATTTAAAATATTCTATTCCAAGTAAAAGTACGGACTTATATTGAATTATATCATTCATTACATAGGCTATTATCATTATTTATGCCAGGCTACATTGTGGGTTATTTGCTTTATTTGATTCTGCAAAGTCATTTGTAGCTAAAGTAATAAAAAATAGTGAAATAAGAAGCACAATATTTGCCTTTTGAGATGTAGTGTAGTGTATGACAGTGGAAAATGCAAATATTGATTACATTCATGAGAGGTATGCATATTTGCATTCTAACTCTATTTAAAAGAAATGTGATTAGTTTCATTGCTGCAACATTGGTCTTTTTTCTGTACATAGACTGAATTGAAGTCTACTTTTGGTTCTCCTGTTATAAAATGGTCAGGATTTAACCACTACAAAATCCAACAAACCATTTTTATCTCCCCTCATGGATGTTAATGTTGACTTTTCATTGAACTGTATATGCGCTTATGCAGAGTTAGATGGGTCCTAAGTGCACCGTCAGACAGATGGAGTCTGCCTGGCTGGTGGTCAGTAAGCACTGATGGAAGCGCCTACAGAGCTCCGTTATGTATCGTGGGTTGAACTCACCTTGGAACAAAGTTGATAATGAATCCCAATACAGAGTTTTGTCATAAAACTTTAGGGATGAATGAGGCTTGTCTTGAGGGAGAGGACACATCCTATTGTCATGAGTCTGCTCTTGTTTTCTCTCTGTATTATGCTAAAAAAAATGTATTGATTATCCATCTGTCTTTTTTCCTCCCACATTCCTCTTGCCACATTTCTCAAGTTCTCTTCACAGTTTCCTCAAAGCATGTAAGACTTGAAGGATTAGTGAGTCATTTGCTTAATAACTCAACAACTGGGAACAACTCCCTGCTGAAATGCAAATTGGTCTTCATGGTTAGATTTTTTTTTTTCATGTGAGCATTAGATGAAGAAAATGTATTTTATTGTATTTTTTTTTTATGTTTGGCTTTTATTCTGTGTGACATTCTTGTAAGTTACAATGAGAATGAGAGTGTGCTGTTGGCAACAGTGTGAGGAGCCTTTTATCAGACAGTCATGAGGCGTGGATAAAAGAAACCACAGCAAAGGATTATAGTGTTTTCCATGCAGGAATATGATGAGTGCTAGTGCTAATGCTGTCTAGACCAGTTCAGTTGGCATCTATTCGGTGTGAATCATCTGCTTTTTTATTAGCTGCATTTTTGTTTTATAATCTCACTCCAGTCAAAGGAAGACAAATATTTTAATAGGCATATATAACATGTATTAGTGTATAAATGACAAATAAATAGGCTTGAAGAGCTTGACAAGTGTAGTGTTAAAATGTACTAGTGACATGGCACTATTTCCAACAATCATTCATTTGTAGTTTACAGATAAATTACAAAATAAGATCCAGATACAAGTGAACTTTATTTACTCAAACTGATGTTAAACAAAAGAAAATATAAATATGAAGATATTTTTGTCTACCAGTTTTTCAGAAATTTAACAGAGTGTAACCAAACCTCCACAAGTGGAAATTATTTGATAATTAATTTTGTCTTCGAAGGCTCAATCCCATTTCAGCTCTTGCAAAGGGGTGTGAGTTGAAACATTGTCCTCTGAAATGGGACAACCCTTAGTGACCTATTACGTCATCAGCAGTCATTGATGCCATTATAATCAGATGCAACTATGTTCTTTCTGAAAGTCTCCCCTCTGCCGTCATCAGCTGTAAATGCTTCTGTTCCATGGGCTTTGAACATCTTTTACCGGCTATCAACAGCAAACTGCAGAAATACAACCTATAATGCATTAAAATGGAATTAAAAATAAAATTATTAAATGGTTTATGAAGAAAATCTGTATATATGTGTGTCTTTTTGATCACACACACTCGTTACCTCCATCTTGAATTGAACAGAATTATGGGAATTTTCTCATACCCCTGCATTTGTAGTGTGGTCCTGAAACATCTCAGTTTCAAAGGCTAAACAGACCACCCCCTTAGAGTCATTGAGAATTGGGACACCCCTCCCCCTTTATGTGAACATGCAGAATTAGGGGGGCCAGCCAAGGAGTGAATTTTGATTGGATTTAATTATCTGGAAGATCTGAATAAAATACAATAGTTCTGGCAAATCTTCTGTCCTTCTTGAACATCTCCATGTCCTCTTTTGTTCTTCATATCTCAGTCATCCTTCTGCTGTCTGTCTGTCTGTCTTTCCCTCAGCCCGTCCATCTGGCTCAGAGCAGTTTCCTGGTGGAGGCCTTTGGTTCGTCCTTCATCCTTGACCTGGACCTGAACCAGTAAGTTATACATTTATTAAGACATCTTCTCCACTGAGATGTTGAAGCATCTTTTAATTGCTTATAGGCAATCACAGGCGTTCCACTCTTAACATGTATCTTCCACCCACCTTCTATATGTCCTCATACTGACTGACCTCAGGTTAAACTCTTACTATAGCCCCTCCTTTGCCTGTATGATCAACCCCCAGTTTGCTTTAATGGACTGCGTTTATGTCATACCATTTGTCTTTATTCCATTCACTGCACTTAAGCCAAATGAATTGTCTCGAATTTCTCTTTTTTTCCTTTTTTTTAGAATAGTGAAAACCCTGCTTTTTATTTAAAACTATGAGTAATTTCTGTATGAAATGCTGAAAATGATGTGTGCTTGTCATTGTTTTTTCCCTTGTCATCCCAGTAACCTCCTGTCCACAGAGTATGTGGAGCGTCACTTTGATGAACATGGGCAACCCTCTGAGAGTATGGTAAGACTCATGTATTCTTATATAGCTGAATATTTCATTTTTAAGCCTTTTGCGCTGTCATGAAACTGATAAGCCAATCAAGCATAATGTAGCTGTTTGCATCTAGTTAGCTCAGCTTAGCATAACGACTACAAATTGGGAATCCTTGTTCACAAAGGTCATAAACTTTCTTCTAAATCTGATTTATTAACATGTACTGTTTGTCAAAAAAAATCAATTTTAGATACTAAATCGATATTGACCCATGGTATCTAATTAGATACTAAGTTGCTGGAAAATCGATTTTTGTTTTTATGGCGCGTCGCCGCTTATTTGTAGCGGGTAACGTTAAGAATTCTAAACAGGCATCAACGCGGTCAGCTCTGGCACAGCCGTAATGCCGGCTTGTAAATTAAAGTCTCTTTCTTTCTCCAGCTGCCTCTGACAGCACACGGGATGACGCCAGTGCGACCACAGACCTATACACTATTTCTATAGGTCTGTGATAGCGACCATCCAATGCAACTTTGCTTTTAAAGGCCTCGATATAGTCGAACGTCTATGCGCGCGGGCGGCAGCCAGGCGGTAGCGCATTGTATCACGTTACCACCACGGAGGCCACCGTGAGCATGTCAGCCTATCATTTTTGACATGCGCGCTGCTAGTCCCGCAAGGAGTCCGCGGTGGTCACATGATGCAATACACTGCCGCCCGCGCACATAATCGCTCGACCTTAAAGAGGCTTGCAGTTAGCACTGCAGAAGGGCTTGAGCAAAAAGATAGGCCTACCTTAACTTGCCAAGAGATAGGCATGCATTTATTCTGCACCCGCACTCACTACCTTTTTTTAGCAGTCCATGGAGGAAATTTTAAAAGGAATCCCTTTTATTAGTATCGAGTATCGAGTATTATCCTTAGTATCGGTATCAAGTTGGAAATTTTAGTATCGTGACAACACTATTAACATGTTATATCCTGTCTTTAATCTGAAAATTCTGTTTAAATATGAAAGTGGATTGAAGTACCAGATTAAATGGATGGTGTGACTTACTCAAGTGTACTCATCCTAGCAACTAACAATAACCACCGTGTTTAGTAAATAATCAGGGTAACCGTTTTATCTTTCTTTTTGGAAATCCTTGTGCTAAACTAAGATAACAGGGTAGATATGCTCTATCTGAGATGGGCATGAATTGTCTAATAAACAACGATAACCAAATAGCCAAAGCAGTCTGTTATTTAACTCTTAGCATCTTCACCTCTAGTAGTGTCACTGACCTAGTTCTCTATCCTAGTCAAGCTGTTGGAAATAGGTTTTATTACACTACATTTTTTTTTAGCTTTTATATCAGCAGTGTATTGTGAAAGAGTGAAATTGAGCCAGATTAATAACCAATAGTGGGAGCATTTGGTGGTCTTGTAACAGCAAAAGTTTGCTGTAATAATGATGAGAGGTCTTTAACAGTTTCTTACTCCCACACCCTGAATGACATTCAAGCAGGTGTTGAACAAAGCCTCATGTCAGTTATTGTGTTGTGACGTTAGTTTGAATTTTTACCCTCATCTGGAAAGCGATTTCTGTCTCTTTATTCTAGTCACCGTCTTTCTCTTTTTCGGTCCCCTTTTCCCTCCATGTCTCAATTTTCTTCCGCAAAAAAACCACCTGACCAATCAGTAGAGGGTTGCCATGGCTACCAGGAGGCAGCAGCCGCAGCAGTAGCAGCAGCGTGGGTCTACTCTGTCTTGGCGTGAGGGGAATTCAAATCATGTCCATTATCGGAACAACCCAAGTATCTGGCATGTAGAGACAAATGTGCAAGAAAAACCTTAGACCACAAATGCAATTACTATTAAGTCCAACAAAGGATCAAAATCTATTTAAATTATGAAACAGTTAATGCGGGTTTATTTGACATGCATCTGAAGGACTTGATTTAATGAAACTTTTCCACTGAACTATTGGGTGTAAATGTTCCAGATCATGCAATTATTCACTACAGTAGTGATTAAAAAACTAACCCTAACCCATTATAGGCCTAATAAGATCTACAAAATGGCACCCATTGTACAGTATAACAAATTGTTCTGTTAGAAGTCACATTATATGTCAATATAAATATGCTTTGGCACTAAACAAAAACATGCTTTATATACATTTATATCAGTAAATGGAAGGCTTCTGAAAAAACAACAACAACTTAAAAATATGATAAAAAAAAGTGTTTAGTGAAGGTGCTTTAATTATTTGGTCCATGAGGCATCTACAGAATGCACACCATTGTTTTTTTTAATGAGTTAAAAGGTCTTTAGTAAATAATTTAATGAAAAGCATCCATTTTTTATTTTAATGCATCTCCATTTACAAAATTAGGATTAAATTGAAATGTTGCTGTTTTCCTTTTTTTGTTATATGTTTATTATCTAACCATGAGTAGTTTTTCAGGTATAAAGTGACATTTCTATATATTCGTTTCCCTATACTGTCATGTGAATGTCCTAAAATAGTTTCACTACATTACTATGTGAACATATTATATGCTAGAATGCGATAGATGCAAGGCTCAAGACCTGATGTGCAAAACCGTCCCCCTCTCCATCTCAATCTTAATTTATTTAGTTTTATTGACGTGCCTGTAAATTTCCGCTGCCTTTGTGTGTCACTTTTTTATTGGTCCCTGTGGATTCATGCCATTCCATTGAGCTGGGACAGATTGAATCCCAATGACTCACAAGTACAAGTGGAATTGAATTAGGAATGAGGATGAGCCTCATTTAATATGACCTGTTTTATATACAGTGTCACTGAAATACAGTGTCACTGAATATGCTTCTCTGCAGATGTTTCTTTATTTTCAGTAGCTGTAAATCACTTCTATGTGTCCTGCCACTGAGCAACAATCACACTATTGATCATTTATTATAAAGGGTGAAATATGGTATGTCAATGGAGGAAGCGTGCATTTCTTACAAATCCTAACCATGTAATTCAATATTATGCTCCAGCTTTATGTTACATACATGGTGGACTACACTACAATGCACAGGATAGTAAAAGGAGACTGGATCATTAATTAAGGTTTGTTTTGATTAGTGTGTAGTCCATATTTAGCAGCTGATCTTCAGACATAAATGTTTGACTCTTTCAATAGTTTCATCTGCACACTCAGTATCGCTCCCTGCTTTCATTTCATGTCAGCTTTTTCCCTCTTTTACCGTGGGATCTTCCTCTGAGCTGTACTTTCAACAGTGCTGAGTCAAAGTCGGAGTCAAAGAAAAGTTCAGCTTTCCTAATTCAGTTATAATATCAAATTTAATCCTCTTGTTCCTGCAGGACGAAGCTGTTTATTTGCTTCCATTTGCCAGCATAAGCATTTTCTATTCCAATCCATTTACTGACTGACTCTGATTCCTTTCTAATACAGTGTGGTGCTTACCTGTCTCTGTCCACATGTCGGTGATGATATATCATGACTGATTGATGACTTTTCCATAACGCATTTTATTTCTGAGTCATCAGTTTTGTAGAAGCATGTATGGCTCCACTGAAAAATGCTCTCGGTCCTCTCACAGTTAATGTGTGTCTTGCTGTGTCAGGCAATTTGATTTCCTCCATTTAACTTTGTAATCCTACCTTTTTAGGCCTTCACTGAGACACGTCGGTACAAGGCCTATTGAGTCCACAGTGATCACATGGGGTTGAAATATGGCAGGGACGACTCGCACCACTCACACATTTCAGATAAAATTTTATTTCGAGCACACAAAATCATCAAAAACGTCAATCAACGTGGTCAACAATCATCTCTTCTCTTTTTTTGCACTTGAAAAGGAGTGGGAAGAAGCAACATTTATAAACTCCCACCCCTCTTATCCACCCCCCAACCCCGCATCAACACAAGCATCTATAACCATTATCAACTCATTGTCACCTCACACAATCTGATTTACACTATCAGCTCAACTCAGTTCAGTTTAGCTCAGCTCAGTTCAGTTCAGTTCAGTTCAGTTCAGTTCAGCTCAGTTCAGTTTAGCTCAGCTCAGTTCAGTTTAGCTCAGCTCAGTTCAGCTCAGCTCAGTTTAGTTCAGCTCAGCTCACTTCAGTTCACCTCAGCTCAGTTTAGCTCACTTCAGTTTAGCTCAGTTTAGTTCAGTTCAGCTCACTTCGGCTCAGTTCAGTTCACCTCAGCTCAGTTTAGCTCAGCTCAGTTTAGTTCAGTTCAGCTCACTTCAGCTCTCAGTTCATCTCAGCTCAGTTTAGCTCAGTTCAGCTCAGCTCAGTTTAGCTCAGTTCAGCTCAGCTCAGTTTAGTTCAGTTCAGCTCACTTCAGCTCAGTTTAGCTCAGTTCACCTCAGCTCAGTTTAGCTCAGTTCAGCTCAGTTCAGCTCAGTTCAGTTTAACTCAGTTTAATTCAGTTCAGTTTAGTTCAGCTCAGGTCACCTCGGCTCAGTTCAGCTCAGCTCTCAGGGCCACTGACATGAGTGTAAGTGTTTCACATGTGACACTAGACACCACAGTGATGATGGGGGAGGTCAAAAGATTTCATATGAGGCAAAGCGCAGGGGGGGTCAGAAAAACAATATATTGTTCCTTCTTTCTTTCTTTCTTTCTTTCTTTGATGTCTACCCTTTGAGCTCAAATTTGACCCACGCATGTGTCTGTAGCGGCCCCTTTGAAAAGTCAAAATACATTGAGTCAATGGCGAGTTTGTTGTAGAGCTCTGAAAATCAGTACACATATTCATCATGAGGAGATGAACAAAAACATTTTCATGGCCATGCCCATAAACCAACAGGAAGTCCGGCATCTTGAAATCCGCCATTATTGAAATTTTAAAAATGCAGAGTCATGCTTTTCGCTGTCATCGTATTTTAGCGAACTCCTCCTTAGACCCAGTTTGCTCAAAATCGGTGAGCACTATCTAGACAAGTGGAACATTAAAAGTTATCAAAATTTTTGGGAAAAGTTGCACCATTTTTTTGTGCTGTGATGTTGCAAAT
This sequence comes from Siphamia tubifer, assembly GCA_020466265.1. Taxonomy (NCBI): domain Eukaryota; kingdom Metazoa; phylum Chordata; class Actinopteri; order Kurtiformes; family Apogonidae; genus Siphamia; species Siphamia tubifer. The sequence goes on along the minus strand of CM035801.1, from coordinate 22,474,908 downwards.
TTTGCAAAGTTTTAACACTGCATAAATTTAGCTTGGACATACAAACACCGATTTGGCTCAAATTTGACTCAGTTGTCAGTCTCACAGTTCTGCACCCATTCAACATACAACACTTCAAATAAGTCGCACTGTAGCTCCCCCTACATATTTATACAAAAGTGAGTGTTTCTGGCAGAATATCGCATCGTGCCCAAGGTACGGTGTCATCTCACTGTCAGCTCTTTTCAGTGCTCACATGGGAAGGCGGTTGAAAGGAACGGCAAAGGCCTTTGAGACTGCTTTCAGATTTAATATTTATTTATTATCTCACTAGGGCTAAGTGCTGGAGGATGTCTCACTCTTCAGTATGTATGATGAAAGTCCTTTAGTTCTTCCAACTGATGAACTAATGCTGAATCTAAATGAGCTCTTTGAAAATACAAAGACTTTATCTGACTAAGTAGTTATTACTTTTAGATTAATTTTTAGACTTAATTTGGCTTCATAGCTTTGATAAAGGTCAAGTAATAAAAGAAGAAATCTGACGTTGAAGGTGACAGTGTTTCCATGTTAACTATGGAACCCATGAACATCCAAAAAGGCACATCTAATGTTACTGAAAAGCTGAGAACTGCATTTTACCTGAATTATTTATCCTGATTTAAATGGTTGTAAAGATAAGTAGTTATGCAAGACCTTATTCTGTGGATTTACATCACCTCAAGCAAAATAACTGCCTTTAAAACCTTTATTTCTTCTTCCCGTAACAGCCAAGATCTCCTTTGTTTGATGTGAAATAAGCTTTTGTGAGTTTCTCTAAGAATTTGACAGGACATTTTTACATTTGACTTCTGTAGCTTGGAGTAAAGGTTGGCCAAGCATAAAGAACAGTAACTCCGCGTCGCCTCTTTTCTTTTTGAGCCATCAGCTGTGCCAGACAACCGCAGTCTCAGGTGGCAGACATGACTTATTGGGGTTCATTACAAACACCTGAAACTGACCCACACACACTTATACTCACACAAACACACACATCTACACCCGCACTGTAGTTCTAGATGACTACAAACAAAGACACATGACCGATGATCTCCAGTCACTTGCATCAGATCTGACGTACCACAACGTCGCACATGTAATTCTGTCCATCACATACTGTTGGCTTTCTTCTTCCCAACTTTTGTTTGCACACACATTTAAAAACATGCACTCGAGACATGACTGACACCAACAAGTCGTCTCTCTGTTTGTCGTAATCTGATCATTCCTGTACTGTGAGAGGGAGTGTCGAAACACTATATTGAAAACATGATCATCCACTTGAGCCTTTCGTAGCATTATGAATTATCAGGTGGGAGTATCTAGAGGAAGGGTGTCAAACGCTCTGCCAAATGGTTCGTTTCAACAGATACTGAGCACCAAACCTCAGCACAGCTCTGTACTACTTATATTGATGAACCTGGAGTTGAATCACAGCCTTTCTTTTCTCTTAGGAGTGAACTGTAGCAAGACTTTGGCCTAGATTTCCAGAGCATCAGGTGATGTGATGTTTTTTTGTAGATGTTTTCTGTAAAATTATGCCTTTTCTGCTTATTTTGGGTTATTATTATTATTATTATTATTATTATTATTATTATTATTATTATTATTATTATTATACATTATATTATATGACATTATTGTTCAGCCGGTTTGTTTGATTGTAAGGAGATTTACACGAAAACTGCTGGACTAATTGCCATGAAATTTTCAGGAAAGGTGTGAAGTACTCCAATAGATTCCATAAAATTTTGGTGAATGTAGGTCAAAGGTCAAGGTCACAGTCACCAAAAATGTGTTTTCACAATGATAAAATATGTACAAGGGGGACAGGGTTTGTTGTTTGTTCTGCCACAACTTCAACTTGTTGCGATCTGACTGTCTGTGTGACTGTTGTTCTCAGCTCGTAGTTTGTGGCATTTGTCAATTCTGCTGTGATTTTGTGCTTTTTTGATATATAGTTGGAGATGTTTTGAAGTCAACGTGATTTTTTCAGTGGCAGAAAAGCATGACAAACAAGCTCCTGCGAGTTAAAATGGACTACCTGAACATTTTTAGTTTTAACGGACTTACATTCACTCACTAGGTAGACAAATCTTAACAACACTAACATACCATACTGGTATTCTTTTCTTCTGAATATTAATGGGATGGGAAATTTGGACAATTATTTATTTATATAATGATGACATCTGTATGATGTTTCTGAAAAGCAGATCATATAACAAGGTAAGACCCACGATATGAGATGTTAGATTGTGGGTCAGGTTGCCCAGCTCTACTTGTGTTGTACAATACTGTGCAAGTTTCCAAGGTCAACATTAGTTTCACTAGTTTACTAATATTGTAATGACCCCATATGTATTTATCAGTCTCTGTATTAAGATACAATCAGGTTATATGGGAAGTATGTACAGGAGTAGAAGCACAAAATTCAGGGGAAGAACATTTTTTCTAAACCAAAGTGTTAGTATTTAGTGTGACCTTCCTTTGCATTTAACATGTATTTAATCCTTTTTATTCAGACAATATGAGATTTATTACAGAAATCTTCTGATGTTTTATACCAGCTGTCATTCAACACTTCAGATGTTTCTACCTGTTAGTGCTGCATCTCGTCACAGGGTCAATTGTGTTGTGTTTTAAAGTGATTTATCCTCATTTATTTTTTATATTATCCTCTGTATTTTGCACTCTTAAAAAAAGGGAAAATCAGGTGTTTTCCCAGTTTTAGTTCATTGATCATGTAGATCTTTATATATCATTGATTTAACATAAAAAAAGTATGTCCATTCTCTGTCATTGACCAAACTTTAAAGCCTGTGAATGTCTAAATGGATCATATGTGATGACCATGAAACGATGAAAAACTGATTAGAGGATCAACAGGTATTAAACATTATTATTATTTGTTGGTGACCAGTGGCTGTTTGTGTCTTTATGGTTTAACCTTTAGAATCCATTTAGTTCATGTTATGTGCCTTTTAAGACATTTTACCTGTGTTGTTTTTATCATATCTGAAGATAAAGAGAATGAGAAATATATGTTCGATGTCAATCCTACAACAATAGCAAACATAGGTGGCCTAAGACTTTTGCACAGGACTATATGTCAAAAAGAATTTTGGTTTGGACTAAAAAATACTGTTCCAAAAAATGTTTGTTGAGACTCTATTGCATTCTTGACAGCCTTTCTGTGATCGTGTGTGGCTTAGTTCCACCTCATTTGTGTGTGTGGCTTAGTTCCACCTCATTTGTGCATCCCACTGGAGTTAAGACTCCAGCCGTACTGCCTCCTATTGTATCCTTGAGGTGGATCATTGTACAGCTTTGCCTTGTTTGATCTGTGCCTCAGAAAATTGAAGCAGTTTTTGTTGTGCAGGCTGTTAATAAATTATGTATTACACCCAAATTAGTTTTTGCACAGATAATGCCAAGGTCACCACATGCTCTCTCCATCTCAAACACACATGCGTGCACACCGTACGTGCAGCTCTTCCCTTGATGAAACTCGGCTCAGCTGCAGTGTTTGGGGTGTAGGTTTTCCCGGACATTGTGCTGTACAGTAGTCACTGATATCCTTGAGGCGACCCACCAGATCAGCTGACAGAAAATATCTGCCCTTTGTGCATTTAGCAGCCAAGAGATCACAAGCGGGTTGACAGTCAGCATGGGTTTCTTTTTTCTGAAATGCAGTGGTAATGTGACTGAGGGACACGGGTCCAGTGTCTCATTATAACCTCTGATTGGATCACAGGGTGGAGAGCACTGTTACTACCATGGACGTGTCCGAGGGCTACCAGGCTCCTGGGCTGCACTGTCCACCTGCCACGGCCTGCAGTGAGTCCACTACACACCACAGAATTCAGGGATTACACTGTATATGACATACACACACACACACATATACACACACACATACATAGTCACAATTTAGTCTGATATGTTCGAGCTTGAAGTCGAAGCAATGAGTATTTAAAACTTTAATATGTTTAGTTATTTGATGATGAATGGCGGTGGGATGAAATAAAATTTTTGAGTGTAAGGGAATATGGAATTTCTTTCTTTCTTTCTTTCTTTCTTTCTTTCTTTCTTTCTTTCTTTCTTTCTTTCTTTCTTTCTTTCTTTCTTTCTTTCTTTCTTTCTTTCTTTCTTTCTTTCTTTCTTTCTTTCTTTCTTTCTTTCTTTCTTTCTTTCTTTCTTTCTTTCTTTCTTTCTTTCTTTCTTTCTTTCTTTCTTTCTTTCTTTCTTTCTTTCTTTCTTTCTTTCTTTCTTTCTTTCTTTCTTTCTTTCTTTCTTTCTTTCTTTCTTTCTTTCTTTCTTTCTTTCTTTCTTTCTTTCTTTCTTTCTTGCATATATTCTGTGAATGCTCGAAATAAATAAATGAAATTAACCAACCAACCATCAGTCTTTTTTTGTAAAAATAAGAAACAATTTGTACCAGGTGACAACAAATACCTTGATACTCACATATATCATAAAGATTTCAAAGAAAGGAAAAATATACATGAATGAACCTACTAATCAGATATTTCTTGCATAAATACAACTCTGGCACTAATTAAGAACCACTGTTTTTGCTTTTTATTACACATTAATTTACTGTTAGAATAACATTCATATTTTCCTTTAATGCATAAGCATTTTACTTCAAACAATGACAATTCTACATCTATTAATGTGTTAACTGAAATGTTCAGAAACCACCATTTGGCTGAATAACCCTGATTCTCAATCGTTGCTGTCTCTCTGCCAGTCTTTCACAAACCCTTGGGTATTTTATGTCACTCTTGGCACACAAATGCGAGCAGCTTGGCTTTGTTTACTGGGCGTGATCCATCAATCCATCCATCTTCCTCTTGATCCCATTCCAGAGGTTTTCAATCCCAATGCCTTGCAGAGGTATATACATTTGTAGGTGATGTATAGTAGCTCAGCTCCACTCATACGATCATGTTTTCTTTTTCAGGGGGATGTTTTCTGATGGGAACTTTTCCTATGGGATTGAACCTCTGGACGACGGAGAGGTGAGTCAGAGTTTTGGAAGAGAAACACTGTCAGCTGCATGCTCATTCTGGATTTGTAGTAAACATGCACATATTTGTTTTCTTGGCTTCACACCAAGTCAGGAACGAGGTCATGTGAAATAGATCTCGGAAAAACTGACAGCATCCTTTGAAACTCATCAAAATGTGGTTAAAGCCTCGACAGTGCTAGAGTCTCACTTTCTCTCTTTGTTTCCACACCTCTGTATGGCTTACCGTCACTCCAGACACTGATACTCTATCTCTGAGATGCTGTATGGAAAGTATAGAGTTCACAACTCAAACCTACTGATCCGTATAGGGAAAGACAAAAACAGGAAATAAAAATTAGACTATTTAAAAGGGTTAAGGGCCTTTTTAGGTTTGATTTTTACAGGACTGCCGATTAAGACGTAGACGCACAACATAGTGACACAAGGGAGCGGAAAAATATGTTTAGAGTGGAAGAAGCCAAGCTTTTCTTTCCCTTAAGGCCCACAGTAATCGACATACTGCTCAATTACATAGACTGGAGAGATGGATCAATAGCCTCCAAGCTCATTTTCAAACTCCCGCTCTCTCTTTCGCTCTTTGGCTCTCTATCTCAGATGGGTCATTTTCATAAAGTATTCATCCCCGGCTCAAGTGTACCACAGTGTCCAGTAGTGTTATTGCCATTATGACAGCCCAGTCATTGATTAATTATGCATCAGAGCACTTTTCTGCTCTGCGTCGTCTCTAGCACAAGTTTCCTCACACAGAAAAAGCTTCCAGGATGAGCGTGCAGTGTGATTTTCCCAGTGCCTGGTTTGTATAGTGTAATGGGTTAGAGCTGCAGGCAAGGGCACATGCTGTTAGTACATAAATAATTAAATAAATAATTTGTTCACATACTGCATATCAATACTTCTTAACATGGTACAGTTTTGTAAATATACTTCACCTCACTATTTCTACAAGCTATTTATTGTGTAATGTGTCTATTGTGTGTTTTAATGGTATAATATTGTAATTGTGTGTTGTATTTGCTGCTGCCTATCATGGCCAGGATTGTAAAAGAGATGTAAAAGATATAAAAGAGCTTTCTTAACCTCAATGGGATTTTTCTTGGTTAAATAAATGTTAAATTAAAAAAAAAATTGAATACGAATGACATATGTCACAGATCATGATGAGTTGTTTTTTTCTGTTTCTCTTTTCATCAGAGGTGGTAAAAGTACTCATATTCTGTACTTGGGTAGAAGTACAGCTACTTGTCTGAAAAAATACTTTGGTAAAAGTAGAAGTACTGATTCAACTCCTTTTTCCTGTAAATGAAACAATAATTACTGAATCACACATTATCATAAAAGTATCCAAAAAGTAAAACATTTAATAGTGAGTTACTTTGTAGATAATGTGTTTAATCAGATCATGGTTAGTTAGTTGGCACTTTGATGTATTTGTATTTAAATGTTCGTTTTAGTGTATAATGTATACAGAATTCTCATGTTCTATGAAACACACATACAAATGCACTTGACTTTTGCTACTTTAAGTTAATTTTTAATATTTTCATTATTTATGTTTTTTTTTCCATAATGCCCACCAGGACCATATTGTGTGTCGCATGCCAGACATTAAGTTGTTTCCACCTCCCTGTCCAGGTAAGGCCATGCTGATGGGAAACCTTATCTTAAATCTTACTGATTTACACTTTGTCCGCAGTTAAAACCTCTTAATTTTTGTATTTTAGCTTAAGCCTTCGTGCTCAGTTCATACTTGTTTTTTCAGATCAGATTGTTTGTCTCTGGCTGATGTGATGTGGTCAAAAGCAATTTCACCTGGGGGGTATCTAGGGGTTTCAGGATCTCTGGTGTATAATTATTCACCTGTGTTCATTTTCTGCATAGGCTTATGGTAGAAATGTGGAAATGTGTATGAAAACATTCACGTTAAAGATAAACTAGGCTTGGGTCATTTTCATTTGCACTCGATTTGAAATCAGACAAATATTTTCAGACATATGAACAAGAGTGTTTAGTGATTTTAAACATTTTAGCGCCTCCTTGTGGGCAATCAAGAAATGGTAAATCATCCAAAATCGAATCAGTTCTTCCTCTCCATGATAGACATTGATATGGAAAATATGGAATCTGTAAACCTAATATTTTTCAGACATAATATCCTAGAAAGTCTGTGCAGGGATATAATTGATTCTTTTTTTTTTAATCACCTTGGATTTTAGTAGGTCACATATGTTTCAGTAATGCTCCTTTTCTATTCTTTTTGCAATTTCCTCATATCTCTGTCCCTGTTGAACACACTATTAAATCTATATTTAACATTTTGAGTGACTGCAAAGAGTTCACAAATCACACAAGGTCTGGTTGTCCAACATAATTTTCAGTTTGTGTTTTCATTTATCAAAGTAGACGTGGGAATCACTAATGACCAAAACAAAGATTTGGTTCATGTTTTCCTGCAGTCTGAAAAATGTAGCGTATACCAGTCCCAGATGTTCTTTTACTGGAAACCAGAGTCCTGTCTTTTAGCTGTGTAATATGTATATAACTCATATCATATTATACTGAGGTATCCTTCTAAAAAGGACAGAGTTTTATGACATTGCAAACATCTCTGGATTGATTTCAGTTATACTTTTTCCTAATATAAATGTATTACTCTTTCTGAGGATTCTGTGGTTGTATAATGGTTGACAGCATAATCATCTTTGCCCTTGAAATGTTTTTTTTTTTTTTTTTTAATCTTTTTCTTCCTTTCCCTCCCTTTCTCCTGTCCTCCTCAAGTTGTCCAGCTGTCCTCCTTGGCCTTGTTAAATATCTCATTTGGCTGCATCCTCTTCTCTACTTCTCCTTTTTGTCCCTGACACTCATCTCTTTCTCTGGACCCCCCCCCCCCTCTCCTTCCTGTTATCCAATCCTGGCGGTTCCTCCCTCCTCCCAGCCTCCTCAACCCTCTCTTCCCCCTTTTAGCCCATTATACACTCCTCCACTGGCTGTGTGATATTGATTTCTCCTCCAGATCAGTGGACTAAAATACATGGTTAGATCCATCTCTGTAGTGATGACTGGACACTTCTGGCTTTCTCTCACTCTCTAACTCTGTCTCTTCATAATTTGTGTTCTGTCTGTGTGTCAGGGTGCTCTGTGAATGGCACAGCAGCACCAGACGTCCACAGCGAAGGAGACGGAGACCCGGGAGAAGTCACTGAGGCATTGGATGGAGACGATCGGTCTAATGAGGAGAAGGGTGTCCTTGCACGAAGCCTGAGACGGTCAAAAAGACAAGTCAGTTTTCATGCAGTCTCTGTCTGCCGGTACAAACACCTCCACATGTGGTCTAGCAGGACATACCGTGCATTTCACAAAGTGTCACCAAGATGAAAATGATGGTGCTCAGATCTGGAAAGGCAATACTTTACAAATTGGAGTGAAAGTTTCCACACATGAATCTAGAATCTGGACAGTGACTCAGAAGAGATCATCTGAATTCATGTTGTTTCACACTGAAGCGCAATTTCATTTATAATTTGAAGTAAAATAAATTATCTTCCACACATGATGATATTATATACACAGCCTGGCATGCAATGTCACATTTATTTCTGCCATTTTCTCAACAAATAAAGTAGCTGAACTGACTCAACCTCAGATATAACACTTCTCTCACAGATTTGTACTGTAGACACTAGGCATGGTGGGTAATCGCATAATCCATTACTCTTGAATGTTAGATCACATGATCTTTTTCCAACAAAACACGGTCCAATGTTTATTCTTTCTATCAAACTGATGGTTGTTTTTATAAAAGAGAAACTACTCGCTGTATTTGTTAGGAGTAAAGTCTCTGTTACAGATTAAAAACTTTTTTTTTTCGGTCCAGGCTGCATATATTACATTCAAAGCAATTTATGGAGTCATCACCAGGACATTTATTGTATTGTAGGTTTTTAATAATCCTGCACTAACCAATGCAATAGCTGAGAAACGGAAACATTACACAGAATATGTCAGGTAATGGAAAAAAAAACTCCACAGTAGACCAAAGACCAAAGGGTAGACACACCTAATATATCTAATACTCTTTCACTGAAGTGGTATTGAAAGTTAAAGTTCAATCAGGACATTTTTCATTGAACATGTGAATAAACCCCTCTAAAAAAGTTGAATTTACACTGCAAATTATTTTTGTTCTTGATAAAATAAAAAAAGATTTTGAAATGTCAGATAATTATTTAATAATTTAAGAGTTAATTTCTTATTTTAGGTGTTCATACATCTATAGACATGAGTATTTCTAGACCTAATCATATTACTTCAATAAATCTTGGTAAGTGAAATTATCTAGCTGCATGGACAGATATTTCACTTGTTTTTAGTACCTCTTTCATCAGATATAGTGTTTTTATCTTGTATTTAGACACCATTTCTTTGCAGCGTTTGCAGTGTTTGTATCTGTTCAGTATGTGTGATGTCACACTTCCTGCACCAATCAGGATTACCTAAAATTCAATCAAGAAATCACTGAATGATGAAACATCCAATTTAGGTTAGAAAAGCACAGTGTCCCATGATGCCGCAGCCTATCTGAAATGCAGAGTAATTATTTGATAAAATGAATGAGTGATTACTTTGTCCTAAGTAGTGCTGCCCTCTCAAGGACAGACTAGAGTTTCACTAGCATCAGCATGTGTGTGTGTGTGTGTGTGTGTGCCGCTCAGTGTGAGTAATAGCTTCACAAGCTGACTCTGTGTGTGTGTTGTTTATCTGAGTGTGTTTGTCCTGTGTGAAGGTTATTATGACAGCTGGCTCAAAACCCTAGCTGTGTTTTGCCCTCATCAGGTGAGGCGAGGCCAGCGCACCGTTCAGACCGAGACCAAGTACATTGAGCTGATGGTCGTCAATGACCACGAACTGGTAGGTGCCGATCAGGTTTAGTCGTTTTATTACATGTCTGTAGCTGGAATCATGACTAAGTCTGTACAGTGGGTATATCAGGCAGTAATATCACACTGTTCCTCCTCTTGGCAGTTTGTGCAGCTCCGTCGGTCGACCACTCACGCAAAGAACTTTGCCAAATCGGTGGTGAACATGGCTGATGCGGTGAGAATGTGTTTCAATACTGTGTAATACTAACTATGCACTGGTCTCACGAGGCACTTATGAACTTTGTAAACCTTCCAACTATTTTTAACAATGACATTCTCCCAAAATAAACCTGTAATAATGTGTGTAAAGAGTCCATTCAATTCAGGTGCTGAATTTGAGTTGGTGTGGGACATGTAGGTCAACACCAACCACAATGTAAATATATAAATAATATGTAACTTTAATCTTACCTTACCTTATCTTACCTTCCTTTACCTAGTCAGTCAGTCAATCTTTATTTATATGGCACTTTTCATACAATAGAAATGATATTTATGTATATTAAAATACAAAGCACTTTATATATACAATCAATACACCCCACCACCACACCCACATATGCGTGTACACAAACACAAACAGCAAAGATAAAAAACACAAAAGTAATAGGATGAGCAGAGGGGGGGGGGTAAACCAAAGAGAGGAGGTGCTATCACATCTTATCTTATCTTATCATTTCAATTCTTCATCCAAACTGGCATAGATATAACAATTTCACATCTTTCTTGTTGGTTTACGCTGATATTTGGTCAAATCATGAATCCTCCCACTTGAATGGTCCTCAGGTTTTTATTATGTCTTACATTTTAGGATATTTGAAATATGCTAATTTATGTACTGAGAGGTTCCTGGATAAGCACAGCAACAGATGGAAGAATTAAAATATGGGACCCTATTAATGTTCTCACAATACTCTTAGATTAAAAAGATAAAGATACATTCTGCTGTCAGTCTGAAGTGTAAAAATCGTCATTTGATACGAGAAAAAGGGACCAATTGTTCACATTTGATTGAAATTGACTATATACACTATATGGCCAAAAGTATTGTCTCACCTACTTTGACTCGCATATGAACTTAACATCCCATTTTAAATCTATAGGTTATAATATGATGTCTGTTCAGCTATAACAGCTTCAACTCTTTTTGGGAAAGTTTTCCACAAAGTTTAGGAGTGTGTTTATTGACCATTCACACGAAACTCTCTCATCCATGTCTTTATGGATCTTGCTTTGTGGACTGGTGCACTGGTGTACTGTTGGAACAAGAAGGGGTCATCCCCAAACTGTTCCCACAAACTTGGGACCATGGAAATGTCCAAAGTCTCTTTGTTCAAAATGTCTTGGTGCTGAAGCAAGAGATGTTGGACAATGCAGTCTTTGCACTGGTAAGATTTAGCTGTGAAAAGGTTGTGCCATGTCAATATCCTTGCTGCCACACCATACATTTCATAAAAAAAATAAATTAAAAAAAATAATAAAAAAAAAAAAAAAAAAAAAAAATATATATATATATATATATATATATATATATATATATATATATATATATATATATATATATATATATATATATATATATATATATATATCATCACCGTTGCACACACACACACACACACACACACACATACTGGTTTCCATGTCTCATGAGGACCAGGTTTGTAATTATCACTTGTAGGTAAAATAGCCATTGGGTAGTGAGCATAAATACATCTTTAAATAAATAAATAAAAACTTTTTAAAATGAATAAAGAAATAATTAGTTAAAAAATACATCAAAAATAATAAAATAAATTACAAAATGTATGTAACAAAAATGGGATAAACACATCTTGAAACCTTTTGAAAAATACATGTTTCACTTTGCATTTGTTTCCTCCATACTTTTTGGGGACTTCAAGAAAAAGCAAGTTAATGTGTTCATAAGGGACATCATTTACATACATTTTCATACTTAACACAGATTAATATTTTACTAGTGGGGACCTACATTTATATTTAACCTTTGTGGGCACCTGAATTTTGATCCCAATTGTGTCAGAGGTCCCCATGGTGCGACTGTGTTAACATATCATATCAGCACACACACAGTTACAGAACGTTGCAATGTCATATTAAACTGTATGGATTAATAATGGGATGTCACTTAAGTATATTTCAAGGCAGGTGAGTCAATACTTTTGTTAATATAATGTAAGATCAGAGAGAAGTTTGTGATAAGAACAAAGTAAAAGCTTCTATTTCATCCTACCTGGCCTGGAATACAGATTATACTTACATGTCTCTACAGTCGAGGACACATCTTCTAGCAGTGTGTGTAGATTGAAGATATTGTGTATGATTCGTTCATGCATGTGTGTGCTGTGGTCGGTTTAATGTGAGGATTTTAAAGTGCACATAATTCAGCCTATGTGTCCATGTCCTCTGCTGTAACATCAGCACGGGAAACCCTTGGTTGAGTGGGGGACGAGTACGGTGATGTCGGTTTCCGTGGCAACCAGCTGCTGGCCAAGTTCTCCCACTCCATCCTTAAAGCAGACAGATACAACTGTCGCTGCTGTCGACAGCGATGGTGTACAGAGGAGCGAATGCATAACGTTTTAAGTTCTGTTTTAAGGAAGAGATATTTTAGTTTGTCTGCAGTGGATGAAGTCCCAAACACTTCTTATTTTTCTTCTCAATACTAAAAAAAAGTACATCTATTTCTGCAAAATCTGTATTGTGCAGTTTCTTCCTATTGTTGTTTCCACATACACAAAATTTAAAGAAAAATACTTCTCCCTCAGTGCCCCCCACCACCACCACACACACACACACACACACACACACACACACACACACACACACACACACCACCTCTTAAACAAGGTTCCTGTGCTCAATTGTGATAAATAATTACCACTCAACTGAAGCACTTATTAACAGTCGGCCATTCACTTGATGTTTTGCGACACCATTCACACTTGTGGATATCTTACCTCGTCTTTCCATTTCCTTTCTTATTCTAAGTATACTTCTCTGTGACTAAACATGACTATAGAGGGAAGATGGGTTCTCTGCACTCAACCCTGTTTTGCATACATCGCTCATGGTTTTCCCTTTTGATGTTGTCAGATCTACAAGGAGCAGCTCAACACTCGCATCGTTCTGGTGGCCATGGAGACCTGGTCATCTGAAAACAGGGTGGCTGTGGGTGATGACCCTTTGCTCACCCTGCGTGACTTCATGAAGTACAGGAGGGATGGCATTAAGGAACGCTGTGACACTGTGCACCTCTTCTCGTAGGTCCAGTTTCCTGCTTATGATGTTGTTGATATTATTTGTGGTGTCTTCTGTTGTATTTGTCTTTTTTCTCTGTTTTCTGCAGCGGGAGGACGTTCATGAGCAGCCGCAGTGAGGCAGCGTATATCGGGGGCATCTGCTCACTGACCAGAGGAGGAGGCATCAATGAAGTGAGAGTTTTGCTCCCTTTACTGCTTAGATAAGACTGATTTAGCATTTTAAGTGTTTGTTTCAAGGCTAAAAACAACAAGGAAAAACATTAAAAAAAAGAAGAAAAACAACTATATTAGAAAAGGAGCAGAATGAAGTTCAACTTATATACTCCTACCCCCTGACCCCATCTTTTTATACTGATCACAAAGTCCCATGTTAGCTCCCCAAAATACCTTATATTATAAATAACACATACTAAAATAATTTCTCACCAAACCTGCAGAAAATAAACTTCAAAGCAACATTATTAAAGCTCTCCATTTCTTCCATGTTGTATATTAAATTGTATATCATAACACCTTTTCCATAATCATATAATTTACTATACATTATATGCATCATCTAATAGCATGCCTTATATTAATACACGATACACTGATAAAGCAACATTATAAAATCATTATTGTATTATTATACATTGTGCACACAAATAACAATGAATATTAATATAATATACATTATTTACATTGTATTATCATGTGTTATATATTAATACATTGTGCAACGCTATAACAACATTTTAAAACAATTATGCATACCTTGTATAATAAAAATACACATTGTAATACATTGTCTATAATTATAATCATATTTTTGGTTGGTTTTCGTTGTTTTAAATGTATTATTTGTTTGAAGTGCCTTCATTGCATCATACAGATTATCCCATAAATGTTTCTGTGAGTCTTGGGAGTTTTCTCTTTTAGTTGTAAATTTGTTATGTGTCTTTTTTGTTTGCTTGTTTTCAGTTTGGCAGCGTGGGCCCCATGGCCATCACACTGTGCCAGAGCCTTGGACAAAATATTGGCATGTTAAGGAACAAAGAACGAACAGCTGCAAGTAAGACCCAGAATACTGTTTCCAGCACTGAATGATTGCACCTAAGCATGAGTCTTTAAGAGTAATTATTTTTCTGACAGCTTTTTACTTTTACATCCTGCTTTTCAAGACGATATATCTGCGCTGTCATCTTAGATTTTGTAATCGGGGTCATTACTTTAGATTTCATGTCTTCAAGGTCGATTATGGACTTTTTAGCCCAGATTTGTTCAGTCAGGAACAGCAACGCATAGAGAAGATAAACTATGTTGTATATAAGAAGTGCATATCATACATTATAGATGAGGTGTTATAAAAAATACAACAGATAAGACATGGACACTTGAGCACAGAGCTTTAGTCCGTTGAGTGTGTATCCTATAGAAACATACAAATACTGTTTACTTGAAATCTTTGAGTACATGTTGGAGCTTGTATTTCACTTGAGTAAAGAACTTCAAGCAGTAATTATACTTTTAATAATAATAATAATAATAATAATAATGGATTGGATTTGTATTCATACATATATGTATATGTATAAAAATCCAATGTATGGAGCAGATTGACAAAAGTGTGGCAGCCATTTTGTGCCTATGGCCCCTCTGACCACCACCACACATTCATACACCGGTGTGAGTGACACTTGGGGGAAAGGAGGGTGAAGTGTCTCATCCAAGGACACAACGGACTGACTAGGACAGAGCAGGAGTCAAACTGCCAACCCTGCAGTTATTGGAGGACCTACTCTACCAACTGAGCCACAGCTGTTCAGTACTTAAGTGAAGAATCGTGTATGAAGTATAATATAGCAGTGTAAAACATGCTGTATTATAAATAAACACCTAGTTTTACACAAAGAGAAACTTGATAAACCTGAGATTAATAGAAGAGGAAAGAAGTAGCTCTTAAATACAGCTCTATTTAAATGGGTTTTTTTTGCCTCAGACTTTGATTTAACATATTAAAATGAAACCATATAAGTTTAGAGAGAAAATATGAATGTTTGCTGATGCTGTTAGTGACTCACAGACCTCTGAAATATGAGTCGACTTGAAGGCATCAGAAACCAAAACATCTTTTCATCCTCAACAATTTATTTAATTTTAAAAACTTGGCATCTATTGTGTCAAATCTTATGACTTTTTTTTTTAGCTCAAGAAGGATACATGTGTACACTTATTCCTTCAGTTTATCACCAATAAAAATTTTTTTATAGAAAGTGGGTGAAAACTTCTAACTTCTAAAGTGAGCTGTCAGATAAATGTTCAAAATATCCCTCTTACTTATAGTGAAGTAGAAATATGAACTCGTATGAAATGGAAATGTCAGCTACATCACAGTAAATCTCACTCCCCATCCCTGGTTTTTAATTTATCAGGAGCAACTACAATATCACATTAGATGTACATATAGTGCCATCATGTGGGGAAATTCAACAGTGCAGTACTTTAACCTTGAAACCTGTTTTTTTTGTGTGTGTGTGTGTGTGTGTGTGTGTGTCAGGTGACTGCAGGTGTCCAGACCCGTGGTTAGGATGCATCATGGAGGACACAGGGTATGTCCTCAATTAAATATATGACTTCTCAGCATTTTAGTAATACTGAGTCAAATGAAAAAAACTTTTAGTATTCATTCACCTTTTAACTTTTGCTTATTTTTTTGTACGATGGATTGTCACATGCAATTCAGATAATACCTGGGTTGTAATTACACCACATAGACATGAAATTAAACTTATAAAGACGCCACCTGTTCTACTAGTACACTAACAGGTGAATGGAAGAAGTATTATTAAATCAGCTGCACATGACATTTAAGAACATTAGTATAAGTGGCTCATTGACTGTTAGAAAATAAATATAACAGTGAAGTGTTTTTTGTTTTCTCTCTCATGCTGATTAGCTACTACCTGCCAAGAAAGTTTTCTCGCTGCAGTATAGACGAGTATCTGCGTTTCCTTCAGCTGGGAGGAGGCAGCTGTCTCTTCAATAAGCCCAGCAAGGTGAGAGAAGTTCTGTTATTTATGAACCTTATATAGGTGGAACCACACCAGACCTTTCTGTGTGGAGTTTGCATGTTGTCCCTGTGTCTGCGTGGGTTTTCTCCAGGTACTCCAGTTTCCTCCCACCATCCAAACACATGCACTGATAGGTTAATTGGTTAATCTAAATTGTCCATAGGTGTGAATGTGGGAGTGATTGTTTGTCTATATATGTTCAGCCCTGAGATGAACTGGAGACTCATACAGGGTGTACCCCGCCTTCACCCATTGTAGATGGATTAGGCCCCCAGTGACCCCTGCGACCCGAGTGAGGATAAAGCGGGTTCAGATGGCGAGATCTAGGTGGTTCATTCACTTTGAGGCGTGAAAATGACTGTGATGGATTTTACTGACAAATGTTTGGCTGGTATTTTTTCATATAAAACTCACATCTGCTCACCTTACATACCAGGATATTTGTGGATTCAGGATTCAAACATGAAAAATCAAGAAAACAAAATGACTGCAATAATAACACTAGTATTAGTATTATCGAATTATCATGAACTTACCACGGCGATGCAGTGATAGTGAAATGTTTGTCTACCACTACACTGACACGTAGGAGGATATGTTTTTCCTTTCTAAACAGATTGTCTTCCTCCAATAACTCAATTATCGTACGTCCACTAGGATCGGATGCCTTTTACAGGAATTCTTTCTTCCGACGCAGCTACGATTTGCAATGCAGCTAGGCTGTTTGTTTTATTTCTTGTCTGTTTGTTCCTGTATTCATATATGTCTGTATTATTTTAAAATATGTATTGTTTTTTGTTTTTGTTTTTTATGGGTTTCAACCTGAAATAAAGAATAAAGAAAGTACTAGTATGCATCATCAGTATTTTTTTTCTCTCTGCAGTTGTTAGATCCACCAGAGTGTGGCAATGGATATGTGGAGATGGGAGAAGAATGTGACTGTGGATTACAAGTGGTGAGTATATCTAAAATAAATGTCTAACGCTTGCATAAATGAACTAAAACTCATTTTAGTTCAGGCGCCACATTCTTTCCAGTCAGTTGCTGTTGCAGTTCATGCTCTCGTGAAGCACAAAATATTATCTAGTGCTCATAAGATATCAAAGCATGGCGCACACCAGTTTTTTTTTGACATGTCACCAGTAGATGCAGATTCAGCTTTTGAAATAAAAATGAAAAAAAGGAAACTTTCTAAAACTTTAAAGTTGGGAAAACCCTTTTTTCCCCCGAGTATCACATAATTATCAGCAGCAGCAGTTGTAGTCTACACTGAAAATATGTCCAAACTTTAAGCCGATTTCCTAAAATGTTAAGTTATTGATTGAACAGGACAGCCAACAACCTGGAGGGGTGTGGTGTGAAGTGGCTCATTTGCATTTAAATGGCCAGCACTCAAAATGAACTTTGTGATGCCATTACTCATAAATAGGGTTGAAGATGGACCTGTATATAGTTTATGTAGACCACAGGGAAATGTGTTAAAATGCATAATTCTATTTTTTTTAAGTAAACTGTCACTCCTTCAAGACATTTCATGTTATTATTTTTTAAGGATATTCACTTTTTTGTGAAGGGATAGTTTATAAATGTAAATATTCTCACGTAATCTTACTTTTTTTTTTTACACTAAAACAAAAGGAAAAAATTTGGGAGATGTTACTTCTAGGTTATGATAATATTTTACTGGTCTGTTTGTGGAACCTGAATTAAAATCATTGTCATATCCTTGATTTTTAATATCTTCAGTGTAATTTTTTGATTTCACAAATGTCTCCCATGAGCCAGATTGGATCCCTTAGTGGGCTCATGTTGGCCCACTGACCGTATTTTTGGTATGCGTTAACATTTCCACGTTAAAGTGTAGTCTTCCATTTGTGTTCAAATTCCGAGAAATCTGTAGTTTCAGCTGTAGTGGTCGTGAAAAGAGCAATTCCCACCATCCTCTTCTGCAAAATTATCAGTTTTTTTTATTGAGAAACCCCTGTCAGCGTAGATTTAATAACATATCACACTGTTTTTATAAAAATCACTACTGATAGGTAAAGTTTATTATGTTTTCATGGATGTTTCCTTAAGAGATAAGATACATTTGTATCTAAATGTAAACACAGATAAAGTGTAAGTCCTATGTGACCTGCAGGAATGTGCACGGAGTGGAGCCAACTGTTGCAAGAAGTGCACTCTTACCCACAATGCCATGTGCAGCAACGGGCTCTGCTGTAGAGACTGCAAGGTAAGTATTTTTTGGGTAATTTTAGTGATTGTTGTGTGAGTTACTTCCAAACTGTAATATATTACAGATGACTTGATGCTGTTATTTAAAAGTAATTCCTCATAATATTACTGTCTCAGAATTGTAATGACTCCTGGATTACTTTTGAGTTACATACGAGTCTTGCCATAAATTGTGCTTTTTTTTTTCAACATTTTCCATGTTCAAACAGGGATTGTGGCACTAAGGATGCTGGTACATTAATCCGCAATCAATAAAGAATTCTGATTAGTCATAGGAATTGCTGATCACAGGGATCATGCTAACTAACTTCAGTAAAGCAGGGTTAGGGTTAGTCATGAGTATACATCCATGCGGGTAGTGTAACTGGACACCAACAGGAAATAGAACTTTCTTGCCACATTTTTATTCAGTTTTGCTGTTTTTTGTTTCTTTGTTTTTGTTTTCAATTGAATTATTCGCAGAAAGTGTGTTGTAATGCAAGTGCTATTGAACATGTACAATTGGATGATTGTTTCAGTAAAAAGGATTACT
Source organism: Siphamia tubifer (assembly GCA_020466265.1). Lineage (NCBI taxonomy): Eukaryota > Metazoa > Chordata > Actinopteri > Kurtiformes > Apogonidae > Siphamia > Siphamia tubifer. The sequence goes on along the minus strand of CM035801.1, from coordinate 22,455,835 downwards.
TTTGTAATCTATTACTCCTAACACTGACTTTAACAGAGTCATGAGTCAGGGTCAATAAGTCCTAAATGATTGTGCTCATTTTTCTTTGCCTCTTTCCACTCTCTGTCATTTAATTTTTCTTTTTCTTGCCTTCTACTTTCTTTATTCCTCACTGTTCCATCTGTCTTTGGGTTTATTAGTATGAACTTCGAGGAGTGACATGTCGCGATGCTGTCAATGACTGTGATATTCTCGAGACCTGCACAGGAGACTCTAGCCAGGTAGAGGGCAACACAACACTTATGTGCATTCTAAAAATTTACTAGAAAAGCACTCTGACAGCGCAAACCTCCACCAAAGCAGACCTCCCCCTCCAAATGAAGAGAGGTCCACCAAGGAAGTTATGTTTTTGCTGCAGTTTGTCTGTCTGTCTGTCTGTCTGTCTCTTCGTTAGCAAGGTAACTCAAAAAGTTATGAATGGATCTTGATGAAAATTTCATGACGTGTTGGGGCGTCAAAAGGAACAAATTATTTGATATTGGTGATGATCTAGAAGAGATTCTGGATCACTTTGAAATTTTCCATTGCGTTAAATGGAGAATACATTACAAATTGATCCAGGATCTCTTCCAGATCATCACCAAAATCTAATCAGTTGTTCCTTGTGACACTCCCAACACGTCATGAAATTTTCATCAAGATCCGGCCATAACTTTTTGAGTTATCTTGCTAACGAACAGACAGACAGACAGTGGTGCAGTGGTTAGCACTCGTGCCTCACAGTAAGAAGGACCCTGGTTCTATTCCCACACCAGACCTTTCTGTGTGGAGTTTGCATGTTCTCCTCGTGTCTGTGTGGGTTTTCTCCAGTTTCCTCCCACCATCTAAACACATGCACTGATGGGTTAATTAATTAATCTAAATTGTCCATAGGTGTGAATGTGAAATTGATTGTTTGTCTATATCTGTTCAGCCCTGAGATGAACTGGAGACTCATACAGGGTGTACTCCCCCTTCGCCCATTGTAGCTGGATTAGACCCCCTCAGACCCCTGTGACCCGAGTGAGGATAAAGCGGGTTCAGACGAGATGAGACGAGACCCTAAATACCATGAATGAATACCACTTTTGGCTATTGTACAGTGTTTTCTTTCTTTTGTAGTGCCCTCACAATGTCCACAAGCTGGATGGATACATGTGTGATGCTGGTCAGGTAGGACTAACCTTAAACTCAGGTTATCTGCTTGTTGTTATCGGCTCTTGTTACATTCAGTGAATTATACCTCTCTATTCTGCCCACCTTTCTCCACAGGGTCGGTGTTATGGAGGTCGCTGCAAAACCAGAGATGGTCAGTGCAGGACTCTGTGGGGCTACAGTAAGTTAAGCTGCAAAGTAAAAGACAATTCATAATATAAATTTATATACTATACGGCTTTACAAAGTAAAAAAGGCAGTAACTGCACAGACACCAAACTGAGAAAAATGACCTTAAAGTACTCTTGTTGTCCAGCCCTAGTAGTTGTAGGTAGTTATTGGACATGAGGCAGTATTGTTACTGCATATTACCTAGTTCTGCAAAACCCACAGTGCTCCTTATATTTGGATTAATTCTGGTAGTGCTTAGTGACTGGGAATTTAGACTTTATCTAATAATTTTGGCTTTTTATCTGATAATTTTGACATTTTATCTCATAATTTTAGCTTTTTGTCTCATAATTTTGACTTTTTATCTCATAATTTTGGCTTTTTGTCATAATTTTGACTTTTTATCTCATAATTTTGGCTTTTTATCTCATAATTTTGGCTTTTTATCTCATAATTTTGACATTTTATTTCATAACTTAGTTTTTTTATGTCATAATTGTGACTTCACTTAATGCGCCTTATATATGAAAACCTTCATAAAAACCATTCATTGACAGTGCACCTTATAGTGTGAAAATACGGACGGTAATTACATAATCTGTTTCAGTCCAATACAGGGATGCACAAACTATTGGGGCAGGGTCCCAAATGGACACAGTAATTGTCTTTACTGTATTTTTGCTTTGTTTTACTTGTACTTTTTGCAGTTACTGTACAAACACCCACCAATTTTCTCCAAAATGACAGACATTTGAGATGACATATTTTATTTCCTGACAAAGAATGATTTGAATGACACCTAACCCTAAACACAACAACAAATTTTCACCAAAAAATGCAGTTACTGTCTTTTTGCTTTGTAGGACAGAATAACGCACAGTAGTTTTCCAGCGTATGTGCAGAATTAAAAGCAGGTTCCACTTAAGCCAAAAAAAAAACTTGAAAATCCAAATACTGTTGTGTTAGTGTGTGTTTTCAGACCCATGTGTGGTGCTGTTTTCCACTTTTCAGACTCAGCTGACCGATTCTGCTATGAAAAGCTCAACTCTGAAGGCACAGAGCTGGGAAACTGTGGTCCAGACTCCAGTGGCCAGGGATGGGTGCAGTGTAATAAACAGTGAGTTGTAAAAGCATCATTGGTGGAATATAAACAAAGTATTTTTGCTTTGTTACCATAATTTTTTTTGGTATATTTTATTTTGAAGTTTTTCCAAATATACAAACATAGTACAACTTATTCCCATGACAAAATAGTGTCAATAACAGAGACAGACAGGCAAACAAAAAAAACATACTTATGTAATTTTTTCTGTATATACTTAAAATAATGTTGCATACTTTTGATATTATTCCTTTACATTTTGTTGCAGTGATCTGTACTTTCTACTCAATATTTCTACAATCTGTGCCCCTATTTTAGATGAACTCATGAATTTTGTACTATAATGTTTTAATAATATGGCAATTCCAGAAAATGTGGCTGTGGTTTGAATTCTTGTTTTTATATATTATTTCTCCAAAATAATCATATTTCTAATTTTACTTGTGTCTAGGGATATTTTGCAGCCTTTTTGTACTTTCACTTAAATATTAAGCTTCAGTTCTTCCTCCACCTTTGAAAAATATATAATAGAAATCTGAAAGTTTTAAAAGTTTGTTTTTCATTATGTTATTGCTCTGCTTCTTTCAGAGATGTTCTGTGTGGTTTATTGCTGTGCACCAATCTGACGGTGAAGCCGAGGTTTGGCGAACTGCAGGGAAAGATCACCAGTCTGACCATCCACCATCAGAACAGATATCTGGACTGCAGGTGAAGTAGTTTTCAGAATCACAAATACATTATTAAACAAACCTGATCTGGTAGTCTTCGTCATACTCAGCAGGAATGTTGTTTCTACAGTTTGATTCCGACTAATATATCAACTTTGTTTTTCTAGAAAAAGAAGGAAATTCCTCTTTAAAAGTTGAAACATTTAATCTTTTTTATCATTCGATCAAACTTTTGTCTGTTTTTGTTTTATTACCTGAGGCATAATTTTGCCTGATGGAAACCTCTTATGAAACTGGAAAAATGATGTATATTCTAAATAAATAAATGGCATTAAGAGATCTAGTCACAAGCCATTGTCAAAACCGACCTGCCAATGTGAAGACTGTCTTTTTTCTTCTTTTTTTTTGGCATAGAGTGATTCTATTGGTCAAACAAATCTAAAATAGACTTAGAAGGTTTCTGCCCAACAGTGATGACATTTACCCACACTGATTATATTTTATTTTCCAACTGCATTTTTCTAATAAAGATTATCTGGACTTCCTCTAACTTTTTAGATTTGATAGTAAAGTGTAAATTAATTGAATATGTTTAAAAATTTGTTTCATTTTGAAATGGTCATTCAGTGTTTTCTCTCTCATATGAAGATATTGTTCTGTGGTGACTTGAAGATTCATTGGAAATTTCAGTCCAGTAGAGTAAAAATAATTGGTGATACATACAATAATAATGAATCCTAGCATTATTATAAGAGCGCTAAAAGATTTCCCTTGAATTAAGTTCATTTTTCAGGCTGAAAAACCATTCATGTGTATGTAGAAAGCAAACCGCTTAAGTGGAATATTCTTAAGAATTTATGGGTTGATTTTCTTCACATTGAGAAACAGAGTATGTGACACTATTTATTAACATATGATCCACAGGGGTGGTCATGCGGTGTTGGATGATGGCCTGGACCTGGGTTATGTGGATGATGGGACGCCATGTGGACCAAATATGATGTGTTTAGAGCGACGCTGCCTCCCTGTCACCACTTTCAACCTCAGCACCTGCCCAGGATCCTCGTCCTCACGCATCTGCTCCCACCACGGGGTGAGGCTTCTACAAATTCTGCTCCCACTGATAAAACACAGCTTGAAATGTTTATTTTAATTGAAGGTGATGGAAGATATTGACACTCAAAAATATAAAGTGTAACGATCAGTGTAAGATTTAAAAGATTAATCTAAAGTGGTTGAGACCAGTAAAATACAATTTTAATAAGCTATAAATAATGAAAACCACCATTTTTTCTTTGTCCTAGTATAACAAACTAAAATAACATGAAGACGTTTACATGTACAAACGATCCTTTCACCAAAAATGTGATTAACCTGAACAAATATGAACAACATGAAATAACCTTGAAGCAATTTTAGGGATTTTAACAATAGTCTCCAGATCTACTGTGATCTGTAGTCTGTAATATATATGTGTAAATGATAAACTGAGCTATAATATTACTAAAATTCCACTTTTCTGCTTTGTTTTCACTACATTTTATTGTTATTTGTTCATTTGAGTGCCATTTAGTCCATACATACATTAATAAATATGCACATATACCCATGTTAATTTTCTTCTTTATGGTAAAGTTTAAGGATACGTGCCCCCATATGGGAATGCTTTAATTATAGAAAATGAGGCCATTCAGTTAACCCTTTAACTCCTGAGACTTTAACAATTTCAGTCAAAAATTAATAAAATAAGTAACAAAATGGACAATAACAACCAAATGTGTATAATAAACCAACAAAATAATTAGTAATATGAACAAAATAAGACACAAAAGTGAAGAAAAATAATAAAATACAATATTAAATGTAGAAATATGAAACAAATTAAGGAACAAAATTAACTAAAACTAATACATATTTACTAAATAATAACTTAACTTAGTTAAAATAAACTAAAATGAAGATTAAATAAATAATATTGTAATTTAGTTCCAGTAGTTTTAGTTTTGGCTTTTTCTTTTTTCTAATTATTTGCTTTTTGACACCTGTTTATTTACATATATTAGATACATGAGCAAAACTCAGTAAAAACACAATAAAAAAACTGTAATTTTTTTTTTCCGAATATTGAAACTTCAGAACGCATCATCGCTGACGCATCAGGGGTTAAAGGGTTAAAACATAAGTGAACCATTTTAACCAATTTGCAGTAACTATTTCAATGTTATATTTCATTTTCAATGTGATTCTCTCCATAACATATATACTGTAAACTAGTAGTAATAGACTAACCTTCTTACGTTCTACTGAAAATACCTCCCACTTGCTTTTCTTTAGGCAATTCAGATTTTTCATACTATTCATATTTTTTAAGGAAACTTTGTAGATTTACATTTTCACAATATATCTTTTCCTTTTTTTAACTGTTATTATTTCACTTGTGGGACATATTTGACATCATATTGGGCTGTACATGCAGGGCTCCCACATGTCCTGGAAAGCCTGCAAAATGATTGACCAATTTTCCATTCATGGAAAAAGAAAAAGAATGTCAAATGTCCTGAAAATGGTTAAGTTATCCTGGAAAATGATATATCCTCCTCCTGCCTTGTGAACTTTTGTGCCTGAAATGAGATTGTTGTTACATTGTTACGTTATTTTTCAGTGATTTATTGAAACTATACCAATATTTTAGAACAAGTCTAGTAGAGAAGTAAGAGAGTTAGAGAGAGTAGAATAAGAAGGAAGATAATGTTGAGTTGGGAATTGTCCAATTGAACATTTTTCAACATAATGAAGTGCTGTGCTATAATCTGTGGGTGTGTTTGCCTTATTCTATGATACATTTCTCAGTTATTTTTCAAAGATAAATTATAGCCAGTAGACTGCACATCAAATGTCTGAGTAAAAAATATATAAACAATCTGGGTAAATTCAAGTCGCAGCTGAAGAAAAGAACACTTCCAAAGAATGAGAACGGAATTTATTAGTGTATGACGTGACAACTTGTCTCTGTAGCAGCGTCCTGTAAAATAATTTTAGGGAAAGAGTGGGAACCTTGACATGACCCCTGAACTAACATGAATTTGACACCCTGACTGACACGTTTTCCTCATGTTACAGACTTGCAGTAATGAGGTGAAGTGTATCTGTGACCCCGACTACACTGGGAAGGACTGCAGTGTGTTTGACCCCATCCCCATCCCCACTCCACCTGAGGGTCCAGAAAAATACAGAGGTAACCACACAGTTTACAGTAGCCAAATATAACAGCTTGAACTGTCCCAGAGCGAAGATGGTTCTGGTGTTTTCATTTGAATGTTTACAGATTGTATAGTTTTAGGTTTAAGTTAATTTTCCTACTTATTATGAGGACTGTCTTGAAAAAGGGAGGAAAACAGAATACATGACCACAAATATGATGCACTACAAAGTCATGGTATTATTGAATAGTGTAAATTACTAACCCTGGAAATAAAAAATAAGTACATTTTACCTGTAGTCAGTATTCAGTGTTATACATTATGTATTTGATCTCAGCTTAGAAAAAAGTTAAACCAGGGATTTTACTGTTAGTTTCTAAACTAAAATAGCCTTAAACTGTTCATGGACTTACCAAGCAGCAAACAAATGCTTATTTTAATACATGAATAAAATACAGTCAAATATAAGTGTACACAGTAAAATAACAGTAGTATGAGACATTAAAGCTGTAGGAGCTGAACTCAAAGGGCAGAAAATGCCATATATATATATATATATATATATATATATGATCTGATTAACAAAGCTAACAAAAGTCTTATTTACATGTACAGAACTTCATACATCCCCAGAGTGAAATTCAATATTTGCAGTTTGCAGGGTATTTTTTTTCCTGTACTGTTCCTTCTTCCCATAATTTGTAGTATTTGGTTGAATTTTACTGCTTCAGGCAAAGGAATGTGCACAATTTACTGCCTTAGTAGTACTTCACTGCCCCCATTTAAAAGGTTGAAGGAACTAATATTTTAACCTTGTCTGGTTGCTACTTTAGTGTTTATCCATTACATATATTATAACTAATCGTCTATAGCATGGGTGTCAAACACACATGGGCCAAAATCAACACACCCAAGGGTCCATTTTGACCAGTGGGATGAAGTTTTGAAATGCAAAAATTAAGAAAATATATTATTTTAGTTCAGGGACAGTGAGTCAGATCAGTAAAATACTAAAATGACATTATGATGTTTGCATTTATACACTATCCTTTCACAATACAGTGAATAACCTTAACAAATATGAACAAACTAAAATGTCTTAAGACAAATAAGGGTCATTTTAACAATATTCTGTTATAGTATACAGGGCTGTCAAACATTAGGCCTGTTTCAAACTCAATTTTAACGTAAATTGGATCTCAGGTGGGTTGGACCAGTAGTGGAATGACCTTAAAAAATTGACTCCAAAATTTTAACAATAATACACCTGTTATGAAACGTTTTGTGTCTTGGTAGATCTATTGTGATCTATAAATTGTAATGCTCATGTATAAATGATAAATTGAGGGATAATATGGTTAAAATTTTATAAATTCTTCTGAACCGATTTCAAGTTATTCACAATTTTTGTGAAATAATCATTTGTAAATGTTAACAATAGCATTTTTTTTTTAGCTAATTTAAATTTGTTTGCATGAAAACAATATGACACATTTATAGTTATCACTATTTGTATGTTTTTATTCTATTACTTTTCTAGTCTGGCCTGTTTGAGATCAAACTGGGAGTATTTAGCGTCTAAATTGGAATGAGTTTGACGCCCTCATTATAGACTATTAATGAATGACAGCTGAACCTTTATCGCCATCAGACAATATATCAGGTTTAATATCAGCTGTAAATGCTTCATGTCGAGTGACTTTTTTAGTCTCTGTACTCGGCACTCTTGAATGCTGTTTTTATTCCTGATGCTTCACTGGCTGACTCCTTCACTCCCACAGGTCCCAGTGGTACCAATATCATAATAGGTTCGGTTGCTGGTGCAATTCTGCTGGCAGCGATAGTCCTGGGGGGAACTGGCTGGGGATTTAAGTAAGAGCTCTGGCATGCGTCCGTCTGTGTGTGCTTGCCGTGTCTCTGTCAGCTAACACACATGCCTGCAGCTCTGCATCCCAGAATGCTTTTCTGCTTGTTGCCTGATCCATACTCCCAACCAGAGAGAGTGAATGAGGTCAAAGCAGAGGCAGCTGACCTCACCCGCTGGTTTTAGGAGACAAATGTCATGTGAATGAGACCAGACCATGTGATATGCAAACTCTGCCATATGTTTAGTCAAGGATTTAACTTTCTTTGGCAATCCAGTCATTGTTACAGTGAAGTAGTATCATTAATAATGTAGTGTGAACACAACTATAGTTGATGGATGATTAGTTGGTTAACACAATTTCATTACTTTTACATGTTTATTTATTTTTACATTAAGGTCAGTTTGTGTGAGACCACCAGAGGCTCCAGACTGACCATCTTTGATTTGCCTCATATTTTAAGAAAATGATGTTATGAGACTGAAATGGTGTTTTTAAACCCCAGACAAAATATCAGTCTTACATCTTCATCAGGGATACTGGGTCTTTGTAAAAAAAATTATTGGAACAGTAAAAAGATGTTAAATTCAAGAAGGATACATGAGAATGTTGGGAGTTCCTCTAACGTACAGGTTTTCCTTAACTATGGTTTAAGATCCACAGATGTGTATTTGCCAAATCATAGCTTGCTGAAAACTGATGAAGATGGTATTTACTGAAGGTTACATACACAAATCTGTGTCATAGAACTGATGCACAGCCTGACCTTACCTTCATGCAGATCGGCACAGGTTGAATAATTTTGTTAAAATAATAGTTTCCTGGACCCCACATTGTCACCCAGATTTCAACTCAGCAAATCCTTCAGTTGGATAATTACTGCAGTGGTTATTATTAGTTTAATTTCTTTTTTTTTAACCTTCTGGTTTTGTTGGTGTTTGGGTTTTAAATACAAAACAAAGATCATGGTTCCGTTTTATGATACAACATGTGCCCCCCCCCACCCCCACCCCCCGGCATACACCCCCCCCTAGATTACAGGAAAGACAAAAAATAAACAAATCTATAAACAGTAAATAAACACAAACTAGATGTACAAAATTCCCACATTAAGTCTTACAAAAATAAATAAATAAAGCAATGTCATAAAAATGGGGTATGTCTCTGAACGCCCCCATCCCCAGGCTATGACGTTTCATTTGCATTTGATTTGAAGTCAAATAGTTCAAGAGATATGAACAAAAGAGTGATTTTCAACATTTGAGCGCCCCCTTGTGGGCCATCCAGAAATGGTAAATCATCCAAAATCAAATCAGTTCTTCCTCTCCATGATATTCATCGATATGGAAAATATGGAATTTCTGAATCGAATATTTGGTGGCAGTCGGACCAAAAGCATAATATCCCCGAAACTCCTGTCAGGGATAAAATAACAATAAATAAATAATAATAGAATTTCTAAATTAAAACTATTCGGACACACCAACACTATACTATAACTCAAACTGATGCAGTGAGTAACTTATTATTTCTGGGGGGAAAATTAATTTTTTTAGAGACCATAAAGATCAGACAATCCCAGAACCCCTGAGAATTAATTTATGAAACTGTGATTCATTGAGCATTTTCACACATGCACAGTTTTGAACTCTACTGAGAACATTCAGGATGAGATGGAGTAGATTTTATGTAGTGATTCAACTCTGTCACCATCAACACAAAACCTTGCTGAAAAAATGTATGCAATTACAGAAGTAAAGCAAAAAGAAGAAAGTGAATGTGTCCTCTAATCAAAGTTAAAAGTGATCAAATTAAATATTGTATGTGTTTTTTTCTTTGGCCAAGTTGTGTATTTGTATCATATGAGTAAAATTCTGAAAATGATACAAATAAGAGATGGTTATTTTCTGAGATCTGGTGCTTTGAACTGGAATCACCCATTATTTAACAATTTATGAATCACTTCTTCACACTCTGTTAGCAGTTTATATTTCAGTCTGTTTTATGTGATAAAAACAATTTAATTCCTCAGGTCTTGGGCTGTTTGGATAAAACAAGGTTGTACATGAAACAGTGACCACCAGAGGTCAGGGCACTGCAACTTAAGAAAACTAAGCAAATAATAATCTGAATAATAAGAATATTTTTTTTAAAAGCATAAGTTTGACAGTATATGTACTGCAAATGAAGACAAATACAGCAACACCTCGAACAAACGTGTCTGTTTTCTGACTTTTGACTGTTTACAGTGCAGGTTAATTTATTTTCTATTGTGAATTTTCTCAACCTGCACCATATTCTGTCTGTCAAAAATATTTCCCATAGTTTTGGACACTAAAATATGACTTTATCTCAATATGTCTTGAAGATAAAATCGAGTTGTTTTTTTTTTTTGTTTTTTTTTTTTACAGAGAATAGTAAAAGTAATTCATCTTTACAGATCAAAATATTATTTCATAGCTAATTTTTTAATTTTTATTTTTATCTTTGGCACTAACACAGTTGATGAAACCATCTGCTTCTTACTGTTACTATTCCTCTTAAATCTGACCTCTGTTCCTTTTGTTTTATTCCCATTTTCCACTGCTGTTTTTGACATTCTGCTGGCTTTGTTGTGGCATGTCTGTAGCATGCACTTAAACGATAAGGCAAGCCTCAGACTGTAATCTGTAGTTTTCATCTCAGGACAGCATCAGACCTGCACAGTTGATGCTGCTGTGGTAAATGTTTAGCCTTGGGATGACGGGTGATACAGATTCTTTCACTTGCGCTTTGCTTCCTTATGGCCTTGGGTTCGTTGCATGTTTTTCTTTCATTCTCTCTTTCTGCCTGCTCATAGAACAGGTGTTGATTTTTTCTTTTTCTTTTTTTTTTTTTTTTTACCTATTTTTCCCAATTCACTTGTTCTCTCTTTATATTGTCTGGTACCTCCTCCTTCTTCCTGTCTTGCTGTGGATCCAGAAACATCAGAAGAGGAAGGTACGATCCTGCTTTTCCGTCCTGATCGTTGTTGCATCTTCATGTGAACTTTATGCCATCCATTTTATACAATTCCCCCTCATCTGTATATTCCTACCACTTACTGTATATTCTTATGTCTGCCCCGTACTTGAGAAACTCTTGCATTTTAACATAATTTCTACACCTGAACCTTTACCGTATGGAAATATTACTTTATATTTCCACCATTTTATGAATATCGCTGCTGTGTTGACTTTGTAATATTAAATAATAAATGGTGAACACCTTTTGAAGGTTCTGTTTGTGTTATCATTATTATTATGCATTTAATTTCTAACGGACATTACATTTAGGCAATCTCAATGTGCTATATAGACATAGACAATAAAATAAAATTGTTCTAAGAAGGTGTTTTTTTTAAACATGTATCCTCATGGGTCTTTCTTGTATTTCCATTCAACTATGCTGTTAAATCTAATTTCTCTGTCCCTTCCCTCCCTCATCTTTTTCATGTTCTTCCTTCATTACTTTTCTCTCCAGATCTTCAGGAGTTTGAGTATCTCTCAGATGTCCTGTCTTCTATTCACTGGGTCCAGTCTGCTCTGAAGACACTAAAAAGATGTCTGCCTCTTCAAATGGATAAGGGCCCTCAGATATTTCCTATTTCCTTTTCTGACTCCATCAGTGCTTTCTCTATATTATTATTTTTTTCTCCTTTTGGAAGTATTTTCCTTTTGGATGAAGCAGCACAGAGTGTTTTTTCAGTCAGATCTGAATGAATGTCAGGGACAGTCAGGTTATAAGTGTATTTTACCACTGTTTTCTGCAACTTTTTATCTTACTTTCATTGACACAGGACTTACACACTGAGCCCTTCAGGTTTCTTTTCCCTTCCACTGATTACCTTTTAAATTATTTCTTGAAGAAGGCCATATGTTTTTCATAGTTATAACTTATTTGGCTGTTTAGAATAGCTGTTAAATCAGATTAATACACACTTAACATATGTTAGATCATGGAAAATTCAACCAACCTAGTTGTTTGAATGCACCATCTTGTTTCAGCAAATATAACTGTAATACAAGTGTATAAATACCACCCAATAATGAATGTTGACATTTTATCTGCGTAGACCAGGGTTGTTTGCGTGTTGTTAGACCTTTACATTCCACAGTAATAGCCATAATTTGTACTTCCTCTTTGCTTCTTGTCTTTATCGAACAGTAGCCCACCCTAAATCAATGCTTCTACATAATATGCATCAATGTATGAATGTATAGTTCATCCTGCAAGGAAGCAATCGCTTGTTTTGTCTATGTGCTGACATCTGAGTATTTTACTGCAGCCGAGCTGGATAGACAGTTGCACATGTACACACCAAATGTTTTATCCCACTGTATGATATGTAATCCATATATGAACAATATGCATACAAGTATGCTGAATATGGGTGCTGTTGTAAATAATGTATCATACAGTTGAGTGGTTAATACACAACAGTGACTCGCTGTTGCTCGGACTGGAAGCACAAGGCTAGAAGAGGATGACACTTCCTGTCTTGGAGTCCGTAAGCACTTGTTTCAGTAAGAGGAGATTCTGAACTGTGCTTTGAGTGTGTTATAGTGTGTTTGGGGAAAGTTAGATTTGTGAAAATGTACGGCTGATTATCTAGGTTCAGACAGGTGACAAATTGAAGATAAGACCTAAGAAATTCTACTCTAAAAAGTCATAGTGTGATTATTTCATTCGATATTGTAATATGAGATAAGATTTTGGTGAGAATGATCATTTCTTTCCATTTTCATGTAAGGAAATTTCTAAAAAAAAAATTTAAAAAATGGAGATAGTGGAGGGTTGGTGGGGGTTTTTTCAGGGTCTGTGTAAAACAAGTATGTTCCCTACATGCGGTGATGATGATTTATTGGCTTCATCTGTACCGTTACAATTATTTATTATGGTATGATTATTGTCAAGAGTTTGGAAACACTTAATCTATTATTATTTTAGATGGACAAATGCATGTTTCTTTGTTTTTATTAAAAAAAACTTGGTAATTTAATGACATGCCATTTTATTAGTATTAATGTAGAACAGTTATGTCCATCAAAGCTGTTCATTTGTCCAAACATTCAACCAAAATAATTAACCCTGACAAACACTACAAACATTTATTTCATATTTAACTGCATTGGGATGAATGGGTACATTAATCGATCGATCGATGTACCCATTCATTCCAATGCAGTTAAATATGGTTTAGGTCATATGACTAAGCAGACCATTAAATAACTGGATGTTTTTTTTCAGGTCCTGGTGAAGTTGAATGTATCACTGAACCGTCAAACAATTTTTCATTCTTTTCCATGCATCATTCCAATCAGTCATGGTCTGTAGTGTATTAAACCCACAAGTATATAATCAGTTATGTTTATCCAAATGTGTTGTGAGCATAAACATGTATTTTGTCATTAATCTACTTCCATTGCCTAAGGTGACAATAATAAGTCGTTTTGAACCTGTATATTTATACATTTGTTTGGTCATTGTAAATCTTTGTACCTTTAAATTACCTAGTTTTTTTGTGTGTTTCCAAACTCAGGCACTACAAACTTCTTCTCTTTCAAATTGTTCAAATTGTCCTCTGTCTCCATTTTAAATTACTCTGAAAGACGTTTTAAAGGTTCAGGCTGAAAGATACAGTAGTGACACAGATGTCACATTAAACATGGGATCTCCCTTTCCACATTGAGCCAAGTTATAAATATTCAGATCTGGCTTCCATGTATTCGATATTTAACCTGATTTCCACTATGCTTCATCTATGAAAAGCTTCAGAAGATTTAGTTACTGTCAAATCAGGCACATATGATAAGCAATAAATGTTTATTTAAAAAAATAAAAGAATTATTAGGATGTTGACTCCCAGTATGTGTTGAGTGGAAAAGAAATCATTCATATAGTCTTTACCTTTTCGAGAAAAAAAAAAAAAAAGCTATATCAGCAGCCTTTGAGTGCTAGTCATTTGGAGAGTCATATATATATCAGGTTGTAATAAACATACACTGCTTTTTGAACCAGTAAAAGTATGAAACTGCACAATAGAACAGGTGCCAGATGAGATGATGCACGTTACACTGCCAGTCAACCTACAATAATATTAAAGGACTATGTTGACATGCTGAACAAACATGCACAATGGTCTCTGCCTCTCACATTACTCTGATTATTAGGGGGGGTGGGGGGGGGGGTCATTCACAATTTGTACAAAAACTTTTACTACTACTTCAAAATGCTAACTTTACACAATGATGTCTTTTAACAGCAGGTGAAGTACGGGGGTTTGTCACATCTCCACAACAAAGACCACAAATGTAACATGTCAATATATGGCTTTAATTATACTTGAAGTCTTTTATTCCGTAAACACTGTATGAAACTAATACTCAAGGACAGACTTGGCTGAAAGCTCAGGTCACATTGTGTTTACCTCCGCTGTTTGTGATCATACATTCTAGTTGCACACAAAAGAGTTTTGGCACCATTCATCTATGGAAGTCAGCATTTTAATATAACCAGTATGAGCTTTCAATGTAAATACTCATAATAAACATTAAAACATATCTGATTACCACACCATGTCTGACTATTCAGTGTTTGTTGTATCATTTCATTCAAAAATGTGTGTGTGTGTGTGAGGCTGTATAGGCCAAAAATATAAACTACTCTCTCTGACACTATTAAACTCATTCTCACTCACTACCAAACCACTGTCACACTCTATCAAACTCTCACTCACACACTATCAGAGGTGGTTAAAGTACTCACTTTCTGTACTTAAGTAGAAGTACAGCTACTTATGTGGAAAAATACTCTGGTAAAAGTAGAAGTGTTTGGTCTGTAGTGGACAGGACATCCTAATCTTAGGATTAATGATCATCAGTGGGAGGTGTTGGACCAATAAATGTGCCCCTTTTCTCTTTTATAACATTTTATAGATTTGCAAGAGTAAGTGAGATTAGATGATTTTTTAAAAAATATATATATTTCCCCAGACTGTCATAAAGTGGTAATGATTACTAGATTAAAAAAAGAAAAATTACAAAGTGGGTTGTTTTATTGTTTTAATAATTATTCTAAAAAGCACAGTAGTGTTCCTGTTGTATTTATGAAACTGTCAGCCCTTCAGTTTTTAACAAAGTGTGTTATTCTAAATCTCTCTTCCAGCCTTATTTTCTGTCTTTACGGCATTAATGAAAAACTTGAGGCTCTGAGGGCTTTCGGGTTACTTTACGGCTGATCCACAGAAGCGGATGTGGGTTTGCAGCTGTTTTGTTGATGCTGTTAAAGCCCGAACATTAAGAAAAATGTGTCAAAATAAAAGCATAACTGTGGCGTTTGGATGACTTATAGTGATAATTCTGTAAAGACGAGTATTTAAAACACAGTTGATGAACTTGAATCAAACATAACCCCTCCTTTTTTATTCTTAGGATTTTTTTTTTTAACCCTCACACTTCCACATCCACTCGGGTTTTGTTTTATTTTGACCGGATGTGGAGCTCCTTTCCTGTCATGGCTTACTTTACACAGCCTCCCCTTCCCACTCCCACCCTAAATATTTCTTCCCTCTGTCTGGTGGAACTTCTCACAGTAACCTGGAGATTGTCCACGTTTACAATCAGACGCCACAGTTCTGTTCCACATCCACGTCCACGGGCCTCTGCGTAAAAGGCGCACACAGCCGCACGCGCCTTCAGAAAACTCCAACCAAACGTTAAAAGTGACCAGCAGAGGTTGTGTGTGTGTGGCAAAAAATGTTTTTCCGATGCGTTTTGCTTTTCCTACTCACTCCGTGGACATTCGTGGAGTGTAATCCCAGTCCTGTGTTAGATGTAGTCGTGGACAGATACTTCATCCCCAGCGTCTGTGCCAGAGAAGTGAAAAACGGAGACCATGTCCGTTACCATTATAATGCAACATTTGTGGATGGGAAAATATTTGATTCTAGGTGAGTGCACTTTGGATCATTTTAACTCTGTCCTGCTGCTTTTAGCATTTTTCCCCCTAAATTTTTGCAAAAAAAAAAAAAAAAAAAAATCCGCATATGCGTCATTACTTAAATATTTATATCCATGAAAGTTTACACTAATCTATGGAACATCTGGTTTTATTGACTTAAAAGCTGAACTTCCTTTTGTTTCTGTTTTATGAACATATATGTGCTATTGTGTGATATGTTTATGCAAATTATATATTTGTTGATAATAATATAAACCCAGAAAAGTATAGACATGCAATGTTTTCTTTTTGTCATTAAGAGGTATTGTCTGGAAATTTTTGAAGTGAATGGGTTTAACCCATAGAGTCAGTACTACTTATGTGTTAGTACCAAAATAGTTTTCCCCCTCTATATTTAACTTTTCTTAATACATTTACTTCCATTCATCATCATATTATGCTCTGTTTTTGTGTTTTTTCAGTGAAAATCAGATGTTTTCTTATATTTCATTCACTGATCATGTAGATGTTCATTCATAATATAAAGTCAGAAACTTCATTATTTAATGATAAATAACAGGCAAACAGGCATATTATAATAGATATTCTTAGACTAGGAAGAATATTATTGTTATTAATTATTTAAGGAGAAGGGGTGGGAGCTTAGAAATTATACTTCTTCTCACTCCTTTTTGAATATGTATTAGATATCTCATGTCCACATGGGGACATTCCACAGTCACAGCAGCATAATGTAAAGTGCAGGTATATGTGGTTATGGAAAATATAATTTGCAATTTCAATTGTCATGCCTTTTTTAAACAGTAGTTAAAATTATTTACAATATTTACAGTACGTTGCACTGTGGTTTTCACATGCATATGGAGGATTACTGAGAACTATTATACAGTCTGATGGCTATGGGGAGGAATGATCAATCAATCTAATCAATCAATCAATCAATCAATAAAATAGAGGGTCTATAGTTCATAGAAATATGCTGAAATTGAAAATTCAAACTTTAGTGTGTTATTAGAGGACTAATGACAACTTTATTACTTTTGTGAAATTTTTCAAAATGTTTCAGTGTTATGTAGAAAAATCAATCAATCAATCAATCAATCAATTAAGTTACTATATTTGGTTTCTTAACTGTAGTGGCAAAAAATGAAACTAAAACAAAGCAGTCACAGACAGCACACCTCCGCCAAGACTTGACATGGCGTCATATGACGTCAAAATGGGACATGATGGAGCAATAGGTGTTGACCCGTCTGTGTCTGAAGGTGAGACAATGTGAATGTAAAAAAAACCTCCAGATTCTATCTTGTCTGAATCCTGAGATATTACCACTGATGTATTTTAGCTGGTGACCTTTAGTGTGACCTTGACCTTTGACCTTCATTGCTCAAAATCTAATGGGTTCTTCCTTTTTTGGGTTCTTCCTCCTCCTCATTCCTGAAAGTTTCATCAAAATCCATTCAGAACTTTTGACAAACAGACAGACAGACAAACGGACCCTCCTTGGTGGGGGTAATAAAAAGTCACAGAAATACCAGAAAAACACTTGTTTACCACTATTTTAGAACATTACACCAACATAAGTGTTGATCCAGACCTCTGTCCACATCCACATTCTCCCTTTGAGCATCATTAGTACCATTACTTCATGGTACCTAACAAAGTGGGTCCACTCACTGTTCATACAGACCCTGTAGACCACATTGGACCTGAGATTGTTGACTCACAGTAACTGTTGCTGTCACTGTAATGTGTGCAGAAATTGCCAAATAAAAGGTTAACTGTTGCCTCTGTCAGCCTCCAGAGAGGAGCCGCGAAGGTTGGCATGATTGGAGAGGGCCGCATTATCGCCGGTGTCGAAAAAGGTCTGCAGGGCATGTGTGTCAATGAGCGCAGGACCATCACCGTCCCCCCACACCTGGCCTACGGCAGCACTGGAGCAGGTGAAGCTAAACACTAAGCAGCCACGATGTGACAAACAGCATCCACTGATCTGAAATGCACCACTAATCCTGTCAATACATGAAGAGAATTCATGTCAAATATAGTTTCTCAGATTTGTGTTTATGTGATTCATGCTCATTCTTTTATAAACTCATGTATATAGTAATAGTAGAGTGGATGTTGACATAGTACTGATCTAAAATGCTTAACCCTTTAACACCTATTGTCGCAAATATGCAACATACCAAAATTCGATCTATTGTACATGTTATAGTCAAATTAATTATCTTCACTTAATTTAGCATTTACTTTTTAAACTACTATTTAAATATAGGCATTAAGGGGTTAAGATGCATTTATGAGGTGTTTACTGCAACACCTTAATAACAAACATTTTAATTTAACTCCTTAACACCTACTGTCGCAATTATGCAACATACCAAAAAATAATCTATCTATTGTACATGCTATAGTCAAATTAATTGTCCCCACTTAATTTAGCATTTACTCTTTTTTTTTCTTACTTCTATTTAAATTCTGATTTAATAATCCTTAACTTTAATCTGAGATTTGACTGATTGATGCATTTATTTCAAATATGGATGTCAAAACAGAAGAAAATGAATAACAGAAAAGACAAGAGACATCTAATACATATTTGAAAAGGAGTGAGAAGTATAAGTTACAAGTTCCCAAATTAATAAGAATAATTTTCCTAGTCTAAGCATATCTATACTATTTATTATATTATAATATGTCTGTTACTTAGAATTAAATAATTAATTTTCTGACTTTATATTATTAATGAACAGCTACATGATCAGTGAAATAAATATCCTTCTGACACCCAAGAAAGTGAAAGGTTTAGCTTATTTTTTTTAATATTAAACAGTTATCTTAATTGAAAACTACACAATGCAACAGTTTTTTCAAATAATTTTTTTTTTTAATATTTGTATTTATTCAGAATGTATTTTTTAATTGAGTGTAATTTACAATGGACAGAATTTTTAAGTAAAACTGTGAAACATTTGTCTCCTACAGAGGACAAAAATACATCACTGGGTCTCAGGAGGATATATAGGAAAACAACTGATTTTCACTGAAAAAACACAAAGAACAGAGTCTAATATTAGAACAATTGGAGATACATGTCTTAAGAAAAATCAAATATAGAGAAAAAAAGTATTTTGGAACTAACACATAAGTAGCATGGGTGGTGCAGTGGTTAGCACTGGTGCCTCACAGCAAGAAGGACCCTGGTTCGAATCCCACACCAGACCTTTCTATGTGGAGTTTGCATGTCCTCCCCGTGTCCGCGTGGGTTTTCACCGGGCCCTCCGGTTTCCTCCCACCATCCAAAGACATGCACTGATAGGTTAATTGGTTAATCTAAAATTGTCCATTGGTGTGAATGTGAGAGTGATTGTTTGTCTATATATGTTCAGCCCTGCGATGAACTGGCGTCTCATACAGGGTGTACCCCGCCTTCGCCCATTGTAGCTGGATTAGGCCCCCAGTGACCCCCGCGACCCTAGTGAGGATAAAGCAGGTTCAGATAATGAATGAATGTCCATAGGTGTGAATATGAGAGTGATTGTCTGACTATATATGTTCAGCCCTGAGATGAACTGGAGACTCATACAGGGTGTACCCCGCCTTCACCCATTGTAGCTGGATTAGACCCCCAGTGACCCCTGTGACCCTAGTGAGGATAAAGCAGGTTCAGATGAGACGAGACATAAATAGCACTGTCTCTTTATGTGTTAAACTCATTCACTTCAACATTCTACAGATAATACGTCATAATGACAAATTTAGTGGCAAGTTTATTAAAAAAAACCTGTGATCAGTGCAGTTGATTGGTGTGATCAGGGTGGAGGTAAAGAGGGACATATCAACGTACAAAGACATCATGGTGATAATCTGCTCTGGACTGGGCTGAGGACAATGACCATAAACACAACCAGTGGTTTGAGGACAACTATGAATGTCCTGCAGCCCATACTAGAACATCTGTGGAGAGTCTGAAAGTGTCTGCACCAGCATTGTCCCCCCAACCTGAGGGAGCTGGACAGAGTCTGCAAAAAAGAATAGGAGAAACTGCCCCCAAAATAGGTGATTCAATCTTATAGCATCATATTAAAACAGACTGGTGGCTGTAAATGGTGCCAAAGGTCAGCAAACACTGTTTAATTTTTAATGAAGTTGTAGTTTTGAAAAAAAAAAAAATTCAGTTTGTTTTATGAGGTATTGTGTGGAGAATGTTGAGGGGGAAAAGTTTTTATTTTGAAATAAGACTGTAACACAAGGGATTAAATAAATATACATATTTATTTCTTGTATTTAAAAAAAGTACTATGAATACTTTCCAGATTTACTGTGTTTTGTAGTTAAGTTGTACTCATTTTATAAGTGACATGTGGAAACTTGAAACCATCGTAGCTCACAAATAGACTTTTAAAAAGAAATCTTTTGTCCTATGGCGATATTCTGAAGTATTATACACACAGATTCAGACTTGTCCAATATTCCTGTACAATGCAGTAGTATTTTCTGTTTTTGAGGTACATTACCATAAGTTGGTTAATGCTATCCAGTAATTATTCATTGAAATTGTTTGGATTTTGACAGATTCTGTATTTTTTTTTAAGGAAGGTGAATAAGCATGTTAAGTGAACTATATTATAAGATAACTTCTGTTTCTTTAAAGATCTGATCATATTTAATGGGGTTTTCAATATAAATGACAAAAAAGCAGAGGTGGTAAAAGTACTCAGCTACTTGTGTGAAAATTTTCAAAAATATCCTAAAATAAATCTTATAAAGGTGAGTCAGTGCGTAGATGATGTGTTTTATTGGGTCATGGTACTCAGTTTAGTGGGTATGAACAAACAAAAATTTCAAAAGTCATAAATAGGAGATTTAAAAAAAAAAAAAAAAAAAGCACAATTATTAGATTCAAAAATATAACTCGTGAGATAAAAAGTCAAAATGATGAGATAAAAAAATCTAAATTATGAGGAAAAAAGTCAAAATTATGATATAGTAAGTCACAATTTGTGATTTACGACTTATTTTTCATACTGTCACATTTGTCGAGTTTGAAAAAGTAATGAATCTATTCTGAGAATATAAAGAGTATAATGAAACAGCTTTTTGAACTGTTAATATTAATTGAATTAAAAACCAAAACTCCTTTAGACCTTGAATGTATATGTGATCTTTTCTGAAAGTAAAGACTGTTGTTTCCATCTTGGTAGACCTTTTCATTTCCATGATGTTGAGAGGGTTCAAATCATCACTTAATGTTAAGAGGCTTCATTAATGATGGGTGATGATATAAATCTCTGTCATGTGACTGTTTCCAGGTGATGTGGTTCCTCCCGATACCACACTGGTGTTTGACATCCATCTCCTAGATCTGTGGAACAAAGCTGATCTGGTGGTGACTTCAATTATCACCACTCCGAAAGACTGTAAACGTTCGGTGATGCGTACCGACTTTGTACGTTATCATTTTAACGGTACTCTCCTGGATGGCAGCACATTTGACTCTAGGTGATTTTTGGCTCACACTATTGGTCTAATAAGTTCAATATGCAAAATGACATGTCAAAGCATCCAGAGAATCTGAAATTTACTGGGTCACCCTCTCAGAAAATTAAAAAATAAAATCATATAGGTTCCTCTTAGACCCATATCCCTAATAATTTTGAAGTTTTTTTTATTTTATTTTAACAAAGCTGTGTTTTGTCCAACTTTGTACTTCCACTGCTCCTTTATCGTTTGACCTACATATTAGATTTCTGGTTTCCTTGGCTAACTTTTTCCCTAGAATCAGAATCTAACAAAACATTTAAAGCTTCCATTTCTTAAACTTTGTGAGCTGTGGTATTTAAAAAGTATCGCTATTTTTTGGCCATTTTTGGAGCCATATTTTGGAGCAACTAAGGTAGCTGGACCTAATCTGAGCCTAGATTCTTATTCTAGGAGAAAAGTTAGTTGAAGAGACCAAAAATCTAAAATGTAAGTCAAATGATGGAGGAGTAGTGGAAGCTCAAATTCGGATGAAACACAACTTTGTCAAAATAATTTCAAAAGTACCCAACATTTTGGAAAGCCTTGGAAGGTTATTGGTCTAAAACTTGATATTATTTCATAAGTCCACAAAACGAACCTATATGAATTTTCCGACAAGGTCATCTGGGAGGGTCAAGATGCTTTGACATGGACTGACCCATGTTGACAAAATGCTGATGTTAGATTATATTATGAAGACACTGAAATGGATCCATGTTCCAGTAACAGTTTTTTGTGTGTTTGTACTGTGTTATCCAGGTATGTTGTCTGTTGTGTGTTTGACTTTGCGCTTGTATGAGCCCTACGCAGCTACACCAGGAAGCAGACCCATGACTCCTTAGTGGGTGAGGGTTGGCTTGTCAAAGGTATGGATGAAGGCCTGCTGGGTATGTGTGTAGGGGAGATCAGGCACATTGTCATCCCACCCTTTAAAGCGTATGGAGAGAAAGGATCAGGTGAGAAAAGCAGAACACATTAATTCAGGGGTGTCAAAGTGCGGTCCTCGAGGGCCGGTGTCCTGCATGTTTTAAATGTTTCCCTCTTCCATTACACCTGGAGGCCATTGTATCATTATCAGTCTGATGAGGAGCTGATTATTAACTCTTTAAGTGTCAGCGTTGATTCTGAATGGATGATTTAGTTTAAATATTCAGACAAATTCAACTATTTTCCTTTTAGTTTTTGTGCATGGACATGGTGCCAAAAAGCAAGAGTTTTTATATTTATTTTATTTTATTTAAACATTCTTCAAAGGCAAAATTAAAATTGCTGGGACCAAATTTCAAATCTATTTTTTTTTTCAAAATTTTCCACATTATTTGTGATTTTGTAAATATTTATTGGTTTTTTGTTGCTCATTTTGTTTATTTTTCTACACTTTTATTTTTAAATGTTAGTATGTTAAATGTTTTCTACCATTTGTGTCTTACTTTTCTCATGTTACCAATTACTTTGTTAGTTCTCAGGAGTTAAAGGGTTAAACTAAATCACATGGAAGAGGGAAATATCTACAACATTTAGGACACCGCCCCTCGAGGACTGGAGTTTGACACCTGTGCATTAAATGAAACCACAAATGAACCAAAAAAAATCCCACATCAAGCCATTAAAATTAAATTCAAATCCTCCACTTCTTTTCACCAACAAGGCACAGAGATTCCACCCCAAGCCACTCTGGTATTTGATGTCCTGTTGGTGGACATTCACAACCCAAAGGACAACATCACCATTGAAAACCAAGTGGTTCCTGAATCTTGCACTCGGAGGTCTGTGGTTGGGGATTATATACGATACCACTACAATGGCACCTATCTGAACGGTGTCACCTTTGACACCAGGTGAGTGAAAATATGTTTGAAATGTACCTGGAGTGAAGATCCATTGCTAACAGTTTCATAAGATAGTGTATAATACTGTACTAACGTTCCATCCAGTAACTGTTAAGTGTGCGTACGTTCCTGCACAGGTAGTGATACAGACTCATTGTTTTATCCACTTACCTGGACTGAGATGATGCAGCAGACACCAGTGTAAGAAACATTTAGAAACAGCAGAAACAACACATTACTAATATTATAGAATAGGAATTATTGTTGTAAATGCTCTATATGTTGTGTTATGGTATCCTTTGCTCTGTGCATGAGAATGACATTTAAGTGCAGTACTCTGAACAGTGTCTCAGGGGCTCATTCATATCAATACCAGATTTATATACCAGCACGATGCACACCCCCTGCTATCAAAAAATCTTCAGGAATTTTTTTTTTTTTTTTAAATGCTACTCTTAAAGTGTTCCATGTTGAAATTCAATACATTACCAAGTGATCTCTGCTGTATTTAATTTTGAACTATTTGCTCTCTGATTGCCTTGGTACCTTTTGGGATGTAACCAGTTTAAACATGATATAACGAGGCATCTGATTGGCTGTGTAGGAAAGTACTGTGTCAAGTCACTAAATTCTAATAATTAATGGACAGATCTTATTCCTGAAAGTAAAGGTGTGACAGAATTGGCAAAAAAATAGATTTTCTGACACTTTTTATTGCAAAGAAACCATGAAGACACGTTGTTGGCCTGTTTATAATAGCAGTCTTAAAAGGGTTAAAGTGTGTTCTCGGTCCTAAAGATGAATACAGTTTAAGTTTTGGTAATAAAATTGTCTTAAACTTCTGTCAACAGTTACCAGAGGAACAGCACATACAACACCTACATCGGGATGGGTTATGTGATTGCAGGTATGGACCAGGCCTTGTTAAACGTCTGCATGGGGGAGAGGAGAAGGGTCATCATACCCCCACATCTGGCGTATGGAGACAAAGGAGCAGGTAAGGTTTATATAAACACCGCACATGGAGGTCACTTTTGATTTGACATTTAATTTATGTATATAATGGAATGATGAACAAACGATACTGAGACTGTGGAGATTACTCTTCTTAAAGTGCTGTGATTCAATAAGGTGTCAAAGCTTCTATCAAAACACAGCTGTCATGTGACCGATGAGGTTCAAAACTTCAGATTTAATCGCTGATTCATTTGGTACTTCAAAATGTTTCAAAGACTTTCATAGTCTAGTGTTTCGGTGCATTTCAGTGGATCAGAATGTTTCACTGAGCCTGTTTATGCACACCACAACTGATTCATGGAGTGGTCAGATTATATAAGTGATCATATAAACAGAATAATTTGATATTATTTTGTCCAATAATGACAGTCAACTGAATAGAAGAAATCAGAGTAACGCCTGGATTTGTCCCCAATACTCCAATGTCTTCCTGCCTGTATACAGGTTAATTTAATTTCTTTGTTTTTTTTAACACCTGTGGATGTGTAAATGCAATAGATATAGTAGAAAATGGTAGTGGAAGACAACAGGAAGGTGAGTTTATGATTATTAAATACATATTTTACTCTGAAAGAAGTCTAATGCTAAAGAATAGATTTTAGTTAAAGGGAATATTGGTCTCAGATCTACTTTAAAACACTGTCTGCACATTATGATCCATCCACTTTATAGGTTCCTTCTCCTGGAATATTTACAAATCCATTGTATACATGTACATAAACCACCATATATGTGTATTAACACACTCTATATATATATATATATATATATATATATATATATATATATATATATATATATATATATATATATATATATATATACACACATGAGCTAATCAGCACTAAAGTAATTTGTTCTCTGATTCATCTTAAGTATGTATATTTAGCAAATTAAATGTCTGAAGCAGATACTTTCTAAAACATTGTAGAGCAGTGCAATGGACTGGAGCGTTAAAATCAGGATTTTTAAAAATTATTCGTATTACTACTTTTTATTATTTTCAGCTAAATACAAAAAAAAGAGTAAACAGGGATGGGCAGTTATGTTGTATAGAAATAAACACATTCATGCATCACAACATTATAGAACTCAAAGCACTGCATCCATCATGTATTAAGCACTGGAGTCAATTATTGTATTTTTAATGGCATGTAAATGTGTCAGATCTGAATTATGAGTTATCAAATGTTGTAAACAGATTTCTTTCAGACTATGTATCTACAAAGTGGTGATGGACTCAAAACATTCTTTTGTCTTCAATTCATATTTAATTATGTCATTTACATTTATGGTTTTAATTACTGTTTTTACACATGCACAGATGTAAAAGAATGAAATGAATCACACTGACCTGCATACATGCATAAAGACGTCAGAATATTGGGAAGAAATCAGGTGTTAATCCAATTTCTCATAATCAAATGACTGCCGTTATGTGATAAAGCATATATTATTATTCTGTTTACATGATCACTTATGTAATCTAACTCCAGAAATCAGATCACCAGAGTATTAGTATGTCAATATTGCCGTGTACATGTTTCAGTTGTGCTCTAGAGGTTGCTATGGCTTCAACTGTCCACCAGATGTCACTGTTACTGAATCTTTCTTTTGGGACAGTTATAAAAAAGGCTACAGAGCTTCATGAGGCTTCATCTGCTCATCAGTAGTAGAATGACATGCAAGTGGTCCCATTCAGTTTTGGATATGTTTATCCTGTGGAGCAACTTTAGCCTTTACTATCTGAGATCAGGAGTATGTAGGGTACATGGACCGTCTAACAGAATATCCCAGTGTTGCATTGGTTGTAAAATAAATGCCCTTGTCTAACAATTCAGTATACCAACACTTTTTTTATTCCTTACTAAGAGCTATGCATTATTTATTACTGAGAATGAATGTGTTAAACCAAGGCAATCCTGGAACAAAGATGTCTAGGATTAAAACACTTTGGGCAGGGGTGTTCAAGGCCAGTGTCCTGCATGTTTTAGAGGTTTTTCTCAGAAGAACGATGATGGTGACATGGCTTCCAGGTGTGATGGAAGAGGGACATATCCAAAACATGCAGGATACTGCCACTCAAGGACCACATTTAGACATCCCAGCTTAAACAGCTTCTTGGAAAAGTGTCTCATATTTGAAGATAAAATATTACATTAGAATTTTAACGGAACTTATAGCCACCGTCCTGTACAACCTGTTTCATTATTATCACATTTGAGGCTTTTCAACCTTTGTTAAGAAATTAATGTTATCACTGGCATGGTTGATTTTATATATATATATATATATATATTACCTTTATTTAATAAGGAAAACCTCTGATATTAAAGCTTTTTCAACAGTACTTTGGCCAAGCTGGTCAACAGTACATTTATTTCAGACACAAAGTTTCCTACATAAAAACAAAAAGTTTTGAATACATAAAAAAAAACCACCCCACAAAATCAAGTCAAACCTAAAACTGTCCAAGAGATGAAGGTGCAGTGCATCAGACCAAACCAAACCTCTGCAGTCATACGTCCAAGTTGAACAACATCCTCTTGAAAGGTTGATCATGTTTTCTGTCTTCTACAAAGGTGACAGATTAGAGCTTTACTTTTTCTCTGCCCTTTGACGAACCTCAAAGATGGAAAAATATGTTCTGTTTTGTGCAGGTAATGTGATCCCTCCTTATGCCGTGCTTGTCTTTGACGTTCACATTTTGGACTTCCACAACCCCAACGACAATGTGGCCATCCAGGTCACCCACAGACCTGAAGCATGTAATGAAACCACCGCCAACCACGACCTCGTCTACTACCATTATAACTGCACACTGGTGGACGGTACCAAGCTGTTTTCCTCGTAAGTGACCGGGACATGACAGAAGATGAACACGAGCAGTCTGCTGCTTTACATCAGTGCGAATATAATACATTCACTTACACTAGTTCTTTTTGATTTGTTTCTTCTGCAGACATGACTACGAGAACATGCAGGAAGCCGTGTTGGGGGCAGATAAGGTGATAGACGGACTGGACCTGGGTTTACAAGGCATGTGTTTGGGAGAGAAGAGAGTTTTAATAGTGCCACCCCACCTGGGCCACGGAGAAAGAGGAGGTGAGACATTAACAAGTGCTTTAAAGGAGTGATATTTTGCTTTTTAAAATGGAATTATGCATTTTCAAACATTCCCCTGTGGTCTACACAAACTGTAAATGTTATGTTTGGGTCTGGATTATTAATTCCACTCCACTGGTCCATCTTAAACCCTATTTTAGTAATGACACCAGAAAGGTCATTTTGAGGGTGACCCTTTGATGCAAATGAACCACTTCACACCCCAACCCCTCCAGGTTGTTGCTCAGTCACATTAAGTCACTTATGTTCATTAACACCACATCTTAACAATTTAGTAATTGGCTGAAACTTTGGACAAATCTTCAGTATGAACTACAACAACTGCTACTACTGATAACTATGTCATCCTCAGAGAAATGTTCGTCGTAAGTCTTGACCTTATATGTGCAAATGACATGACATAACTACTTATAAATGTAAGGAATTAAAACATGTTGTAGACATCTACTTGATTTTTGCCAAAATGACTGAAGATAACTTTGAAGGACCTGGAGGGTTCAAATTCATATCACTTGAACTATTAGGGTCCAAATACACAAATAAATGAACTGATGACCAATAAGTGGGTTTAGCAAAATATGACTCCTTTAACAACCCATCGGAAGACTCTATATTAGATGTACAAGTTAAACGATCCTTTTCATGTTTCAGCTACTGGTGTACCGAGCAGTGCAGTGCTGGTGTTTGACATTGAACTGATGAGCTTCCAGAAGGGTGTTCCACCCGGGTACTTATTCGTCTGGCTGGAGGACAGTCCTGCAGATCTGTTTCAAGCCCTGGACTCCAACAAGAATAACGAGGTGCCCCAGGAGGAGGTACGATATGACATCCAGTGATGGTGAAATAAATAGCATTAATTCTGATGATTGACTTGGATATCCAAGTTATTCTGTTTCCTCTTGTTTGACCTAACAAAAAACTACCTACCTTACTGCTGCCAAAATCAAGGGTAGAAAATTGAAATATTTAGAAATGCATACCTCTGTTGCAACATCATCCTCTAAATATAGAGATAAACTGACATTTCAGGTTATAAAGCATAACTGCTTCTGCAGTTGGAGATCAGTAGAAACATCCAAAGTGACATTTGATGGAATTTCATTATTTATTGCGTAATTAATGTTTCATTATGCATTAATCTCCTGTGTGAAATTTCTACAACCTGAAAACATGTGTCCTATCAAACCAGATGAATTACACTGAACTAAAAGGTAATGATAGAATCTTTTTTTAAAAAAAATATATAAATCAAGCACTGCAGCTTTATGGGAGTTTTCTGCTGGTGTTCAAACCTATCAACTAGACAATGAAGTGACAGTGACTATACCAAAACTTTTGCACAAGATAACCCCTATGATACCAGCAGTGTTGGATATAGTTACTTTTGAAAGTAATCTGTTACGTTACCTATCAATAAAAGTAACATGTCAGTACTCATCCCTTATAAACAAAAGCCATTTGGGGTGCATCTCTGCCTGCAGCTCACACACACACAGCCTCCTTTAGATCCGCCCAAAGTGCTGACTACTACTACTACTCATTGAACCATATTGTAACTGCAGGATAATGAGAGACAGAAAGACAGTCAGCATATTGCAGATGTTATTTAACTTTAGTCATTTGATAACACAAACATGAGCCCTAAACAAGGTTACCGCCACGTCAATTTCTACTTGACAGTTTTTATTTTTTCCAAGTGCATGAGTATATGTAAATAAAGTGTTAAACAGGTAGGCATTCATCCTTTGAGAATGACAAGTGTAACAGTCAAACTGCGCACTCTTGGCTGGTTAGAACAAAACCCTGCAGCCACAACTGCCCTTTACGGAATAGTTTGGACATGCCTGCACTAGAGCCTCAATAACCATCCCTTCTGATCATCAAAGCTTGCAGGTAGCTCTAGACCACATTCATTTGATTTGCTTGTGGAGCCTAATAAAATCATGTCCCTGCTTTGGTTCCACCTAGTGGTATTTATCACAACATCCAATTCTTGATTGAAATGAACAACTTCAAGTATTAAAATCCTTTCCTTTGAACTTTGTTGCCAGACATGTAACAGAAGCCCAGTGTGTCCAGGCCTGTTGTTAATCTGATCCATTTTCTGTTTCCTTTCAGTTTGGGGAGTTCATCAAGCTGCAGGTGGCAGAGGGCAAAGGTCGTATAAAGCCTGGGGTGACCATGGAGCAGGTAATTGCCGACATGTTTCACAACCAAGATCGGAATAAAGACGGGATCATTACGGCTGATGAGCTGAAACTCAAAGTGGACGAGGACAAAGAAAGAGCGGCGAGCCATGACGAGTTGTGATGAGGACGCAGATCCAATGTCACTCAGGGATTAAAGCTCAACACCTTAAAATATGCAACAAGAGACTTTTCCCAAAGAAAGAGAACTGTAGTTTAATATTTTCTGTATCACATCACAGCTTTTTGATATGACAGAATAGTACAGTACATTTGTATGTAGTCCTGTGTTGTATGATTGTGTTTTGATAACTTTATTCCTCAAAAAAACAAGCACCTTTATTTTGTCCTGAAACTTTGATGAATTAAAATGTTTGTTTAAAAAAAAAAAAAGAATTGTATTAATCGGAAAATACAACTCCCAAAAGTAGACCTTTCATTCAGACTGCACCGAAATCCCTGAAATACTTTTTATTCCCGTTAAGACAAATTAACTCACCATGAAGGATCAAATTAATGTAGGCTTAAAGCAGTGCAAAATGTTTCTCATCAAAACTGGAAAACCTGAGTGATGGCTGAAGTGTCACCAGTCCATTAGTGTTTTCAGTTATTACATACCACAATCATTTCCCTCAGTGAATAACTTTGTTTATATGCCAAATGGAAAACCAAACAAATCATTCGGGCCTTTTTGCACTTCCATGCTGCAGCAAAAAGCAATTAAACCATTTCCATGTTTATTGCAGGTGCATGGAATTCAAATTCCCACAGAAAACTTTCCAATAAAGGCACAGGAGACATCAGTTTGGTATGTAAATAAATAAATAGCCTACTTACGATAGTCAACCTTGAACTTATTCACTGTGGGAGACAATTCAGGTGAGTAATCACAGAAAGAAATGGATTCATGATACAGTCACTTGACGAGCATGCACTATTTACAAAGACTACAAATGAATTAATTTTCATTGGTAGAAAGACATCTATTAATTTAAGACTGCATTAAATTAGCATTTTGACAACATTAAAGTTGAAGGAATAACTCAGTGTCTTATAAGATGGTGAGAAATAGGATAAAATCCAAATTAAGACTAAAATGGACTGTTTTAATGTGAACCATCTTGTTAATCTTAGAGTACATCTATATATAGCATCACACCTGGAGTAAAGGGCAAACAACTCTGTTAAATCCTTACTTTTAAAAGCCACATTTAAAGATGATTCAAGAAAAGCTGAACAACAGCTTAAAAATGTTTACCCCTAGAACTTTGTGGTGAATACACACATACAGTACACAACAAAGAAGTGCTGGCAATATGAAGGAGACAAACTGGCAGAGGTGAAGACAAGTGACTCACGCGAGAGTAAAAAGCAAATGATTCAAAGTCCGACATTAAAAATGTCTGGCTGCAGCACTGAAATCTTGTGACCAACTCTGTAACAGGTATAGTCTGTTCTAAGTGCATGATGGTTTTTGAAGTTGAAATGTTGAAACATCGTCTTTAAAACACAGAGCTTCAACTCTGTAGTGATATTGCAAAAAATCTAAATCTTACCAAGTCTGTTTTTCTGATTTCTAGTCAAAATGTCTCACACTGAAGACATAATCACATCAGTAGTAACTTTTCAGTGAGATAATAACTTTAGACAATAGTTCTTAAATTACACTTCACGAAATCATACCAAGATGGTTTGCACTTGTTCCATTGGCAGTATTTTTTATTTATTTTTTGCTTAAGTAAAAAAAAAACAATCTGAAGCAACGGAACAAGTGATTTCTTGAAATAAGTTCTTATATCTCACTGAAAATTTACTTTTTAAGTGATAATGTGTTAAGTGGGAGATATGAACTAGAAATGAGTAAAATACACTTGGTAAGATTTTAGGTTTTTTTCAAGGGTAAACAATTGACATAAAAAAATGGATGCATTTTTAAGAAGTTGCATGGTTTTTACGTGTAAAAACTAACGTTAAACAGGTGATCTGTAGTTTGAGGTAAGTTTTGTTTGTGTGGGAATGGAGTGACCGTGTTCGTACTGTCAAAAGCAGTGCAAGTGACGCCTCAGCATTTGAGCTTGGTGTTCAGCTCCTTTTTGTGCGTCTTACTTGCTGCATCTGGATGAGGTAATGTATTTGACGATGGCATTTGGGACATCCATAGTCTCATCCTTCACCAGTACGATGTCAAAGGAGTCAATGTATGACTCTTTCCTTTCTTCCACCTGAAAAATACAGAATGAAAAATGGATTTACAGATGTCTGATAATATAAATCCACATGAGTGCAGTCAGTGGGCTTCTTCTGCGAGCTGACCTGGTCGTTGAGGAAACCGATGGTCAGGATGTTCTGCGTGTCCGTCACCCCGTCAGCCATAGTCAGATCTCCCAGGGAGTCTCCCAGCAGCAGCACGTTAGGTCGATCCTGCACCTGCCTGAGGTGAGCAGCATGGGACAGAGCACCCTGTCTCTTGTTGAAGGTGTGGATCAGTTGACCTTTGAAGGCTTGAAGTACCCCCTGGTCGACAAGACCACCATTAGTTCACATGAATGTGGTAAAAATATATTTAACTGCACCTACAGTTACATATTGTTCATGTAGGGCAGAACCTCAAGTCCATTTTTTTTGTAACAAAACAATTCTATTAGTCTTCACATTGGCCTGATGATTTTAGAAACATTTAATCGAAGAAAACAGCTGGTGACCACATCTCAACTCTTGAGAATATAGGTAGTTTTTCTGGTTTCCACCCAACAGTAATGATAACAGTGAGTGTGATTGTATTATAATATGATTACCAAAACATGATCTAAAAAATTAGACTCATCGTGTTGCGTTTGAAAGTATCAAGAAGAGTGATGTATCATTTTATACATTGTGAGCATTTGTCAAGGATTCTTGACTCAAGTAGTGAAGGCAAGGAATTTACACTACATTTCAGGTAATGTGTTTTTCAGGAAACAATTGATGGATCAACAACCTCGATATTTTCTGCAGTAATACAATAGTGGGAAAGATTTTGGATGCCTGATGCATTTGTGTTATTATGTTAAGAACAATATTGCCTCTATTTTGTGCCTATCTTAAGTTTCTATGACAATCTGTTCTTGAATTAGAGCCAATAATGTGATTTTGACCTTTTTGCTAAATACGACCTTGACCTTTGACCTTTAGTCAAATGGTTCATGGCATCTGATGTTCATTAGATATATGTATATGCCCATGTAATTTCACGGTGATATCTCAAGTATTCATTGAGTTATAGCATAATATGTCTCTGCAGACACAAACACACACAGATTACAATAATCTCTCCCAACCAATGTTGGATGAGATTAATTATTAAAGTCTCAACTCTAAGTGTTGAATTTTCTAACCATCCCTTCTGCACATGCTGTTGCATCAAGGTCCGTTTTGGATGTTTCAGTAACATGATACATCCAGGGAATGACAGACATTCAAGGATTTCATCATGCTAATTTTCTTAAGAGATTTTTTGCAAGAATGTCATCCAAATATTGGAGATGGTCTAACATTTTACATGTGTCCTTTTTCTGCTAAAGTAGAAAGAAAACGGAGCCTTAAATTTGATGTGAACTCTTCCCAATATCTTGCCTTTAATTCCTCACAAACAAGACTCCCTCTGAAGCATTATTTATACAACATGGCACCATAGGAACAAGATAAATGCTACTCACTGTGTGGTCAAAGTCCATGTAGTTGGAGATAATGTTAATGTTTGAGTGGAAGACATGGTTCTGTCGGATCACCTCTTCTAAGACGTCACCTACACCAGCTGAGAAGATCAGCAGAGGAACGTGGTGCTCGGCCAGATGGTCAAAAAACACTTTGTAGCCCTCCCTGCACACACACATATACCAATAGGGAATATAAGAGCAGATGTATTATGCAAATTAAGCCAAAAATCAAGTTTTTAACTGGTTCTTGTGGAGAAAATAATGAAACCATAAGCTGGGATAATATTAGATCATTTACATGATCATTATGAGCCAATTACTGTGTGTTGAAAAGACCATGACTAAAGTGGATTTAGTGTCACCCGCTTCACTGCTTTCATGGCAATACATTTGGACTTGCATCTTAGATATTTTGGGATTTCTTTGTACGGACCAATGACCATTTTCTGCTGATTCATATATAAACAACAGTTCCTGCAGTCAGTTTTGTGTTCAGTGGTTTGTACCTGAGCATAGCACTGGATTCCATCACTGCCCGGGCGAGCATGTCTTTCCTGATCCTCTGATCAATAAGCAACTCATGGACTTTGGTCCACCTGCAGAAAGCAACACAAAAAAATTCATGACAATGTAGAGCTTACATTTTCTCTCTTGACTTGTATCTCAAAAAACTTTTGTACATGAATCCAATATTACAACCCCAATTCAAGTGAAGTTGAGACAACCATTACACATTTATTGTGTATTCAATTGAATATAGTTTTCTAATACAAGTTAAATATTGTATTTTGTACCTATGCTTTAGGAAACATCTCAACTACGCATGACTTTGTGTTGTATTAAAAATTTTTAAAAATGTAATTATTTCACTGATTCCATTTCTTACCATTCCACCATGAGAGGCAGTTTCTCTTCAATAGAGCGACCTGCATCAATTTCTATTGGATAGTAGGTGTTCAACAGCTCCTTCATCTATAGTGGACCAACAAAATATGATGTCAGCTTGTACAAATACTTGCAATACATTTATTGTGAAATGACAGGTGAATTACACATTAGACAAGTTACTTTAGTCATGGGTTGACCATAAAATTAGATTGTGTATTTATTTGATACACAATACCTTTATAGTGCAGTCTTCATTAATTAATAACCTGTTGTCCAAGATGTCTGGAAAATGCAAGGAGCAGTGGAACACACACAAGGTCACAAAACAAGGTCATAAAAACACTGCAAAGGCACAACTGTACAAATGTGCACATAAGACTTTCAGGAGAGCCATGTGTATGCAGTGATATGCAGAGGGCATGCTTACTGTGAGTGGTGGGTACTCTCTTGCCATTGTGTGCGAATCTGGTCAGTGTCATGTCAAAGTCGGAGATTACCTGAGGAAACAGGACAATAAGATGAAAAATTTGAAATAGACTGAATTGTTTTCCACAAGTGAACAAACAACTGTAGAGATCATCTAGTTACAGGTGCGGTACATAGTTCAGTTGAAACACCAAAGGATCTAAAGGTACTAGCAAGTTAGTCATCTGTTTTATGGGTTGTCTTGTGAGCTGAACTGAAGCAGGAGTAAAATCTAATTTCACTCTACTGTACTGCAGAAACATAACACACGCTGCAGACTGGGACCAATAGGCTTCCATCTCAGGCACCCGAGGAACAAATGGAGGGGACTTTACTAACCTGAAGGCTGCCTGCACCTGCACGCTGCATGCTATGGATGGTCTCTTCCACTTTGCCACGCTCCCTCATCAGCACTGAGCACTTCGCCAGCTCTGGAATCTGAACAGAAAACAAAGACATGTGCATTATCAATAAAGACTTTAGGAAGTAGCACTTTAACTTATATGCAGGAGAGTTTTCTGACCTCACTCTTCATCAATTGGTGCCAGATTGCCAGGACAGTTCGCACTGGTGTGTAGATCCAGGGAATATGATGTATCTGCCACAGAGAAAAAAAACAGCAAAAACACTTCCATTTAAAGGTAGTTATTATGAGATCATAATTGATAGATGTTTCATTTAACTATCCTAGCAGGTTTCATCTAAATGTAGGTTTTGTCTACCATTTCACAGACAAAGCACAAAAAATATTCCACATATATTAAACAGTGTAAATAACTGAATATTTACATGCAATGTTTCGGACAGTATGCATTTACTCATATTCATCTTATTTTCCGTAAATTACCTTTAGTAGTACTCAAAGGTTACTTAATGGTCACTTGTTACAATACTTTGCTATTGTTTAACAAAACACCATTCCTCAAATTCAGGATTAAATTTCATATACAATTTGTCTCCGTCAAATGACATATTTAATCAGTCATTCATAACTCGACATCTCTACAAATAATTAACCGTCGGAAAATGCAGCGTCGTTATTAAATTACCTTATATTCGATGCATTCCTTTGCAAAAACAAAACTTTATATTTACATGAAAAACCAGCTGACTCGGTATTTTTTTTCCAAATCCAATTGAACTGAGCGTGCAGTGATTACATAACAGTTAACGGTTAAACTTACCATTTTCACACCGTTACTTCTTTCAGACGTTTACGTAAAATAGAAATGTTAGTGCAGCTTCCATGGAGTATGGATTAAACAATGTAAACTTGTAAATTAAATTGTTATATTTGCTTATTTTTCTTAGTGGACTGCTGCTGTTTTGTGATTTGTTTACATCCGGTCTAGTTGCAACACCTATGACACCCCCCTTGCGTTTACGCGCTGACATTGGTTCCGCCTCACCGGGTTTTTTTACCTTAAAAATTCTTCATGTATTGCCCCATAAGTGGAAAATCTGACCGTTTTGCAAGTATAAAAAACAAATATACAAAGCGGGGACAAATATTTACAAAATTTACTCAGTATTTTGACTCACCTTTGGCACCAAATAAAGCTTAAAGTCTGTTTGAACATGATGCTACAACCTTTCAGAACTTTTCCAACATGGCGGCTTCTCCTATTTTTCTTTGCACACTCTGTCCAGTTCCCTTAGGTTGGGTGGACAGTGCTGGTGCAGTCATTTTCAGACTCTCCACAGATGTTCAATGGGATCTAGTCTGGGCTGCAGGGCGTTCACAGTTGTCCTTAAACCACTGGTTGTTGTTTTTTGGGTTGTGTTTATGGTCATTGTCCTGTTCAATGATGAATCCTCAGTCCACTCCAGAGCAGATTATCATCATGATGTCTCTGTACGTTGGCGTGTCCCTCTTTCCGTCCACCCTGTGTTTCTAACTCTGTCCAATCAACTGCACTGATAACAGGTGACACCAACCAAGTTATGGAAACATCTAAATCATGGGTGTCAAACTGCGGTCCTCGAGGGCCGGTGTCCTGCATGTTTTAGATGTTCCCCTCTTCCATTCCACCTGGAGGCCATTACATCATTATCAGTCTGATGAGGAGCTGATTATTAACTCTTTAAATGTCAGTGCTGATGTGTTCTGAATGGATGATTTAGTTTAAATATTCAGAAAAATTCAACCATTTTCCTTTTAGTTTTGTGCATGGACAAGTCTTTTTTTTAATTAATTAATTAATTTTATTTAAACATATTTTAAAGGCAAAATTAATATTGCTGGGACCAAATTTCAATAGTAATTTTCTTTCCACATTATTTGTCATTTTGTAAATATTTATTAGTTTTTTTTGCTCATTTTGTTTATTTTTCTACATTTTTTATTTTTTTTATTGTAGTATTTTTCTTTGATTTTCTACCATTTGTGTCTTACTTTGCTCATGTTACTGATTATTTTGTTAGTTCTCAGGAGTTAAAGGGTTAAACTGAATCACATGGAAGAGGGAAATACCTAAAAGATGCAGGACACCGGCCCTCGAGGACTGGAGTTTGACACCTGTGATCTAAATGCTTCCACCTAATGAGTGGAAACAGGTGCACCGGAGCTTGTGGCAAACGCTGTGGATATTAAATGTTATATTTTCACTATATACACACTCCCTTCTATATTATAAGATACTGTGTGAAAAAAAAGGCTGTAATTCAAAATTAAAAAAAATTGTGCTGTGAGTACATCCAGATGTACTGTAACTTTAGAAAAATGAGTTAAAAAAGATTTAACATCTTAATATTTATCACCCATCCCCAATGTTTAGCGGTCTATCATGTTTTTGCTTTAATATTAGAGAAAACAAAATGAAATCACTAAATATAACTCCATAGATTTGTTTCAATAAGTGACTATCTTCATCACATTTTCTGCTAACTTATTACATATTGTTTCAAAACGGCAAAGATTTAAATCAAGAATAAAAAAAAAAACTCGATTAACTTAAGATCAATACTAATGACAGCAGTCATATTTTACTCAAATAAGTTTTATTTGAATTATCTTGCAAGAACAGAAGGCAGTGACACCATGTTCCATGGTACAAATGGCTGCATAATATCTGAGAACACACCAGAAAAGGTACCTTAGCAAAAAAAAAAAACTATCTAAATCAGTTTGTAACCCAGCTTGAATAAAATACTATTAAAACTGCAGGTAATTAATCAAATAATACAGACTTTATGAGAAACACTGCATAAATGATTTAAAAATGGATGTTCTGATTAAAGCTTCCCAATCTCAGGAGCCTAATAATAGATTATTTAAAGACAGATTTTCACAGCAATGAAGAAACACTTTACTGCGAGTCTTCAACTTTTGTACAGTTAACATTGAAATTCCTTCAGTATAAGACTCAACTCAGTAATAACCCGTTAGCAGTTTTCACACAGTGGGAATGTCCATTTGTCAGTGACTTAGCAGCATTAAACAGTAGAGAGACGGTACAAGATAATTTCACCTTAAAAGAGGTCAACAGTGAATCACTGAACAACATACTTAATACAAAATTGCAAAAGTTTATTGGCCCGTTTTCTAATCTGACAACATGATGTGACAAAAATACAGAAAATCAATAAAAAATATACATCTACTCACATAAAGGCATAAAACATTTTAGATTGTTTATGCATCTTAGTGCAAAAAATAAAATCCGGAGACCTGTCTTAATAAGGTAATGGAATCTAGGTCTAAAATGCTATTTGTGCTGAGTGATAATGACAATGTTCATCTTTTTAAAGTTGTAGACACACTACATCCTAACTACATGTAACCTACATCGGTTATCTCTACAGTGCAAAAAACATTGTGTGAATTGGAGGTAGAATGAAAAAAGAGAAAATAGGGAGAAGCAAGAAATGAAAGCTGATTCTCGTTTTCGCCAATTTTTTTTGCATCCTAATTAACGTCATTCTAGAATTAAAGGTACTTTTTATGACAATCACAGTAATCATTCATTCTATTCATTGTGATTAATTGATTAAAAAATGTTAACACAATTAAATGGAGCAGGTGTTTTATTGAAACTGTTGAACAAACTTGTTCATAGTTTTGCACATGTTTTGGATAGTTTATCAAATCTGTGTGTAAAGAGTTCCTGAACAGGTTTTGGATTTTTCACAAGGTTTTTTGTGTTACATTTTTGTGTGTGTTAATTTTAGCATGTTGTATATATATATTTTGTTTTTGGTGTATTTTTTGTGTATTTTGTGGGATATTTGAATAAAAAACAACAACCCAGAAAGAACAGTTGAAATCAATCATAAAGCAATCATTTTAACCTGACTCTCGCCATCTACTATCACAATATCATCTGGGACCCTCCCACAACCAATACATTTTCAAAGGAGGGGCCTCCTCTAAAATCCTTGCATGTAATTAGTTGAAGAATCTGTCCGTCATCTTGACTGACATTGCGCTTCAGCCACTCTTGAACTCGAGCCTTGACGTAGCTCAGAGCGACAGCAGGAAGATGAACCATACTGCAAGCAGACCATCAAAACAACAGTATGGCTGCACCTAAACAGACCAGTTCATTATCTGTAAATGACCATTGTTGTATGTGCAGGGAAAATCTGAGGAAAAAAGGCAACACCTGCAACAGCCAACGGACATTCAGACTTGGTCTGAGACTTGAGACTTGAAAACAGGTACTTGGTCTTAATGTGTCAGATGTTCCAGAAAAATCCTCTTGCATATGTCTGAAAAGCTTTTGCTTGGTAGGGAGACACCAGAGTACTCTGGCCACTATAAGGGAATGGCAAAAAGCTGAAGAGAAACCAAGTGCTGAACAGACAACGGAGACATTCAGCTGTGGCACAGACAGCCAGACTCAAACGTTACAGCCACAACGCAGCCCAGTCATGGGAAGTCCCACCTGGCGACACTGATTGGCCCCTTCGTTTTTCAGAAAGCCTGAACTACACGATATTGGTTGCATGAGGCAATCGTGACACCCCCTAGTGTGTAGTTTGGTGAAACGCAGCCAGATGACATGAGTCAGGTTAATATCATTTAGCCTCAATCCTAAAACAAACTGAACTTCACTCCTATGATTTTAAACCAACTAAAAACTACATCTTAACTGAATGAATGTTTTTTTTTTTTTAAGAAACCTAGAAAATCAAGAATAATTTTTGGCAGAATAAAGCAGACATTTCACCACAGTAAACTCAGAAACGTTTTGTGGCAACAATATACAAAACCACACAAAAGGCCATGTGTTTGACTTGTCCAACACAGTTTAAATCTCAACATTCAATCTGAGAATGCAGCTGTCGCCGCAGACTGAAGCTGCAGCGATGCAGCTGCTGC
This sequence comes from Siphamia tubifer, assembly GCA_020466265.1. Lineage (NCBI taxonomy): Eukaryota > Metazoa > Chordata > Actinopteri > Kurtiformes > Apogonidae > Siphamia > Siphamia tubifer. The sequence goes on along the minus strand of CM035801.1, from coordinate 22,415,621 downwards.
ATCTGCTGAATACGGTCTCGCTGGCGGGCCAGGTTATGGGGCACAGGGTAGCGCTGGCAACCGTGAAGATACTGGTACGGGATGCGAACATGGCAGGCGACAGCTCTGCAGCGCGGTTGAGGCATTGGAGGCAACAACATCCAGCGCTTCCTCTCAGCACTGTAACGATATGCCTCCTTCCGATACTGCTTATCCAAGTTGCCGTTGTTCCTCCAACCCCCAATAATGAAGACATCCTCGCCCAGGTAGCAAATGGCAGCTCCTTCAATAGTGGTGACCTCTGGAGGAAGGCTATCCAGAATGTCTTCAGAGATGTTGGTGCTTATTTTTTGCTGAGCAGCTTCAAATGTCATTTGGTAGCTCTTGGGACAGCAGGAGGCTGTGTTGTAGAAATTAGTACACGCAACAGCCATCTGGAAAACACAGTAGTTATCAATGAGAGGTAAGGAGTCCACATCTTGCCATTTGTTGCTTTCTGTGTCATAGCAGCTGATCACAGTACGTAGACCATCATCATCTTCCATGTCTACTGGAGTCCTGGCCAGGATGTACATGTACCGGTCATCTACGGTAATGGTTTTAACATCACGCAGGACTTTTGGTGCTGGCTCCAGACTGTGCCACTGATCCTCTTCAGGCACGTAGACACCGACGTCTTTAAACCCTGGGCTAAAATTGCCGTGACCGCCGATGCTGTAGAGGACATCTTTAACAGACGTGAGGCCAAAAGAGTGTTTGCGTATGTTCAGGCTGCTTATCTCCTCCCAGGTGTTGATGCTGGGGTTGTAGCGCTCCATATTCTTGGCAAAACCTGGTTCCATGGACCCCGCTACATAAACATGGCTGTCGGTGACTGCGATGGCATGTCCATCCAGGTGATTGTGAATGTGTGGCAGATTGACCCAACGGTCTTCGGCCACAAAGTAGCCCACGCACTCACTCAGATAGTCACAACCCTCTGAAAGACCGCCCACCACCATGATTACATCCATGATTTGGCCAAAACGGGGCTGCATTTTCATCACATGTTCAGGTGATTTGAAGCCGTCAAAGCTTATGGCATGGACTTCGAGGGCATCATTTACCAACTGCCAACAAGCTGCATTATCAGCCACTAAGGGCTCCTTCCTCACCACTCTGGTCAGGTAAGTTGGAGTGATCTGTGTCAGCCTTAAAAGCCTGAACAACTCCCCAAAGTGCCTCTGCCGCTCTGCTGTGTTTTGGTGTACCCATTTAACGATAACCTCAAACAAATCCTGCTCTGAATCCACAGTGATCTCTGAGTCGGACAGCCAGCCTCGCACCAGGTGGAAAGGCAGCATGTAGAATTTGTCACTGCGGATAACTTTGTGGAAGTTCTGTCGAATCACTGTGGCTGATCCTTGGACCAGCTGATCCAGGCTGTAGGTGAGTGCCAGGCTGTGCACCGCCACGCAGTTGTTCAGGTTCAACTTCTTCATCAGAAATTCTCCACAGAAATCCTTAAGCTTCACCAACAGAAACCTGACAAGAGTGAAGAGTGGGATGATTAAAAACCTCAGCACTGGAATTATACCGACATACACTGATCTCAAAATTGGTGGCCAATACTTACCTTTACCATGACATTTTGGCCAACAGTGGATTGGTGATACCAATGTTGTTTTCTGTGTCTTCATTTAGTTTATGTTGTATTCACCCCCCCCACCCGACTTCCAAAAGTGAACAGTCTCCTGTCCCTGCTTCTTCTTCTCCCTTTCCTGGCTACTGGCAGTTTTGGCACCAAAGCATGATGACTAAAAAAATATTATTGATAAATTAAATTGCTAAATCCTCCATATTACTTTAGCTAGCTAGCTAATGTGATGTTAGGCTCCAGTCAGTGATGCTGCACGAGTCTATTAAGTTGGGCAACCAATGAAATTAGTTGGGGGTGTGGTATATGTAAATCATCTGTCATCATCCTAGGAAAAAAACTAAATCTTACGCCTGGTAGAGCAGAAGTCACAAATTACATCATCCGATCGTGACAACCAACTCAAGCATAGTTGCTGGTTGAAGTTTGCCACAGGAACAAGCAGAAGAACAGCGAAAAGTAGAAGATAGAATGGACAAGAAGAGTGTCCATGTCTAGTGTTGTTGTGATTTTCTCCTCCGCTGCTGCTTTGTTTTGGCGCTTTGTATGAGTGACGTTACCATAGCAACTGACGTGATATGATGACGTCATTGCAAGGTTCTTACTGGGCCATTCTGTATCGAGACAAAGCCTGAGAGGACCAGGGTAACTCATGGCCCGCTCAAAGTATATCCCCCAGAACAGTTCTGATAGTGGAAACACACTTATTGTAGTGGTGATGAGTGGGTCAGAGCATCTACACAACTGCAGGTGTTGTTGGGTGTTCCTGGTCTGCAGTGGTTAGTACTGACCACAAATAGACTGAGGAAGAACGTCCCAATCTCAGGACCATTGATCATCTGTGGGAGGTGTTGGACAAATAAATCTGATAGGTCCATATCTCTACTTCATTAGTAACACCTTCAGAGGTCTGGTGGAGTCTAGGCCTCAGGTCAGAGCTGTTTTTAATGGAAAAAGGGGAACCGATACAACATTCTTGTTGCTTGAATTGTTGAGTCTGTTATTTAGATAATTTTGGTCAATGCTAACCACAATCACAATTTCTCTCCTGTCGAAGTTCCTCAGATCCATATACTTGTCATTTTAGTGTTTCTAACACATGAAGCTGTAGGTCTAAATGTTCACTTCCTGTCTAATATATCCCACCCACTGACAAATCCTATTAGAATGACATAATGACAATTTATTCCATATAAACCTTTAGTCCTAAGTACATCTTAAAAATGTTACTTTACCATGTTCAGCTGATCACAAGTTAACATTTTTAAAACCTGAAATGCAAGAAGTGGATAATACAGTGAAAAAAACTAAATGGTTAATAGTGTAAGTGGACATCAACAACAGCACACCATAAATGACTGAAAATAAAAAAGCAAATGCAAAGATTCACATTTCATTTCAGATAGATAGATAAAGTTGTGTAGAGCTATTAATGATAGTAGTAATTGTGCAGTTCAACAGTCCTTGTTTGTATTCTACTATCAAGTAAACCACTTCACCAGTCAATGATCGTAATGTTATGGTTGTATATTTATGTTTGGGTGATAATCTGTCTACTGTAAAACATCAATAAGAGTTTCCGAGACATATTTTGTCAAAAGAAAAAGTTTAAACAACAGTTGTAGGTTGTTTTCCTGTGCCTACTTTCTACCTGGCCTACAGGTGTGGCTCACATACCAGTCATAAACAAACCCAGGACTTCCGTCTTTAACACACTCTTCAATTTAAGGTCAAATTAAAAAGTATAGAAATCACCTGTCAGCCAGTTCCAACACTTGATGCACATTGGCGATGGTTACCGTGATTTCTCCAGTGTACATGAACTGGAGAACACGGTCCACTGTGTCCGGGTCCGGTCCGGCTGTGGATCTCCAGTTGGCGAGCTCCACCGGGCCGGACACTGACTCGGATCCACCCAACAGCAGCGAGAAGTATTCGGACGCCGCAGACAGCACGGATCGGTGTGCTGACACGGTGCGGAGGTTCGGACCGAAGATCAGATCCACGTCGCAAAACTGTCCCGCCTGCCGCTGCTCGTCCTGCCGGCGGGCCAGCTCCGAACAGTGGGCTGGGCAGGTGAACTCTTCGGCCTCCTCCGGGTCCTCGTCACCTGTTAGCAGTCCGAGTCCTGGGCTCCGGCAGTCGTCCTCGGGCCCATCTCCTCCTGCCGCTGCCGCCTCTGCCATGCCACCGTGGTCCAGTCTAAGGTGCAGGAGGGGGCCGTGGAGTATCCGCGGGATAAAGTCACAGACACATACCGCGCACGTGAACAAACATCCAGATACGGACATGCATGCGCAGCCTCGACGGCCACTCCTGAGTGGAAAAACACGTCCACTTCCGCCTTCTACAGGGATATAGACTCTGTTCTGATTCAGTGTCTCTGAGTCTCACCCAAATATCAACGAGTTAGGCCGGTGTGGGAGCTCCAGTGCCGTAGGTTCGGTTTCGGAAGGTGTGTGAACACGTCTCTACCACTTTGACTCAAACCAACTTTATTTATGCCGCGCATGCGTGTTGAAACGTGCGGTTGTGCGACTGACTGCGGTTTTCACATCACACAAAGGTGGAAAATAAGTACATATTTGTTAATGTGTATATTACTCTTGATCTTTGATATATTAAAGCTTTTGAATTATAATGATGATAGTTATTAGACATATTCTGTGCTTCTAGACTCACCGTTTGAGACTGGTCAAAGTTTAGTCATTATTGTCCATGAATGTTGCATTCACTGACAGTAGGTAAAATATGTTTAGTTCAGGGGCGACAATACACAGTCCAATTTGATGACAGTTGGGTCAGACCAATACAATACTTGCATAAGAACTTAAAGCTGTGAAATCTATATTATTTCAATTGATCCTTTTTAAAAATCTACTTTGACTAAAGAATCAGGACAAAATAAACGTCTCCAATATTTTGTAATTTTGTGTATAAAAATAAAAACTGTCTTGGTTCCTTTTCTGGGTATGGCTTCAATAACAGCCCAGAGGGTGGATGATGACTGCATTTTTATTAGCATGTCTGACTTCTGCATTGAAATTGTTGTTTTCCATTTTACACATTTTCCTTTGACAATCTTTGTCCTCAAACTGTTTGTTTAATAAATTGTAAAATCCTTATTCTGCACAAGACAACTTTTTTTTTTTACTCTAATCATAAAACACTGCTAAGTAGTAGTAGGCTACTTAATTGTACAGATGTCATATTCGTTTCAGTTCTTTACAGATAGAACTAAGATTTCAGGGAGCAGACTGCATCACTTGAATTATTCCCCTACTTATTACCCACCTATATTTGTTGTAATTGTTTATTTAAATGACTGTATAAAATACCCTTTTTTTTTACTGTACCTAAAAAGGAAACAACCATTTTTCTATTCAATTTGCTAATGCCAATGCATGTTTTAACTATACTGTATACTTGTACATAACTACTATAATAATGTGATTTGTTAACTATTAACTGCATTTTAACTATTAAAAAATCATTAGTTCTCATCGAGGAGCTTCATAGTATAGTATGTTGTAAATAAGCCCTTGCAGATTTTGATGTCAACAATATACACATGAAAATTAGGATTAACATTGGAAAAATTGTCACACAGACAATGAGAATATAAAACAATAAAACTTGATGAAAAATGTTGCGTAAATCAAGTAACTTATGAGATGCGGAATATTAAAACTACTAAACTAATTAAACATCCCTATTGTTGTAGACATTTTTGCTGTTGATGAATAAAAAAATAAGAGACTTCTACTGGCCGACAAAGTTTTATTTCTTTGCAAACGAAAGGTCAGTTTTGCATACGAGTGGTGATTGTGAGAAAAGACACCAGGGTGCTCAAGAATCCACCTTTTCAGGGGTAAACTCATTTTCAAGTGAAACCTCCAGGTTTCCCCAGAGGAATTTTTCATAGTGATGAGTCCCAGAGATGTTACTATTCAAGACACTCAATATACACTTAGCATAGAGTAGTTGGGTAGGGGTGGGTTTTAAGGTATGGAACAGTCAACCAGCAGTGGGGGGTGGGAAAAACAAAGCGGGGGGGGGGGTGATGGGGAGTGGACACAAGTACCCCACGTGATGTCATTACTACGTGTCATTCTAACACCATCAAGCAGTGATTTCAGTACAATTCCATTACACTATAGTAATTTCTCTTGGGTTCGACCTTTTTTGAGCTAAACTGACTGGACTTGAAGGCTTCTTGGTGTAAAATACCCGTTCATACATCATTTACAGCTCATTATGTTACACTCGCACTACAAAGAAATTAAGACAATCAGTTCTTTATTATTCTATTATATGACAGCATATTACAAAAAAAAACAAAGCATTTTCACAGTTAAATAAAAACAGCAAAACAAAGATCCAACACAGCAGGCCATAAAGAGGGCAGTTACAAAGCATTTTCAGCTGGAGTGTAGACTTATTAGGAGTTGAAATAATATTACATTTTTTTTTTATGGTTCTGACATCCATAGACTGAGAATTTTCCAAAACAAAGCTCTCTGCCCCCCCCCCCCAACCCAAATGATGATTTCAGCACTCACAAAGCACATTTAAAGCATTTTCAACACAGAACAACATTAAAGTTGTTCAAAGCTTGATGTAAAAGTTTTGACTTTTGCAAAACTGCACTGATTCACAGTGACTGATCAATTCCAACTTTTCAGGACCCTGGTTTTACTATGAAAGGCAAAGTGACACTGAAATCATCATTTTATTTCATGTCATGCTTTTGTTAAATTCCCTTCTATTAGTAAGATGCCCAATTTGAAAACATAGCATAAATAAACTCACTTTAACCTGTTCTTTAACTTGGCATAACAAAGACAAGTTCCTAAAAACAACTTTGGTTTCTGTTTCTCAGCGGGAGTGAAAACTTGGAGGAATTAATATTATTAGATCTAGATTTCCTAGTGTTTACACTAAGGTGCAATATTTAAAAAGCATACTTTCTTGTAAACTAAACGGGCAACTGCTGATTAAAAGAAACAAGTTAGTATTTTAAATAACATAAAAAAACATGAGTAACTATTGCAGAGCTTCAGTTAATTTTACATCAGCAGCTGAAACTACAGATGAACTGATCAGCTCTTTGAACCTGGAACCGTGACTGAAGCCTGCCCTTTGACCGACTACGCAAAACAGATCACAATTTTTTTTTTTTTTAAAGTACCAACTAATTTTGTGCTCCTGCAACTGCTGTAATTTGCATTGTTTTGGCTTTTTTTGTTCAAAACTAAACAAGTTACTTCATAGACCTTTTAAATAATTTCTCAAAACTAAGTCTAAAAATATATGTCCCCTTTTTCTCCATAAAAACAAGATGGAAATCATCTGCCCAGATCCCTCACTCTGTTATTTACTCCTTCCAGAACCCCCCTGCTCTTTTTGCTCGAAACAGCGGTTGACAATATCAGAGAGTACCTATACGCAAGTGTGATGTGAATTCTGCTTAACCGTTGTGGGCAGATCAGATGAGCATCCCTTCGCGTGGTGAAGGGTTTACATGGACATATGTTCAGGAAGCACGTAGGAGATGTCGTCCCACGGATGACGATACAGACCCTGTTTCAGCCTCTTCTGGTCCAGATAATGACCTAATGCAATGGACACATATTAGACACATGAAGTGTATGGATACTTTCAGTGTCACTGAATGTTCACATACACACTATTATTCTGAACTATTTCTACAGTATTTAGAATTGACAGGCGTAAGTAACATTTCATTCATATGTTATAAAGAAAATATTAGTCAGTCAGTGCATTTTAAGATCAAGGTATTAGTGATATTATCCTGTTTTATAAGGACTCTTCTGACAGTGGAAACAAACTAATTTGCACATCTTATAGTGAGTTGCAAAACGTGGTTCATGTTTACAGTAAAAGCAGAGAAAATATCCATTCTGGTAAAAGTAGATGTAAGAAAACATCATTAAATATTAGAACAATGGGTATGAATAGGTATGTTGGAAATATATGGATATTTGGGAGGTCTTTGAAGGAGTAAAATATGTCAAAAGTAAACTTTGGAAAAGCCTAATTTTACAAGGGAATGCATGCCTGAACATAAACAGAAATATGAGTGGAATGCAGACTGTTATTTGCCATATAAACACCTTATGAGGCTTTCACAATAAGGCCAAAAACTGGAATATTTTGTGTATGCAAGCATAGCCGTAACCAACAGTTCAATTTCAACAACACTCACCGATGAAACCCATGCTTCGGCCAAGGACAAAGATTCCATTTAGTGCACCGATCTCCACAAACTCATCTGCCTCATCCCTGGAACAAATTCAGCATTCATTAGAAAAACAATACGATACCATGTGATGTCAAAGCAAAAGCCAATAAATTAAACACTTTTAAAAGTACAGTATGCAGGAAGATGAAGAAATTGAACATAATATATATAATTACATTTTATTTCAAATAGAATCACCTGATAAGAACAATTACTGTTTGTTCATTTTAAAATGAGTCCTGTGTATCTAAAGAAGGATCAGGGCCCCCCCCCCCAAAAAAAAAAAAAAAAACAGCTCAAGAGACAGTCTTTTAGTTAGGATATCCAACTATCTTGGTAGGGGAGAGGTTGGGTGTTCAGTTATGGGCAGACACTAGATGGCACTAAATCTTACATCATGATTGGTCTGTTCGTTCAAGAATGAGATATATTCCAAACTATTTTAAGATGGGATTTTCTTGACAAAGATGAGGAGCAAGAAAGTAATTATATTATATTAAAAAGGTCTAAAAATACTATGAATAGTCCAAATGAATGTTTTTTTGCTGGCACTGAAGTGGAAAAACTAACTGGTTTAAACTAAAACTTTAAACTAACTGATGAATATTCTTACCGTGTGAAGCCACCACACGTCCTGAGCAGGTCCACGAAAGCAACACCGATAAAACCGTCAACATTGAGGATCAGATTTGGTTTCTGAGAATAAACAAAAAAACACTTGTCTGAATTCTGAGAAACACTGAAAAGCACAAGATTCTTTAAAGTAAAAGGACAGAAGTTTGAATCTGTGTACACCTTCGTCATCTTACTGTACCTTAGAGGTGGTGATCTTCTCTACATCGAGGGCATAGTCAAGTAGCTGAGTGGAAGTGAAATGTTGTTTAACAAAGTCCTTCAGAATTTGGACTCGCATGTCTGGGTTGTTGATCTGAAACCGAGAAACAAAAAGATCTAAATAATTTAATAAACTCATAGGCCATCTATGAAAGCAATTTCTGATTACATTTTCAACTTGATTTAGATATGCAACTTCACATGGGTTGAAACAGTGCCTTACAGATTTGACTCTGTGTCCGATGCCCATGATAAGTTTGCCATCCTTCTTCATCTTATTGACGAACTCCATTGGCAGCATCCCACTGTCAAACGCTTTGCTGAACTGCTTTGCTGCTGCATCCAAAGCACCTCCAAAACGATCACCCTGGAATTTAGAAATGCATCATCATCATCATGCCTCACTCATGATGTATGTACAAGTGTGTGTGTGTGTGTGTGTGTGTGTGTGTAGTACTGACGATGGTGAGCAGGCCAGATGTCAGACTTGAGATCAGGTCCTTCCCAGCACGAGCACAGACGATGGTGTTGTGTGCGCCAGACACAGCTGGCCCGTGGTCAGCGGTCACCATCAGGCACATCTCAATGAACTGGCAGGCATACCGTGGCAACCTGGACAGAACACAGCAGCAATTATTATACTACGAACCAAAAACAACAACAGACATCTGTTTACCATCATTAAAAACCAGCTAAAGGCTGCATCTCTTGTATTGATACCAACCTGCGCTGAAACCAGAGCAGACCCAGGACTCCTCCTAAACCCATCTCTTCTTTAAACACCTCTGTGATGGGCATCCCAGCATAGATGAGCTCCTGGCCTCGCTCATCACAGATACTGGTCATGAATGAAGCTGGCTTACGGATCAGACCCAATTCCTGGAGAAAACGTTTTAACAGGTATAACATTATTTTTTATTCTTCAAGGTGGTAAAATGTAAAAAAAAATAAAATTAAAAAAATTGGATTTCTCAAAGTGCACTAAGTCACTGCCTCACCCTGGCCCAGGAGTAATCCATAGGTACTGTCGGAGGAGGCACCTCCTGGGCAGGAACAATGGTACCATTGGCCACCAGTTCATCGTACACAGTCCTGTTTGATCCAATGAAAACAACAGTTAAAAACACCCAAACTGACACATGCTTAGTTTTGCACGTGTGATAAATATCTCACTTGATGACATCGCCCAGTTCATCAAAGCTCTTTGGTACATATGCTCCGGCGTCCCTCAGAGCCTGGTTCTTGGCCACTGCGGTTTCTGAAGCCTGGTTGGCACAGGCACCTGCATGGCCAAACTGAACCTGGTGAAGAAAAACATGAAAAAAAAAGTTCAGCTTAAAAACTATGAAGCAGCAATACACAACTGCAGAAATCCTTCCATAGATGCAGCACACTGACTTCTGAAGCAAACATGGTGGCGCAGGTTCCAATACACCAGCACACCACAGGTTTGGTTATTCTGCCCTCCCTGATGCCTTGACAGATCTTGTATTCTTCTGTGCCACCAATCTGTAATGTCAAAGAGTAATCATAAAGCATTAAATACATATTAGCATACTAGATTTGAGCAATTCTCCAAAGCCACAAAGACTACAGGTTCCACCCCTGATTTTAGAGCTAGGGATTGTCCCAATTTATTATTTATTTATTTTATAAAGGATGTTCCAAATAAAAAAAATTTTTCCCTCTCTGAAATCAGCATCAATCAATTTAATGAAATACTAATGAGATAGTTTAACTTCACAAATTATCCAAATAAATTAAAGATGATTAATAAATACATAATTGTTACTTGGCTTAAATTAGTCAAAATAAAACCAGGATGAAATCATGTCTGTTTTTGCCTCAGTTTCACAATTTAATAGTCAAAATACTTAATACGAAATTTTAAGCACATTTAAGATTATCCTGAACATTGCTAAAACCAGACCCACCTCTCCCAGCACCACTATCATCTTAACACCTGGTGTGTCCTGGTAACGAAGGACATGGTCCATAAAGGTGGAGCCTGGGTATCTGGACAGGGAGGAGCACATCAGATAAGGACAATAATTAATTAATAAGTAAGTTTTTTTCCCCCTACAGTGCAGGAATTACAAAAATCTAACTATACTTTTACAGGACAATGGCCTTTCAATCTTGAACAAATTATGCTGCGTTCACGTACCTGTCTCCGCCGATGGCCACGCCTTCAAAGACACCATCAGTGGTGCGCGATATGATGTTGTTCAGCTCATTGGACATGCCCCCAGAGCGGGACACATATGCTACACTACCGGGCCGATACAGTTTGGAAGCCAGGATGTTGTCCAGCATGCCACCTGTGTTACCAATCTTGAAACAGCCTGGCTTGATGCCTCCAACCTAGGGACCAGAATTTAATGAATACTGAATTACTCGCCGAGAGGCAGTTCCATGTATCAATTTCCTATTTATACTGAAAGGCAAGTAAACCTCATTGAATATACAATATATTGCTGTAATACCATCATTCATATTATTTTATAGCACTGAGGTACACATAGTGAAAAGGCTGCATACCGTGGCAGGGCCGATGATGGTCACACCTTTCTCATCAGCCATCTTGATCATCTTTCTTGTCTGGGCTTCAGGAATACCTTCAGCTATAATGGCAATAGTGTGAATCTGAAAGTAGACACGAGGAAGCCCTTAATATGTAAACATGTGACTGAGGCACACAATATGAGTTGATGTACAACAGGAACATTTCATCTCTGTACCTGCGGGTACTGCATTGCTTCCACTGTGCTGTCAAACGCTGACCGTAGGGAGGCGAAGCTGATCAACACATCCACCTCAGGGTGCTTCTTCATAGCGTCGGCCATGTTCTTGTAGACTGGAATCAGGATCTCCTTGTGTCCCCAGTAGAACTTCTGCTTATGATCCCCACTGAGTAACACAGGACCACAAAGTCACATATAATGAGTCATCAGTGTCATCAATAACCAGAAGTGGGAAGTAATAAGGTACTTTGTTACTGTACTTCAGTTTTTATAGGCATCTACTTCAGTATTTATTTTTATGCCTACTTTTTACTTTTACTCCCTACATCAGACCCAGTGTAGAACTCTGGTCAGTACCAGTCACTGTAGGATTAGAAAAGAGAAACCTTTATGATTTTGCCTGGTTAAATAAGTATTGTTTCATTTATGGCAAAAAAATGCAGTTTTACTAAAGTAAAGGAGTTGAACTAGTACTTCTACTTTTACAAGAATATTTTTTTTCCCACACAAGTAGTTATACATGTACTTAAGTACAGAGCGCAAATACTTTTCCCACCTCTGTCAATAATCCACAGCTGTTTCAGTAGAAGAGAAAGGTCATAAATAACATATCTTTCCGATTGTGGTTATTCAATTTCATGGTAATAATTGTCATAAAATTAATGAAAAGGAATGCTCCAGGGACCAATAAAAGGAGACATTTGACTTCCTAATGAAGGCTTGAAGCCAAAACGTGTACAAGTGTTTGTTAAGTGTAAATATGACTATGTCATTTTAATGTTTAAAGAGTGTGCCTTAGAATTTTTGCCTTTTTTCTCAGTGATTATGTCATAATTGTTAATTTCTTACTTTCAGTTTTAATACATATGCATTTAAGGTATAAAATGTCCATCTCCTTTGTTTTGCTTATGAAGCTTAAAAGCAAAGCAAAAGTAAATAAATATGATTTGCTGTATATGTTAAACTAAGATGGACATGTGTAAAAATCCAAGTCAACTATAGGAAACCTACGTGAAAGGGTAGACCATGGCTCCCACAGAAGGCTCGTCCCGAGAGCACACATAGTCGAAGTCAAGCATGCCTTGCACAGCACGTGTCTGCATGCCCCAGACAATGGTCTTGGTGTGTTTGCTGAAAAGTGTAGTGGCTTTCGCTGAGGGAAACACAAAGGCAGAGAGAGAATGACATTTATGTTAGAATTGGAGTGAGGCATAAATATAATCACACAGAAGAGAGGGGGCGAGGCTCAGGAAAATAACAGGAACAGTAATGGACACAGGCAAACTGCATAGAAAACTCTGTTACGAAATCATTAGGCTGCCAAAAAGCAGGGTCATACAAGGTGTCATTTGCATTTGCCAACTTTCTGATACTGTGTTTCTAATCACATGGCTCCTAGTTTGTGCCATCTAAAGATATGAATGTAGTTTGCCTGCATGTGTCATAAGAGTTGGCCTAAACCATGCATATTTTCCAGCTGACAAATACTCTTAATTAGCTTGGAAATACAGCCGTGATACACCTGATACGACCCACATAAGTAATTTAATCTACCGTCTCAATGTCACATTGTTAAAAGCATTAATTTAGGACTTCAAATGATTAAAGTTAAGAGTTTAAACACTTCTATTCACTGTCTGGATGATTCTCTAAGTAGATTTGTTGAATTTGCTGCATGATTAGCAAAATGACTCCCACTAACAGCCCAAAAGGCAAGATCAGTCCCCAAGCACAAAATCAGGGTACTGATCACACGCACACAAGGCCATATATGGAATACAAAAAAAGGAAATTACTTCATATGAGCTATCCATTTTCACTTGTGAATGCAGAATGTTTTGTTGAGCAGTTAGTGTGATTAATTGTCATTTAGTTACACATTGGTTTCAGTCTTTCCTTCTTTCTAATCAGAGTCTATTGTTCTGACAGGAATGTGTAGAAAAAGCAATTGCACACATAGAAAAATATAATTTCGAGTAGTAATGCTTGTAACCGAGCATTACAACTTCAGGTAAATGGACAATAAAAGAAGGAAAAACTGAGAGGAAACATCAGCAAAGAGGTAAAATGGGAAGCCAGACAAAAGTAGACAGAGGGCTGAGAAGGCAGGAAGACAGGTTTTCCACACTCTTCCATACCTCCACTGCAGCCTGAAGAGGCCTGCGCTTCTGTAAACCCCACGGGACAGAAAAAGAAAATATGACAAAATGAGCACCAAAAGAGAAGAGGATGAGGGCATCTTTATTTTATTTCCTGAACAGACTTCAATGCATTGTGCCAAGTGTGTGTCATCTCTAAAAAAACACTCCATAAAAAGCACAAGTCAAAGCAGAAATAAGAGCATGCAAAGCTCAGCTGCTACGCAACATGCCTTCAGTGCACTGCTGTGAAAAGCAGACTACGAGTACTTTGGCATGAGATTTATACTGACAGTGAACTGCAGTCTTTCAAAATTACAGTTTATAATGTTAACTCAAGGGAGTTGGTCACTTTCCAAAGCTGTGCAAAACCTTTAATTCACTACAGTGTGCGTGTTATTTCTTTTTAAAGATTATTTAATTGAAAAACTAAATCTTAGCATGAAATTCAAATCCAATGTACTAATTACACTACTGTACAAAGGCACTGATGTGATGCAGACATGTACAATAGTGTCACACACAGACACACTTCTTTCTACCAGCATTAAGAAAGCACAGGGCAAGAAGAAGAATGGGCAAACTGATGTAGAGTCTGTGGTCAGCTGAGCACAGCGTGGACATGGCACACCTATCACTTACCCTTCCAATCGCCTGTGACCACATTCTTCAAAGGCCACAGTATTGAATGAAGAGAGTCTTAGAGACACAAGCATGAAAAACAGTTTGTGCAGCGAAACAAGGAACAGGAGGAAGAAATGTAGAAAATTTAAGTGCAGAAAAGCAGTGACAGCATTTGGTGAAGGGAAGGACAAAGGAAGCAAGGATAAGAGAAATGAAAAAGCAGAAGTGTATGAGTAAACATGGCGTCTTGCAGATAAGAAGCAGTGGCATGTGCAGCGTTTTGGTGTTCAATACCTGCTGGAAGACCTGCTTTACACTTTTTGGCTGGAGTGGCGTCGTTGGACGTCCTGGGTTCAGAGAATGAGGCTGTCCTTGTAGCAGCTGGAGTCTGATAAGGAATAACAAACATGCAAAGATTATGTCACAAGCTTCATAAGAGGAATGTGCAGTTTCACTCTTATTTGTGTTTCTAATCGATTACTTCTGTTTTTATGCAGCGTACTGCATTACTCATAAAGTTAGTGTACGTCTTGCACAGTGCACACATATCAAACTGGTCACTGTACACTTCCTGGGTCCAGAAATAGAAACGACATTCTTCATCAATAATTTCTCCGACGTTATCTTGTCGCTACCTTTCTACTATGCAACCAACTTTGTGATCGTTGAAGGACACTGTTAAGAGTAACATACTTGTACTTGAGCACCACTAATTATAATCCTTATAATACAATGCATGAATGTGTGTGAAAGACACTCACTTATTAAAGCTGATTATTAAGTACTGCACATATTTTGGTAATGACTAGTCCTACAACTATAAGTCAGCTGCCATTGCCAGGTTCTAGCTTTCTATTAGCCAATGTAAAAAAAAAAAGTAAATTACTTCTAAAGTCAAACAAAGACTAATGTTTGCATTGTTAAGGTATTTGAGTAAACGGATGTCTATTATCACACAGGCTGTAAAACAAGTCAATCATTAAATACTACACACAAAAACTTAAGTCCAAGCCTACTACAGTTTAAACAATATCTGTGAGTGAAATCAATTAAAAATTAAACAGATTATTTGCACTGTGTGACTGTATTAATTTGTGCGATCTCTTGGTACAAGTGCATGTTAAGTATTCAGTAGTACTCCATTTTTATTTTAAAAACCATGACTATCTTCAACATTTCACACCAATAAAACTACATTTCAACTAATTACAATGAATAAATTACAGTACCTTTGCACTGTTGTTGCTGGCATTGAGAAGGAAGTTAGCTGTATGTGCGTCCATAGGAGGTTGGTTAGGGATCGGCCGGTGGCCCAGAGCCATTCCAACTATGGCTGTCATGTGCGTCTCAGTACCAAACACATGAATAGGAATACCTGTAGTCTTTCCTATTGAGCAGAAAATGATGAGTACATTAAAAAAAATCTGCTAATTTAATTGTTGAACTAACTGCATTCATTCATACATTTATAATGTGCATGCATTTGCAAATTTTATACAGTCACTTTAAACCTCCTTCTAGTTTGCTGTCCAGTATAATTATCTGAGATCACTTGTAAGCACTTGTAAGCAATTTCAGAACAGACAAACAAACAAGGCTTATGCCATTGGTAGCATAAGCCTTGTTTATGCTACCCCCCACTGCTCCTGATCCTTAATCAGACAGCTATGATGTGAGGCTTTCATTTTCACTTGATTTGAAGTCGGATAAATACTTGCAGAGATATGAACAAAAAAGTGTTTAGTGATTTTCAACTTTTGAGCACTCCTTGTGGTCAATATAAAAATGGTAAATCATCCAAAATCAAATCAGTTCTTCCTCTCCAGGACATTCATTGATATGAAAAACAGATTGTATAAAATGAAGATCTTTTAAGTTATCACGTTAACATGAACGATACTGGGTGGTGGCAAAGCTAGCCGTCATTATATCCCTTAACAAAATCTGTTAAGGGATATAATTACATTATAATAAGAAAGCAATAAACATCACTCACCTACTTCCCCCATTACCCTCAGGCCCTCCTGGTAGTTCGGCCCACCACGTCTAACAAAGATAGTGACTTCATGTTCCTTCAGCGGACCTTGGTAGTCCTTGATGGCCCTGACAATGCCCTGAGGAGAAGAGTATGTTCAAATTTATGATTTGAAAATATCTGTAAAGTATGTTTATCAGGGGACGGGAGTGTAAGAGTATCATTATTGTCTAAATCCTTATCAGAGATATAAAATAAGAAGGTCAATTTCATAGGCCTGAAAGAGGAGGATCTTCCACATTGTGCACAACTTCTTAATTGATGTCACTTGCATGTAATTAAAGTCATACTCTATCACATGACAGTTATTCAGATAAATACATTTAACTTAATTCACCTTAAATGTTGCTGCTACATTGGTGAAGTTTGCAATACTTCCTCCAATTATCAGCACTTTCCCTGCGGGAAAAACAGAGGATGGTGAAAACATGTTCAAGACTGAAATTTGACACTTAGGTAGCATAGTTTTACTGACAGACATGCAGTGTATAGTTTGCAGCATGCACACATTGAACAGTGGGCTTGTGACACCCCAAATGGAAGACAAACAATTCAAACACTCAATGCCAAACTGCCTAAGGACCCAACCCTTATTTTCACACTTAAAGCAAGTTTACACAAGGTAACTGAAAATGTCCAATCCAGCTGAGACTGGTTTCCATAAGCAGCTCCCCCAACCAGTCTTTCACCCTGAGCTCACTTCCTTTAACCCCATTTTGGGGACACAGGTTCAGGTGCAGTGTTCGTTACACCCACCTTGAGGATGTTTCTCCCGGGTCATGAGTGAAAGGATGGTCTTTGCGTAGTCATAGGTTTGTTGTTCACTGGGTGCACCCGAGTATTCTCCATAATTAGCCAGCTCATCTACCCCACCCAAGTCACAGATGGTGTCACTAAAAAGGAAATCCAGAACAGTGTGAAATCTAGCTGCATCCTATTTAGTCAACGGAATGAGATTTATTTTGATTCATTCTTTTATTTATTAACATATCCATTAAAAGAACCAAGTATATTTCATTACGAGCATTGCATTTACATTATGTGAAATGGGACACCCTGGGAGCCGAAGAGCTTTTCAAGAGGGGCCCAGGCACAAAGAATAAATAACTCATCCAACAATAATGCTGTTGTAATGTTGAGATCAAGTGTAACACTCTTTGGCAGGGCTTCAGCAGGCATTAAGGTAAATTTACAATGCATTCCTGAGATCTAATGAATGCAAGTTAAGTCATTTCACATCCATGTTGGCAAAAACATAAAACGAATATACCATTCCAAAGCTCACCATTTACATAAGGTGCTGCAGGCTTTAAGGAAGCATTAAACGCAGCATCTCATTTTACCATATTTAAGTATTTAAGATTGAAGAAAATGTATTGCATCTAAAAGGTAAATGAGTATGTCAACACATAACGGCACATACATACACACATGTAAGATCTGCAAAAAACATATTAAACATATTTTAATAACCTTCAGAAGATTTGTAAGTATTTTATCATTTATGTAGGAGCCCATTTTGTACTAGGAGCATTGACATTAGCAAACTACATTTTTAAGCCAAGAGAACATAGACTTGTACACTGTTGAAGTAGTACGGGAGAAACAGGATAACAAAGCAGAATCGATAAGTAAACTAAGGTTTTCAAAGACAATCCAATTATAACACCGTACCTAGAACTCATGCAGGAGCAATTAAACACATGTGGAGGGAACCAAGGTTGGCATCAGGTTGCGGAGTTAACAAATGTCAATAAATGACTGGATTGCAGTGGAAACTAGATGCCAACAGAAACAGCTGCACACAAGCATGCACCAGTCTTTCACGGTGCACTTTTAAGGACTTCAAATACCTGGGCTTTAGTTCTTTTTAAAGAGCTGCAGAAACTGATTAAAATATTAAATATACTAAAACATCTTAATAAAGGAACTTTGAATAGACACTTGCCTAAAAATGCCCCCCACACTGCATATAAAACTAGAAAAGCACAGACTCCGCCAAAGGGAGATCAGCCCACACCCCTACATACCTCCACCGACCACCATCAAAATGTAACCTATTGTTCCTTGTTCCTATATCAGCATTTCCTGAAATTTTCAGCCAAATCCATCCATAACTTTTTGAGTTATGTTGCACAGACATAAATACCAGCAAAAACTTAACTACGTTATTCCTTGGCGGAGTAATGAATAGCCTACCTATAGACGACTGAAGCCCCTCCTCCAGCCACCATCGTCCAGATCCTTCCATGAGGATTCAGCAGGGTCAGTTTCAGACTGGCACCACTCTTCGCATCCAGATCTGCTATGTAGGCCTCCTACAGATGAATTACATCACTGCACAGTTACGAGCCGTTCTCATCAACCTGTAGCAGAATCACCTAAAAAGCCTCTCACCTCTGGATACGCTTCTCTGCCAAAGGGGGGAGGGAAGTCCACATCGCCCCACTTGGCCTTGCAGATGTAATCAGCTGTTGCATCAATCTTGGCTGCCATGTCAAGGACGTAAACCCCATCTTGAGTGATGACTGGTTAAATAGAAACAAAGACAGTGCTGTTAACACTGATCTAATAATATGAACTTGATAAGTGGTATATGCTAATTGGTAATTAGATCACTCAGATTAATTATTTATCTCTTCATAAAGCACTTAAATCATTATGGATGGATGATTAATTGGATGAATAATTTATATGACCAACGGAGCTGTAACAGTAATGAAAATGGTCCAATGTTCCTTTACACGAGGAGTCGCACTAGACCTGGTCCAAAAAAATGTAATGATTGATAGACTGATAGATCATTTATTGATCTCTTACAGGAAATTACTTGGTTACAACAGTAGAAGAGCTGCAGTAGTAGGCTGCCCACCACAGGGACCACACAAGAATTCCATGGAATACAGAAGGAGAATACAAGCAGACAGCAGACATTGTAGATACAGTACATAGAAAACCATGATGGGATTTTTTGAAAGTGTCTCTGGGTCACAAAAACATACAGAAGAATTAAGGTTCAGAGGCAGACAGATTGGATTTTTTTTGGGTGGGTGGTATGTAGTGCAAAAGTCATTGAAAGAGTTTACATGTGCAAATTTAAACAGGACGTCCTTATCACTCCCTCTTCAGTGTTTTGACTGGAGAATGCATTACAATCATACACTCAAGAGAAAAACTTACCTAGGGGGTTGATTTCCAGGTAAGTGAAGTACAGGTCTTCATACAAGTTGAAGAGACCCACAATGAAACTGGCCAGGACCCTTAATGCAAAAAAAGACAGTACAATGACAACAAATACAAATCAATCCTCAGGACAAAAAAAAACAAAAAAAAACAAAACTGATGAAGACAGTTACTTGCAAACAGAATACGGTAGAATAAGTTACACAATGTGCTTCTCAAAGTCACAATAGTAAAATTAGAGATGATATGTCAAATATAAATGCACATTAAATAATTACTATGCATTTATAAATCATCGTGAAAAACAACCTTCACTAATTTGTACAGATTTTTTGCTTTAATAACAAATAAAAGGCATTTCCCTACTCTTTCTTATCATCAGGCACATGTGTGAGGAGCTGCTCTGTGACTTGCTCCTCACTCAGCTTCTCATCCACTGCAACCATCAGCCTTTGAGCCTTAGCGTCCACGTCACCGACCTCCACTCCTCCCTCGTGGTGGAAAAGCACATGGTCGCCCTCACGAGTAGCGTAGATGCACACATAGAACTCCTCCTCCTGTGTGGGTAGGCAGAGAGTGAAAGAAAATCCAAGGGTTAACACGCACTCCTAAACAGTACACTCTGCAGTTTTATTTAGTCTTACACGTATTCCTGAAGAACATGAAAAGCCAGATTTACAAATGCAGGACAAGTTAGCAAAAGGCACAATCCAGGAAATAAATGAGGGCGTTTCCATGTTTTAGTAATGACATAACCTAAACAGAATGTGGACAGAAACAAGTTGGCATGCATTACCTGTGTGTGTGGAACAAATGGCTCAATGAGAAAGTTTTTCAGCACTCCCTTTGCCTTTCCCACCTATCCAAAATAAACAAACAAAATACAATTAAAGAGTATCTAACAAAATCAACTTGTCATTAGTAGACCCAAAATAGATAATAAATAAATTTAAAAAAACATGCATTTTTTTTTTCTTATTGAAGACATGGCAGTTACAAAGAATACAGCACATTCAAGCGCAGTGTGTTTTTGTCTTTTCAACTATTTGAGAATAAGAAAACACTGAAACTATTATAAAGTTACCTATCTAGTGGACCGTCTAAGTTAAGTGGAGCATAGCATGTTTGTATGCACGGTGGACCAGAATAGATCACGCTCCTCTACTAGTAGAGCACAACCTCTGACCTGGCAGATCTAAACATAAGTCCACAGCCTCTGGGCATGCTTTCACATAACTGGTCCGCATGTTGGCCAAGTTACTATTGGTTACATGTCTGAGGTATGCATGTAATTTGAGGTTGGGCTGAACAATCATCTTCATTTCCAACATAATTAATAAGAAAATCCCTCTGAGGCTGAGAGATGATGTAACATAAGACGTTTTCCTTAGGATTTTTATCATTCATCAAAATAGTCATCAGATACAGTACACTTGGTTTTAGGTATCCAGTTTCCAACCAAGAAAAGAAACCGAAAGAAAAAAAAACTAAGGGCACGGCATTGAAAAAAAAAAAAAAAAAACACAGTTAAGGACCTCTGTAGTATACACTCAAGTATTATAAACATGCATGATATGATAATCAAAACATCATACATAGAAGTTGGCTTTTTCAAGCAGGGAACCAGACATAATGTTAATATGGTCAACTAACTCACAGTGGTCTCTCTCATGAGCCTGGATTTGAGCCACTCCTGCACTCCCTGCAGGTCAAGGTTGATGCCCACCAGCCCAAGTTTCCCACGCCGCTTGATCAGCTGATCTGGCTTCACCACCAGCCGCTAAAAGACAAGTGAGTAGAGCACAGATGTACCAATAGAAATCAGGACAGGAGTCATCTTTATGAAGACTTTGTGTCAATGGTTACAACACTACTCTGGAATTCCTCAACTCTAATTTTATTACTTCCCTCCTCTCCAGAATTAGGAGAGTATAACGTGATGCACAACTCGCCCGCCGCTGTCTCGTGATCGTGTTACATTAATTAGTTAAGTCAATCACCATACAATCAGCTCTGAAAGCACTGAGGAATAACTTCTTAAAAAAAAAATACATAGAATTTATAAGGCGAGTCATTCAGTATTAAATTTGTCTGAGTTTCACGCAAAGGTCTTCAGATTCACTGATGAATCTGGAGAACAGGGCAGCCTCACCTCAGTAAGTAGCCATGGATGTTCCTGTGTGATGTGGTCCCAGTCTGTCTCAGCGGTGACTGTTGCATAGCGGAAGCGGTTCTGGACAGCTGCACTGGTGCAGATGTACTTGTAGAGGAACTCCTTCCCTGTCTGCTCCGAGATGGCTTTCGCCGACATGGTAGCGCTGGATAGCACAGGACCTTTAGGAGAGAGTTCATATTCAATGTTGCACATTATACAGCATAGGCAATGGTGGTATAATGGTGAGCATAGGTGCCTTCCAAGCACTTGACTTAAGTTTGAGTCCCAGCTATAGCAGTGGATAAATTCAGAGAGGTTACATCTTCTGTGTAATATACAAGACATTTATCTATAATAGGAATAAAAATTCCCATAATTATCCACTAATTATTATGGAAATGTACGGGAAATGGACATATCAGGGTCAATATTTAAATGTTTTCTTGTATTGGTATAGGCCTTGCTACATTGGTCAATGTGCCCCCCCCCACCATGATTAACAGCCGAAGTTCATGGCACCTCCGTGTTCTTTCACATGATGCTGTCCACATTGGGGGGAAAAAAAGATTTTTGGTGCAGTAATATTTATTAGGTTAACTGCCGCAATTTTATGTCCTAATTGTAAATGAACACATTCTGACATTTCTTATCATTTGACAGAGGAAAAAAAACAATTCACTATTGGATTAAACATATCGGGGGCCTGTATTGGTTACATTGGTCTACAACTAAAATGCTTCTGGAATAAAACTAATGAAATTTTACCACGCATGTTACTGATAAAGAAAATTTGGGTCAAAGTGTGAAATTCTTAGAATTAACAAGAGAATAAGTTTTAGTCAAAACAGATATTAGTCTCAGATCTACTTCAAAACACTGTCTGCACATTATGATCCATTCACTTTACAGGTTCTTTCTAGTGGAATATTTACAAATCCATTGTATACATGTACATAAACCACCATAGACGTGTTTGCAATAACATGTTTCCACTTAACCAAATAGAATTTATTTCCCTCAAACACTTAAAAATGTATTAAATATTTACAACAAGGAAGTAAGGAAACTCACTGCAACTAAAGCCATTGCACCTGAAATCACTGACACACAAGTTGGAAAATCTGCAAAACAATAGATTAAATAACTATAATAATAGAATACACCTGCGATCTAACCTTACCTACTTGAAAATGTTTTTTAAAAATGAGTTATGACAAACAGAAATGATAATTTTTTAACCAAGGACTAGGACTACGTTTCTATAAAACTTGAATGAGATTTAATAACAGAAAGATTTTTCATGACTGCTCAGATGATGCAGCACCTTTGTGGACACTGATCGACAGATCCTCAACACAAAACTACACGATTTGACTTTGTTAAATGAAAAGATAAGATCAGATCAGATGAAATGTGGACACATTTATTCTGCATAAATGAGGTCCAACATGTTTGACTGGTCTCTAAATCCTGTCTGTGAAGCACACAGTAGTGCAATTATCTGAGGTGGCATGAATGCAAAAGGTATAATGGAGACAACATTTATAAATGGTTGTGATGCCAAAATACTGGCTAACAAGATGACTCCTAGGTTCCAGAAGCTTGGCAGAAGAAGAAAGAAGTCTATGACCTGGACAAATATGTTGTCCAATTTGAATTTGGTTTATGGGGCAGAACAACCCAACTCCTCTAGCAAAAGGCAGTTGGAAAAAAAAAGTGTGTCAAGGGTATTAAAACAGTCCTCCAAAAATATGTGTAACACTGTTATCTTGATAGTGAGGAGGACAGAGCACTACCAAATCAAAACATTCTTTTTGTTTTTGATCACAAGAGTAAATACTGTACTCTTGACATATTTTTTTTATCCTTTGACATTGAACTCGTATGGTACTAACTTTTATATCTTGTAGAAGAAAATACAACCAATAATTTTACTGACAAGCCTACATTTATTTGCTCTGAGCTGTGATGCATTTGATAATTCCACAGAAACAAATAATTTGCTATAAATTTAACCATTAAAGTATTCATTATGTGCATTGTGGCTATATATTCAACCAAAAACCAAGTGATGCACAAACAGTAATAGTTACGGCAAATTAATAAGTAAACATCAGACTGAAGTAGTTGGAAAGTAGTAGGTTATAACATTGGACATACAGTAAATTGCATCAATGCCTTTATTCATGTATAATGAACAATTTCCCTGTGGCCTAATAGAGCCAGCCACTAGAAAAAATAACATATTAAACTGGAACACTGCTAAGTTTTAATGTTCTAGTACAAACACATTCTACCAATGCTTTTCAGCTAGATGTTTACCAATATTTCTCTACATCTGTAGTGTTTTTCTCTCTGCTGCTGTACGTTATGGTCATTTTACAACAGAAAACACCAGACTGACATATACTTTTATATAAGATGTGGTAGTAAATACCATTGAAACCAATTTGCTCTTGAGTACACTTACTACACCCTTTCCAATCATAAAATGGGAGACTCAATAATTCTTCAATAATAAATCAATGTCAGAGACGTACCTCAAGTAATCAGTACACACAGTTACAGTCCCCTTCCTTCAATCAACAAACCACCCTTTGTCAAGTATGAGGGTATAAAAAAAACTGAAGCCTTAGTTAGATTTCAACATTCAACTACAAAACCAAAAAGCACAATATTGTATCCTAATCTCATTAGTAACTCTGAAAGTTACAAAAGTTGATAAAGCACTTAATATTAACACTAGTTGTCATCTCTCACAGCAAAACCAGCCTCCAGAAGGACGTTACTATTCACCAAAAAGTCAACAAGTTTCCTTGACATACTGGTTTTGACATTACAGCATGTTGACAGACCTGCCTAACAGAGCACTATCAACTCCCTAGCCAACCCCTACTAAAAACTACTAAGTACCTGTATTTGAGTCACATTTGGTTTTCAGTATAGTTACCTATTTTATAAGCATCAGTAAAAGCATAAAGATGTGAGCAATGTGAGAAACTGCCTAAACTAGTGCACTACGTACCTTTACCACTTCTTCCTTCAAGCTAGCTGTTTATCCAACACAGATAAGGACTTAGCTTGATAAAGTGCCGCTTATCTGTTCTGCCTTTGAGTTACAGATAAAATATAACCGCTTTATGGTTTAACCATCTGATATCAAAGCAGTAACTTTCAATCTATTGCAGCTTCTGTACCAGGTGCCACTCTGCAGACTTTTGCACGTACCCCAGGGAGAACTAGGATTTAGCTTAGCAGTATATCCTGTCATGCTTTCAGGGGCAGATGTCACAGTATTTAGGTTGCCATAATCCATGGAATCATCCCATTGTCTGAAGCTATCTAACCGTGAAATTTGTCTTACTGTCCACAAGTCTGTACCTAAGGAAACTGAATTAGGAGTCATCTGAAAAGACAACCAGGAAGGACCGTTTCTGACGCAGCTGTTGGAAGAACTTCAACTGGTCCTTTAGCATCTTCTGTCCCGTACAAGCTACATCATGTACATTCACCACACCCACTTCACAGGCTATAGCTTGAACTAGCTAGGCAGATAAGTTAAATAACTTTAATTTAGTCACGTTTGGTAAATAACCACGTAAATCATGGAGAAGAGAAACAGTAGAAAGAGGAGTGTGTTTACGTTAACACTAGAGGGGAGTGAATGAAAGCAACGTTTGTAGTGTCAATGAGAGACTACTTTGGGATGATGTAATTTAAGTTAGCCTCCGTTTGTGATTAATGTAGATATCTAGTGATCAGACAGGCGCATATCTTCAGTTTGGTCTATAAGGTTATGTTGAAATGCTTAAAACTAGCATAACGCACGGAGCAAGCAGCATTACACGGTGTACGTCACACCGGGGATGACAGTAGCTGCTTCTTTCGTAGTCAAACCTCTCAGCATCTCACACGGACATCCGCTAACCTAAGGTCCTGTCTGTCAGGCTAACTACTGTAGCCTCATAATGGAGCAGCTAGCTAACTGCTACTTACACAATCAGACCCGCCGCGGACTTCACACTGTAAACTGAGCAAAAACAGTTACCTTGTCAATGAAAGTTGCACCTTCACGAAGTACAGAAGTCTCGTTCTGATGATATGTTGCAGCTACAGTCACTTATTGAACCAGTGTCTGCCTCTACCAGTTGCCACCTCACTCTCCTCCTGTCGCACCATAATCTGGCGACCAATTGCACGGCTTTGGGTGTCTCTGATTGGTTTAAACATGGTCACGTGGTGACGTCAGGTTACACCCACTGCTTAATCATGGCAGCAGGCCTTTAAATAAATCACAATTTAACTGTCACATATAAAAAACCATTACAAATAATAATAATCTCCTATTCTCGTTTTGAAGATGTATTTAAGAACTTCCTCTTTAATCGTAATATGTATATTATCCACCTTTTGTCAATTGCCTCATCACCATCTCTTCTGTTCTCACCTGTAAGGAACTAAAAGGATTAACCCTTGTGGCTAAAAAATTTACCTTTTTATACGTACTGTATGGTGCTATTGCTTACTACTGAAAACAGTAAAATATCCTTGGGGGTGGGGTGATGAGTCTATGGAACTGAACTTTGGAATCTGGCTCTTTAAGACCCAATTGTAGGACACAGCCACTGTGCTGTGACCGCACAAGGGTTAAACATCCTTGACAAAAAAAATAAAATTTTTATGAATATTTAAAAATATATTTCTTTGAGTAAATAGTTATTGACAACAGACCATTTTGTTTTATATGATTACAACAATGTAAAAATGAGAAAGAAAAATATTTCAGTAAAAGACAAGCCTTTATTTTTGTAATAAGAAAAGCATATCTTAATACTGTGCTGTTTTTAAAAAATGATACATAGATCAGTGGAAACAATTAACAATAGAATCTTCCTACATGTTCGACGCCCTTGAAACAGGTGACACCAGTAGGAGAAGGGCTGGACTGACAAAACGTGCATGACAAGTCTAGTTGGATGACAGCTAGGTGTGACTGATGACTTGAAACACTGCATTTGATGTCCGAGTAAAAGGGGGAAAAAAAACGGCACAAAAACATTCTTTACAGGTTTTTTTCAGTGGTCAAATGTTGGGTAGCTAACTTCACGGTCTTTAAAGTGTGTTTCAATGTGAGAAGGTTAAGAGGGGTGTTTACTGATCTGCTCATTTTTGTAAGGCACCGCTTTAATTTGTTGGAACAGCAGGACAAATGAGTCGAAGCAATGATGTTGCATTGCTTCAACAGATGATAGATCTGTAAGTGTGTCTAATTTTGGCCTGTTTCGAAGAAAGAGACACAAGATGAATGCGGGGAAAAAAAAAACAACTTACAAATGAATGTTTAAATTAAGAAGATATGAACACAGGCAATGAGCTGCATACAGGTTAGATTATATAGTACAGGAAATATAAATAGCCCGAGGGAAGACTGAAGAGGAGTTTATGGACACGCAACGCTTTACATTCGAGTCAAATATACAATGCAGCACAGAGAAGAAACAAAAACCCTGCAGATCGAATTCTACATTTGGCAAGTGTGCCAATGAAACCTGGACAAATCCTTGAAAGAGACCAGTATTGTCCTGAGGTCAGTTTTGACATTTAACATCCACAATACACTGACTCTTGCTCTATAGAGACGAGATGTCCCAAGAGAACCTTACACTAATGGACCATAATGCTTCGATCTTCAATGCATTCATTACTAATAATAATAATTTTCATGAAAGTAGAGGCAGTTGTACATAAGTCTACTCAAATAAATTTGACTTGGCAATAAGGTCATGCTTTTATCACCTGATCTAAACCTGAAACCCAATCTTTTTCTACAATATCAATTTACAACTAAAGCCTCAAACAGTCCTTCCCAATATGTTGTCTTTAGCATCAATGTGAGAAGTAAATTTAGGTGTGAATGCAATAATCAAAATCCTGCTTGAAAAAATTGTAAGGAGATTCTGTAAGACACTCAAGAGTCTGAGCATCATGAGAAGACTGTGCGTCCATTTTGATTTTGTCCACTGCAGGGCTGCATTTTCCCTACATATTCCTCTGCTTTAGCCAAACTGGAAAAAGAAATTTCCGGGTCCAGAGTCTTCAAAGAGAAAAAGGAGAAAAATCAAGTCAGAAAATAATGTGATATGATACCTTTTGTGAAAGATGATTGATATTTAAAATGCATGAGGCATACCTGCGTTGGAGTCAAAGGTAAATCCTCCACCATGGCCACCGAAAAACGCTCTGAAGATGTTGTTTGCATCAAAATCTAGAAGAAAAGCCAAAGCATAAGGAGCAGAGTATGAACTTTCATCACAGTCCAAGGAAAGATTCAGTAGGTATTTTTTTTTACATCAGAGCGCCACCTACTGGCACAATGTTTCAATGCTACAGGAACTTAAATTGGGAACATGTGCATCACATTTATACATAATGCCATAAAACTAATTTGATAACACCCAGTTTTGTCACATGATCTTCAACACATATGCGACTAAATGAACATCCCAGTCCCACCACAAGCATTAGTTTAACTGCAAACCAAACCCAAACAATTCAACCAAAAATCTTTTACCTCCACCGTCAAAGCAGCCATCATTATCCAGATCGTGCCCGCTGTCATAGCGGATCTTCTTTTTTGGGTCAGAGAGAACAGTGAATGCCTCGCCCACTTCCTTGAATTTCTTTTCCTCCTCCTTCTGAATTTCTGGAGTCGCTGCACTGTGACGGTCTGAAAAACAATGATACACAAGAAAAATGCCCATCAAATGTCAGTAGTAATCAATCATTATCTCCCATGGTTTGGCAACTTGTAAGTCCTTTGTAGTGGTTTTATGTCAAACTTTTTCTCTGCATCATCCAATCAGCAGACAGTTCAACATGTGCATGAGATGGGAATGAACAGACCTCACAATTATGGCTGTAATGAATGACTTACTAACCTGTTATGACCTAGATAGAATCCATCAATGAAAGCAAACAGCATGCTGGGTTATGTTGAATGTGAAACATTATTGAACTCCTCTGGTTTCACATCCAAATCAAATTACTGTTCTATCTTACTTGTTTGCAATTCTACTGGCATGGAAAAACAGATATATGTAATTCACAGTGTGGGCACTCTGCCAGTCAGATTGGGTTCATCAATTGTAGATAATTAAATTAAACAACAGCGACTTTAGATTTTATATCTTTGGATTGGGGGACACTCAAGGATGCTGTGTTGGACTGTGGTAAATATTTTCTCACTATTTCCTGTCATTTTATCAAACAAACAAGTAATTAATCAAACAACTGGCAGATTATATGTGAACAAAAATCATCACGAGTGGCAGCCCCAACTAATAAACAATCATTCATATATTTGGCTGACGACGGCTATGTACGTAGATTTTCAAGAAAAAAAAACACACATACATTGCAATATAGAAACATTAGGGCTGCAGAAAAAAATTTATATTCTTCAATGCACGAGATGCAGACACGCCCAGTTATGGATCAAAGCAGAAATGTAAAAAAAAAAAAATCAATGTTCTGGATGTAATGTTATTTTAATAATACCAACAGTGGTGGGGTAGAACAGGTCACCCCGTACAGTAACACACACAAAGCAACAAGATGGCAGAAATCCAGTCCATGTGGCACCTACAATTGGATTGAAAGTGAGATTATGGAAAGACTTTGGTTTCTATAGTTGATAGGAAAGGGAAACTGGACAAAAGGGTCAGTATTTGCAGTGTATTGAGCGCTGATCAAGTATTTCGGGAACACAAACATGATTAAGCATGATCAACACTTCCACCTGGAGTTAAAAGAAAAGCAAGATGAAAATCCAGTCATTGCTGCTGATCAGAAAACAATTGGAGCAACCTATAATAAAGTTGCATACCAACTCAGACAAGACAAATCGAATCACCAGGTCCAACTGGACTTGTATTACCAAGGGTTTGCATCTCTAGTCAGTTGTTGAGACCCAGGGATTCTGCGCTAGTTTGCACACAACTTTATGGCCACATAACTTAAGACATATACTAACAGTTAATCATTTGGACCCGCCTGGTTTTTCTTTATTTTCATCACTATTTACATTGTGGTTTCTTGCTGAAGGCATTCACATGATAAATAAACACATATGGAATTATGTAGTTCAAACAAGTTTTGTATTTTAGATTCTTCAAAATAGCCACCCTTTGTTTTTATTATGTCTTTAAACATTCTTGGCATTCTCTTCTGAGGTAGTCACCTGAAACGTTTCCCAAAAGTCTTCAAGGAGTTCTTTGTGATGCCGAGCAGTTGTCAGTCATTTAAAGGTTCATGGAATTTAAATTAATCCAAACATTTGACTGGTAGTATGTAATATAAAATTTCTTACATGTTAAAGATTTTTTTAAGGTATTAAACACAGTTTTGTAAATTCAAAAATTTTAAGACTGCACCCATGCAGGCACCCTGTTATTATTATGTGCTCAAGTCCACAAGCATTTTTTGTATGAGTTACTCCCACTGAATTCTAAACATTGCAAATCTATTTAATTTTCGGTACATGTAGCAGAAGGTAATTATTTGTAAATAAGAGACACCTTTTAAGTTATTATTTAGAATATACTGTCAGTATTCATTTATTATAATGATACTGCTACAGGCTTCCTGTTCATCTCCCTATTGGTTCCTTGCAATCCAATGTATTGCCAGGTACACGTGCGATTTTTCAGTTGACACATTTTCGTTGTCTCAATAAAAGATAATAGAAGCAAATTAATCTGTTTGTTTTCATTGTGAATCATTAGAAATGCACTTAGTTTCAAAAGTAGCAAATACTTGTCACAGTGAGAAAAACATTAATTAATTGTGGGATGCATCCATAATGGTCTATAATTGGATCGTAACCCTCAAATGAGAATTTAATCATTAGGAACCAGGTAATACACACTCCTAAGAAATGTCCACTGATGTTTGGGGAGGTTTAGCCACTTTAAACTGGGGGATTGTGGGCAACATGGGTATAAAGATTAAAAAAGTAACACACCTGGGTGGTGCATAAGGGCCCTTTTGCGATATGCTTTCTTGATTTCATCTTCGGTTGCGTTCTTGCCAACACCCAGCACCTTGTAGTAATCTTTCCTCTTACTCTTCTTCAGTTCCAGCTGTGCGTTCTTCAGCAGATGCTTGTGATCTACAGCAGAGGACAAAAACTTGTTGAGTTGGTGAAAACTTGAACAGCCAGAATCTTACCCGTTTTAATAATGATCAAAATTGTGGAAAATACAAACAGCATGTTACCCGATGTTTTTTCAGTCTGGTAAACTTTTTCATAGTCTCGCACGGCCTCCTCATACTGCTCTGTGTCCATGTAGCTAAGGGCGACACAGAGTCAGTCACAAACCTGTATATAGTAAGTCGATACAGATGTGCACAAACTGAATAAAGATCATTACCACTGAGCTCTTCTCAAGTAAGCCTTGATGTAAGTGTCATCTAGTTTGATTGCACTGGTGCAGTCTTCAATAGCTTGATTAAGTTTCTTCAGCTGTTCATGAGGAATTAAAAGACAGTGATTATATTAGAGACAAAGGACAAGAACGACATGTATACTCTGCCAGCTTTCCATTTATAAAGTAAAATAAATTAATAATGGCAATCAAATGCAAGTCCCTGCCAACATGCAATTCATCAAAATAACCACATTCATCAATAAAACTGTATTTTCAGGATTTTGTACTTGTGCATTCGTGCTGTATTATGTAGGACATAATACTCAATCAGTGCTATCATCACTGTAAATAAAAAAAAAAAAAAACAACAACTTGAGGTGGTTGTTTTTATGCTGATGTTTTATCGCTTCATTTCACAGCACACAGTGGAAGAGACAGGAAACAAGTATAAAAGTAAGACAGAACCATGCCACATTCAATTGTACCCTGTTAGACCAGCTACATACCGGGTCTCACTTAAGTTAGACTCCACGACACAATACAGACACTAATTGCTTTAAAATTAATGTGTCAATGTTTGGTTGCACAGCAGAGATGTAAGGTCGATCTTAACTAATTTAGACAAGTACATAAAGATTAATTCTCCCATTGATGGTCCTGACCACAGTGCCGATGATAATCTGGAGTTGGTCCCCGAGTGCCTTCACTGGCAGCTCACTGTTCCTAATTTGTATTTTGTGCTAAAGCTAATGTTAGGTACTCTGTATGTGTTAGGATGGATAAAATGTAGGGATATAACAGTACTCCAGAAAACTGTGTACCGTTCAGTCCACCCTGCACGGGACAAGCTGCCCTTATGGCCCACAGGTTTTCAGTTTTGCAATTGTTCTCTCTTTCTTGCTCGTTCAACATGCATATGAGCATGCAGGGTTGGGTACCGAAAGGGTTTCATTCGATACCGATACCGAATCAGCACTTTCAAAACGGTATCAGTTCCTAAACGGTATGTAATTTGGTATTTTAAAATGAAGAAAAAATAAGTTACAACCATATTGAAGCGTAACATCAAAATGTAACCAATGACTTTAACCAGTCTATCTAAAAAACACAAACCGTGACAACACATCTCTGTGGCAACTTATTAACCTATTATTATTAAGTTAACAACGCATCTCATGTCACCAGTTGAGGAATTGACATACACCAGTTAATTATTTGCAGTTATTAAAAGTACTCACTCTAGCATTGCCATGGGTCAGTATTTCTACAGTAGCTGGTCTGAAGCTTCATCTCTTAGGTCTGTCATTTCCTCACTGGGTATTTCCATAGCTCAGTGCTAGGCTACATAGCTCATTATGGAAGCCTTAGTAAACACTGTGTGTCACCAAGTACTTCATTAAATTAGATATTTAGATTTTTTTTTTTATTAAACTTCAATATCTGTGGCTAATTTTGACATCATAACATAAGGTATTCCAGGTGTGTAAACACAAGTAATGGTGAAACAAGCTGTTGGTGCTATCTTATCTGAAACATAACTTTGGGCTAGCCTACTTGAGGCTACATAATATGTTATTAAGAGAGAGTATTAAATAATTAGGATTTAAACACGATATGATATTAGGGTTTAAGTTATGTCTATGTTGGGCCCATTTCAGTTGGTGTAACCCTTGCAATGTCAGCATCATGGAAATTACACTTAAGTTATTCATTATTTTCCCATCTTACTCAAAACTCACACACAGCAGGTTCAACTCTTTAAAGTACTTCATGATAGGGAAGGTCACAGTCAGTATGATTATGGAGTCATGACATGTCCGGTCAAGTAACAGTTGTAACCATTCTGATTTATACCTTTGCTCCTGCCGTGGCTCTGTTGCAGTAGAGTTTAGCGTTGGTCTTTATGTTGTTGGGGTCTATCGCCAGTGCTTCAGTGTACAGCTGGTATGCAGCCTCATAGTTGTTGATCTTAAATGCCTGGTTGCCCTCCTCTTTCTTTGCTTTTAAGGCTTTGGCATTCTGTTTTAAGTAGGCAGAGATAAGGCATGTAAGATATGTACACGCAAGTGTTTTTAACAATAAAGTACAAAACTGTTATTAGATGATGATTTAACGTACCCTGCAGGCTAGTCGGGCCTTTTCGTGGTCAGGTGCCATTCGCAGAGCCTGAACAAAAAATTGTACTGCTTTGTCAATGCAGTCCTCATAGTAAAGACACAGGCCGCGAACGTAGAGTGCATCTGCATTTGTGGAATCCATTCGCAGGATGTCACTGCAAAAGACAAACAGCCTGTTTTCATGTTGTTAAAACACAAAGACAACAGAGGAAAAAATTATATCCATGTAAGAAAGCAATTATTTCTCTGCCAAGGAAGTAATGTTTTCACCAGTGCTTGTATGTCTGTCTGTAAGGAAGATAACTCAAAAGGTGATGGACAGATTTGGCTGAAATTTTCAGGAAATGTTGATACTGGCACAAGGAACAAATCATTACATTTTGGTGGGAATCACTAGAGGTATGGGGGAGGGGTGTATGTGTGTGTTACATTTGGTTGGTTGGGGCAGACCGCTGCTCACATAAGTGGAAGGGGGTTGGGGGCTGATCAGGAAGGGGATTGGGGGGGGGGTCAGCCTCCAGGGGGTTGGAGACTCATCTGCCTTGGTGCAGTCTGGGTGCTCCGAGTGCATTTCTGGTTGACTATGTCTTCAATGCCCATTACTCCATCATAAAACAGGGTTCTTATACAATCAAATTTAAGACTTCTTAAGACTACTTAGAAGATAATTTAATGTCTATTTCATGGTTATACTGGCAAACGTTTGTGACTCCTTAAATTCAGGAAAAAAATTTTATTTACACCAATGCCTTCATTCCCACCATTCTAGATCATTTCTCACTGGGAGTAGCAAAGTTAGCAATAACTGGTTCCTAACTGTAATATAAATTGTCAGGTTGGAACTGGTGGAACTGAGTCAACTAACTTTCTTTGCATCTTGGATATTTAACAGACACATTTAAACACAATACAGCTGACAAATTTATGGTACATCAAATTTAATACCTTTTAAAGACTTTAAGGTATTAAATGCAGACGTGTTAATGTAAGACTGTTAAGACTCTTTAAGCCCTGTAAAAGCTTTAACTGACCCTACCTTGCTACAGACTGGGCTTCAGGATATCGTCCCAGCAGAGCCAGACATTCAGCTTTGAGGATTTTGAAGCGGTGGCAGGCAGAGGCCATGGCCAAGGCCCGGTCCATGCAATATACAACCTGGATCAGGACGAGATTTCATGAGCCACAACACGACTGCTTAGTGTAAATATTCCACATGGTTTTATTAAAATAAAGTACAGCATTGTTGATATTGGGTCTGTCAAACATCAATAATAATAATAATAACAATACAGACATGACCTCATCAGATGGAATGGTATGGCTGGGTGATGCCATTTGTAATTGTAAGAAAAGTACCTTTCTGAAATCCCGCTTTTCAAAACCAAAATCTGCCATTCGCTCAAACTCCAGCAGTGTTGTTGCATTCTTATTCTGAAACACGACAGAAAACAAATCCGGTGAATATTTCAAATATAACTCAGTGATTTACACTTCAACTGGTCATCATTTGAAAATGTACCTCTTGCAGTGCTTCTCTATTGCTGGGTTCCAGCTCCAGAACCTTCTGAAAGCAGCGACTAGCCGCCATGGCATTTCCCAAAGATAGGTGGCACTTGCCTTCACGTAAATGACCCTTGGGGACAGACATGGCAAGCTATCTTGTTAAGGCGGTATAAAAATTCCATACAGATTTTATTCACCAAACGTGGTTTTAAAAACAAGCATGAAATGCAAAGCTGAGAGTTCACTTGGCATCAATCAAAACGGACCTTCATGAAACAATCATCCAGCCGCACGGCCTGCTGCGAATCTTCTAGAGCCTCTCGAAAGCGGCAGAGCATCATGAGGGTGGCAGCCCTGTTGCCATAGTAACTGGCATTTTTGGGGCACGCATCTGAAGACAAGAGAAGAACTTGACTTAAAGGATGATTGAGTCACGAGACACTTGTGGACAAATGTTTTGCTACAACACAATAAGCTTAAAATACCTGACATGACTAACCAGAGTACAAATAAGCATAAGATGACATTGACAGATTACACTCTTGGGAAATAACTTCTATTAAGAGTAATCAGAAATGATCTTACCAATGGCCTTGGTGTAATAGTTGAAAGCCTCAGAGTAATCTTTGTTGCTGTAGAATGCATTCCCTTGCTCTTTGAAGCATTCAGCTTGCCTGGGCAGAGGGAAAAGAAACTCACATATGTATGGAGCAGGTACTTTACACAAGTAAATAAGAATATACTGATTGACTGTACAACAAACAATAAAAGTGCTGACTACTGACTGACAAATCATTTCCATCTGGTTTGATGCTGCAGCGAATGTTTGTTTGCATTAGAGTACAAACTGGAGGCAGGGCAGAGAACTGTTGTCCTGCACTAACTGGAGAGTTTCACCTGGAACTGGGACAGCGCAGTCGAGTACACACAGTCCTAACGCTCCAGTACTAAACATAGCAGTGGAATTCACCTGCTGCAGTACCATCAGAGGTGCTACATGTTTAAGATGAAATTAAAGCCCAACCACGAGTGACCTTTTTGCAGAGGTGGGTATTACTTTACAATCACTAATTAAGTTTGAATGTTGATCATTCATTATATTATAACTACAAGGATGAAGAGATCAGCATCAGAAGATTACATCTTAAAGTGATTAGACGACTGTATCGCTTATTATCGAGTCTGAAAGCCATTTGTTTAATTCCTGAGTAAAGAATGGTGTATATTCTGAACTACAAAGAATATTTTGTACTTCTACAACAAATAAGGCCTCCTGCTAAATCACAAAAATATTAAAAGCTTTCAAGTTATTGAATAAGTCCTGACATTGCACTTGTGTACTTCATTTTGATTTAATATTACACACCAAAATCTATAAAGTCATTACAGATAATAACAGGTACCAGTTAAAATTGAGCATTTTGAGGTGAAACCAAATAAGAATTTTAAAAGAACGTGAGTGGAAATAGTTATGACTATAACCCCAACTAGAGATTTCATAACTAGTTTCAATAGTCTAACCAGTCTCAGAGTTACTACATTTTACCGGTCTCTTTGCATCTCACTGCTGGTCTTTTAATGGGTGTAGAAGGTATAAAAATGTAAATATGACTGAATCCAGTACTACCCCAAAGGATCAAAACTGTTTAGCTAAGTTGGACCAAATTAACTTCCAAATTGTCTTGTGGAACATGTAGGAGCCATACATTGTCAGTAGTGAGTTATTGTTCTTTTGATTTATTTAGACTGGTAACCATGATGACATGTAGGGTTTGGGTCACATGGGAATGAGGACGATACCCACAGTTATATAGGGAGGTGAATCACCTGCACGGAGGGAAGGAAGACCAGTCTAGGTAGCAAACCCAATGCAATGTGCAAACACACCCACAAATTACAGTGTAGCCCTTCACTAGCCTGACAAACTGGAGTTACAATGTTCAACAGGACAATTCCCAACTCAACTTTCTCTTCTCTCCTATTCCTTGTCTTGCATTTCTTCTAAAAATATTTGCACATTTTCCATAAAAAATATTCAAACAAGGTAGTCAAAGAGGATAGACCTTCGCCCAGGCTTGATTATTCAGTAATTTTGGATGAAACTCAATATTATTTTTAAAAAACAGGACATTCTACAATGCTTGGCTGCCGAGAAAACTGATAAAACACTGTTCAAATGGGATGGCCCATTTTAAATCCATAGCAGGATATTGCTTTTCCTGACATAATTTTTTGTAAAAAAAAAAAAAAAAACTAAATTAAAAAAACCTGGGTTCAGGTTATGTGTTATGGCCATTTCAATACTTAAATACGTATGATGTTACTGTGACATCGTGTAGCAACCACATAGCATATTTTTGATCCGATATCTAATATGAAGTACAGTCTATTGTTGGATTTCATAACATGTGCCAATGACTCTGATTTAAGGTCAAGGTCACAAAGTTTGCAAATGCACCATTGGCTTGACATCAAAATGTGACGTGATCAAGCCATAGGTGCCAACCCGTCTGATGTCCAAAGGTGAGAAAATGTGAATGCAAAAAACTGCAAGATTCTATCTAGTCTGAATCCTGAGATATTACCAATTATGTGTTTTAGCTGTTGGCCTTTAGTATGACCTTGACCTCTGACCTTCATTGCTCACAATCTAATGGGTTCTTCCTTGACCCATTATCTACAATTCTTGAAAGTTTCATCAAATTCTATTCAGAACTTTTTGCGTAATCCTGCTGATCGTCAAACAAATGGACCCGAAATTAATACCTCCTTGGTGGAGGTAAAAACAATTTCCATTGATTTACAGTTTACTACAACTCAACTTACTTTATACATATTTAACTTGCATTTTTTTAAATAATAAATGTCAAAACCACTGCAAAAATATCCAAGTAAAACATAAATCATCATAAATATGACTAAATATCAAAATAAAATGATATCATGCGGTGCAAAAAGTTCCATATAGAAGACGAAAGAAGCAGCACTGGGCATTAGTGTTGCCCAAAACTTAAGGTGACAATGTGGCTAACTTTTAACCCATTTGCATTCCCTCACAAGGTAGGGGAACCATAAATAATGTTCCAGGATTCCAGCACATTTGGCCTTTTTTCATTTGTTCCACGTGTTGAAACCTTACATTCGGTCAGAGTCACGTGACGCACACAAGAGTTACTACTTAATTTCGCAATTGCTGGTTTTAGCACCTTCTGATGATGTAATAATGTTTCCATGACTGCAATACTTTTTGGATTTACTCTTTTTTTTTTACTGAACAATACAAAACGAAGAGAATAATATCAGAATTGCTGATAACTCACAGTAAAGGTTAAATGCAGGGAAAGCCATTTAAAGTAATTTAATGGCTAAAGAAGCACTATTTCAAACTAAGCAATTTGGTGTCAGCAACAACTGAAAATATGCAGCAAATCCCGAAAATATCTTAAACATTTTTGAGATGGCTAGTTCAAATGTCTAGCCAAAAGGTTAGATATGTGTGGTAAAAGTGAAGGCTAAAGTTAAAACATTAATACATAGAACTACAGTATATTTACAGAACTGTGGGACTGTGCAGTCTTCCCTTGATCAAAGAGTAGTGTTTTTGGTCCTGTATCGAAGGGTTAAAATCTGGATGAGCTGGGTTATAACCCTTTAAACCGAAGAAGTTTCTCGAAAGACGTAGCCAATTGCACTGTCGACCTTTACGTTGAAATTTCTTTCGGTGTTCAGTTTAATAAAAACAATTCACCAGATTAGTAAAATGGAGTTTATAGATGAAACACTCCTATGTATAGCTACGATATATTACGACGCCAGTATTTCACTGGGTTTGGTCAAACTGATGAGTGTGAATGTACAACTCTAATACTTGGTTAACTTAAAAAAACGCTCTATGTCTCCAATATGGCGTGTAAGTAAGCATATAGAAATAATGCTAACACTAGCCAGACGTAAAATGGATAAAACACAATAAAACATAGATGTAATCGGTGGCTTCGTACTGCCCCGTGCCCCTCAGGCGACAAGCTAGGTCCGGCTATTCCGTGTCCGGACTCAAAACGCTTCAATTTCAGAGTCACACCCGCAGATTTATCAATTACTTTCGTAAATAACATAAAAAGAAACATGATGTGCTAAGGGAGATTTCTTTACCGTTCCAAATCAGCTGGATTACAGATCTGGGGATCCGTCTCCACCGGTACGTCGATGTCAACAGCTGCCATTTTTTCTGGGAAAGGACGAACATGGGCTGACGTCACTTCCGGTAACAATGTGTTGATTTTTCTTCTTCGCCGTTTTTCAGGCCATGACAGACTGAGACTGTCCTACTTATAACAAAGACAAAATATACCCAGATATTTTGTATAGTTAATGCATATTGTATATTTTGTAAATATAATCCATATATATTATGCACTCATGTTATGTCTATGGTCCTGCTTTCAATGAAATTGCACTGAACATCATTATTTTATCGTCTTTTTTACTCTTTCGGACCATTTATTGTGCAGTCTGCCTGAAACAATAAAAAAAAAATAAGCTGCATGAACTAAACCGCGTTGTACATCTGATTTAAAATAAACATTTAATACTGTTTAAGACGAGTTTGCGTTTCGTTTTACAATAAACGCATTGAGTCACCATGGCATTTCCGTTGAAATGGACATTTGAAAAAAATGTCCTAATATCACAGCTTGGAAAAAAAAATCGACTTTTCACCAAATTATGAGATTAAAAAATTTTGTTCAGTAGGGGGGAAAGTATGAAGGCTAAATACTGATATATAAGTATCATTTTGAGAATAAATCACACCAGCAGTCATTATAACCAAATCACCCGAGAATTATCTTGTTTCCCAAAATGCCACTAGATGGCAGTAGAGTACCATAATAGTCTAACATCACACTGGATAAAAGCGAACATCTGATATTGAGTGTTTGCCTTCACTATTGAATATATAAGAAAATTTTAATAGTTATCCTTTAGTTATGAATAGGGTGTTAGTGTCTTCAGATCTTAAGTGCAGGGGATAGCTATGCATTAATGTAACATGACTTATAAACTGCAATAAATAAAGATGTTTCATATATTATATATTGTACACATGGTACTACAGGATGCTCTTGGTAAATAACACACAAACTTCATACTACTGTACTGAGTTCAAAGTGTAAGCAAACAGTAAAAATCATGAAAGATAATATTTTCATATTGGAGAAAAACAACACAACTCTGTAAAAACAGTACTATTTATATTTCATATAGAATACATTATTGACATTTTATCACATATGATTTACATTATTGCAAATGGTGTACAGTTACACTTGTAATTAATTTTACCAGTTGACACTTAAAAATACATATTGCTTAGGATGATTCAGCACAGTCATGGGATGGGATTTCTAAAATTAAAGAACAGTTTTAATCCTAAACTGTACGAAAAATATACGTTTCATAACATCAATAACACATTGGAGAAAAAAAAACCCTGGATAAATTATTTGTATTTTGGACAAACAGCATATCAGTCTCTTCACATTGAGTGAAAAAAAGAAAAACATTTTCTCACTAACACCTGAAGAGTTTTTAATGGCTCAAATGAACTGAACACAGGTTCCATTTTTAAGTATACAACTTTAATTCTCACTGCAGTAGATGAAGATTCACTCTGCCTCCATATGGTGGAAATTCTTGGCATCATGGGTCATCATTGATTGTCACTTAATTTCACAGAGAAAAAAAAAACAGGCAGATAAATATATGACATTATGCATTTTTCTAAAACTATTAAGAAATAAATGTCATCTATCAGACAAAGGCTGTAAAGACATGTTGAGCTGTGAAGTTCTATTTTATCTTGTGTGGAAATACCCTCTGTTTCTTGAGGACACTGTAATCTGGTTTTCTTTGCTTTAGATTTGAGCCTGAAAAAAGTGAAGCAATGAAGCAGGAATGAAATCTTGTACTTGTTTTCCCAGAGTACAATACAGAGCTCTCAAATCAAAATGATTTTGGCAATAAACACTTCTTAACATTTACACATCCTACTGTATAATCTATTATACGTATTCTTATAAATAAAACTCAATGATGCTTATTTTTATGGCTTCCAGAGGGGTCCAGACCCCAGGGTACATGCACTCAACAGTTTTTTGAGAGGAGACAGCTGAGCAATGGTCCTTCCAGTTTGAGGTTGAGACACTGGTCAGTCAGCGCTGAAATGTCAATACACTCCAGGGGACAGTGCATACTGTTCTTATGACCTGAACCTGCCAAATTTAACATGCTGCCCTCATTGTTGCTGCATAGTGTCCTGGTGTCACTCATGGGGTTCCAGTGCTCTGTCTTCCATAGCCCAGTCTCTCGTTAGTCCAGCTCTGGCTCAGTTAGGTCCACTTGAGGTCCTCCAACATAGTTTGGCTCAGTGCTAGTAAGGAGAGAAGATAATTGGAGTGTGTGTAGCCCTAAGAGGTCCTGGGGCAGGCCTAAAGAGTGTGGGGCTGATCAGAGGACCCTGGATTATGGCAGCAGGACCTGGTGGCAACCGTAGTGCTAGGGGTCCAGAAGCCATAGTACACAAAGCAGCTGGATTCAGAGGGCCCGTCAGGAACCCTGCTGGCAGGGCCTTGGACAACTGCTTCTGCAGGGCCAGCTTAGTCTGAAACGAAGAAAAGATGAAAATGTCACATGTATGATATTATGGTTCAAGATTGGGCAAGGATTCTCAAAAATACGCTTGAATATTAGCACATACAATTCTGTGAAGTAGTGCATAAATAATGTCATGGTGTTTTTTTCATATGCAAATTCCTAAAAATTTAACTAGAATATTTCTGCGATATTTCTCCATTACTGCGATATACTGAATAATAACCTCGACATCATATCTCTAGATTGTTCTGCTACATTAATTGCGTTCTCACACACATCAGCGTCCCGTATCAGTCATGATGTGGTGTTCACATGGAGCACCTCAGCTGATTCAATCCATTTTTCTATAGTTTCTGGACATAAGCTGCCAGAGTATGTGAGTTTGAGCTTTGCCCGAAAGGCCATATTGAACCAAATCAGCTGATAATGAGTCAGACTAACTGAAATAAGCCTGGCTAATCTGGGAAACTCCCATGAACAGATCCCAGCTCAACCACTATAAGAACCATCCAAACATTATGTCCTTTCCATGTGTCCCTCTCACTACAGCCCATGGTTGAGTAAAGCCACAAAAATACTGTATTCTGAAAAAACAAAAATAAAAAGTGCTGAGGATTTACACTTGAGGCTTACCATATTTAAAAAGGTATTTCATAATTATTTATATAAACTCTTGCTATTATGGTGACAGGTACCGGGGACATATTACCATGTGCATTTATTAGAAAATGTGTTGCTGGTTTGATGTGTTGTACGAACCAAAATAATACCTCTCAAATGTGCTTGTGTGTATGCGTGTGTGACAAATTCTTACTGCTAAGACAGCACTGGGCTGTAGTTTATTATAAGGGGTGAACTTGGGCTTGACAGGCTTCCCAGCCAAACGCTCTTTGTGTCTCCTGCTGTTCATGTGCTAAAAGGGGACAAAGATATACAGGGATTCAGACAAGACAGCTTTGCATAACAAACCACAGAGAGCTAACTATTTTAGTACCTTCAGGAATATTGAGGTTAGACTTTAGACTTTACAGTGGTGAGCTACAATAACAACATACAGCTTCAATCACTAAAAACACAGTAAATGTTAACTAATCAGGCATCAGTCAACACT
Source organism: Siphamia tubifer (assembly GCA_020466265.1). Lineage (NCBI taxonomy): Eukaryota > Metazoa > Chordata > Actinopteri > Kurtiformes > Apogonidae > Siphamia > Siphamia tubifer. The sequence continues at coordinate 22,373,215 of CM035801.1, read as the reverse complement.
TTTATTATTATCAGAGGGGTGACATCTTCATTGCTCATCCGTCTGGATCTGGTTGAGGTCACATACCTGTTTCAGCTGTGTTTCTGAGTTGACAGACACCTGGCACAGTTCACAGTGAAAGGGCTGGTTGTTTGAACCAACAACAGCTCTGGTCTTGTTGCCCATTCGCTGTTTGATTCGACAAGTCGACCGAAGTGATGATGTCATCTTGGTTCTGCGCTGTGAATGGCTGCTACTCTGACCGTCCAGCATCAGTTTGTGCCTGGAGCCTGATTTAGATAATCACAGAGACAAACATTGTATGTATTAAAGGTTTGTAGGTTTTAAGAATTTACAGTTGTAATGTTTCAACATCTTTATTAGACCGATATGAGTGCAACTTAACTCTTAGTTCATATTTTATTATATGCTTGAGTAAAGACATTAGTTTTGAGGGCTTTTGGTTTTTTTTTTTGCCAGTGCAAATAGGTTTAGTTTAACCCTAAATCTAACATCTTTTCCTAAACATAACCAAGTATCAATCTCACCCTGTTGAGACTGAAGTTAATGGGAAAAAGTGAAAATAGTTTACTTCTCAACACAAACTCTTCTGTACTGCATGACAGTCCTATTCACCTTCAGATGAACGCTATTATCCCAAGGAGAAATTCATGTGTCAATCAACTTAAGAAAAGGAACTACATGACTGTGTACCCACTATTCATCACCTATCGACTTCCACACTTCATACTGCCTCACCTAACTTCCAAAAATCACATCTTCTAAAATGTCTTTCTGCCAAAAACACTGATGACAGATTTTTACATGTACTATCACACTCTACATGTGAGTTCATAACAACACTGGCTGATGTGCTGATAGGTTTTTATGAACATATTTTCTTCAGGTTTTTCTGTCTTTTCATGCAACTCTAATGTATTTGTACCTGTAGTTGTTAAATTGAGCAATCTCTTGCACAAGGGGATTCAACAATCATCAAAACCAGGCATATCCAAACTATTCCACAAAGAGCTGGTGTGGCTGCAGGTTTTTGTTCCAACCAAGCGGCAACACATCAGACTTGACTCAATTAATCAACTGATCTCAGTCTTTAGCGAGTCGACGGGTCAAACTATGCACTCTTGCTTGGTTAGAACAAAAACCTGCAGCCACACCGGCCGGTGGAATAGTTTGGACATGTCTGATCTAAATATAAGGCCTGTTAAAATCACATCTAAGCACATTTCGATATCAGATGTTTATGGACTTGTAGGAACAGCATTTTATTTAACAAAAACTACCCCAAGTACAAAAACGTTGGAACATTGTATAAAATTTAAGGACAGAATACAATGATTTGCATATCTCATATACCAAATATTTTATTCGCATCAAAAAAGAAACTGTATGAAAAGTTAACGTATAGACATTGTACAATTTTAAGAAACAAAGAAAATAAGCGAAACCAGTCATTTCGTACTTGATGACAGCATGGCCATGTTTATCATCCTTCCCTCTTAACAACAGGCCATAAACATTTGGGAACTGAGGAAACCAGTTGCAGGAATTCTGGCAGAGGAAAATTGTCCTATTTTTATCTGATATAGGATTCTAGCTGTTCAACAGTTCAGAGTATTTGCTGTATTTTTAGAATTTTATTGCTTGCTAAAAAGAGTTACACTACAGGAACTTTACCATGAACTTTAACTTTTTCCACTGAAAAAAACTTTCCTTCAGTCCCAAATCTTTACATAAAAAGTTCCCAGTAATGGGATGGGACTTATCAGATTTGGGATAGAGGTGGGCGGGGCTGTGCTGAAGAATACTGATTAATGTGGAACACGCTTGCAGCATTCACCCACTACAGTGTGTGATTATTTAATTTCTACAAACTTCACTACAGTACATCTGTGTTTTGAACGTTTTGAAAATGGAGCAAAAGAACGAAAGCTACAAGAAGTAGGCAGATGGTGCTGTCCAGTTGATGACCTTTTGCGTGTTTAAAGTCATTATTTTTAGCATATTCATCTGTATCCTATAAGTCTGTCCATCTGAATATGGTCTTTAGTGCAGAATATACTCAAAATACATTCAGCAGGACTTCGAACTGGTGAATTAAACTGTCTGAGCTTCATTTGAATACATTTGTTGGAACTTTGAGATGTGCTGCAAATGCAAATCACAAAGATTACCAGGAATTCTTTTACCTCTGTAAATTAATTCCTGGTAACAAGAGTCCCTGGGAATGTTAGAAAACAATTTAAAGTTTTCAAATGATGAAAGGTGTCTGGGCTTCACTAGACTTTAGGGAGGTAAATTCAGTATCCAGCTTTTTCCAACTAAGAAGCTATGCTGCTGTGATGCAAAATGTGGATAAATATCATCTTATTAAAAATATGCCAGGTTGGAATCTACATTTCAGCATTGATAATACCTTTTCAGATGTGGAAGCTGCCAAGAGCATGTTTATTTGTATTTACACTACCTACTGACGTCTTTGGAATTGGTGTTGTATTAGCTAGTTTTTGTATTAGCGGTGATCAGAATAGTATTATATTACATACCACTACAATGAGCCTCCAATTGAGAGCTGGAGTTAACCGTCACTTTGCACGTGGGACAGTGAAGTTGTTTCTTGCTGCTCTTGGCCTCTTTTGACTCATCCATCTTTACCTCCTCACCTCCAGTGGAGTTCCCCTGAGGGTCCGAGTGAGGGGCCAAAGCGGAGCCCGAGCTGCAACCCTCTGCGAGTGGAGTGTCTGAAGTTGGATCAGACAGCTGTGAGCCTGGGGAGATCTGTGGGGACAGCTGAGGAGAGTCCATGGATGAGGACGGCTGGACCGGAGTAGAACCTTGTGAGATGGTCTGGCTGTTTTCTGCTTGTTGTTGCACAGGTTGGGATGAGGTGCTTGGAGCTGGAGACAAAAATTAAACAAAGAAACTGTACTACAAACCCAAATTTCAAAACATATTTTCAAATACAAAGTGTAGTTTAATACCATTTTATACAAGAAAACCAAAACAATATAGTCACATTTATAATGGTCCTTAATCCTGTCCTAGATAGATTTATAATTTTATAATTTATCATCATATAGCTTTTTATTTGTGCTGTCAGGATACTATAAGTGTGAATGAATTCCTGAAGCTAAAGTGCAGAATACAGTGAAACATAAGACGATTATAAGGTGTAAATCTATGTATGTGACTGATTTTTATCCCTTGTCCTTCCTCTTCCTGTCATTTAACAAAAAAATCTTTATTCCATTTATTTAAATCAGTCAACCCTTGTTATAATACTTTCTTCAAATCTCATGTACTACCTTTTATTTTCTGCTATGTCCTCTGTCTTTCATTTTCATATCTTTCCTTTCTTTTTTTTGGTCCCTAAATCATTCTTCCTCTGTCGTCCTGTCATTTATTCGCTCTCTCTGCTGAGGCTCCCTCTGTCACCATCAATCAACAACCATGGCAACCGCTGAATGTAACAAGCTTATCATTATGTGTTTAGAGGGAAATTGATAGGTGCTGTAAGAAATGGGAGGGAGAAAATCAATAATGAAAAGCAGTATGAAAAAGATGGTAAAATTTGGAGTCAAGCAGAAAGAGTGTTTGAGTGATAAATGACTTAAGACGAGACAAAGGGAACACGCTTTACTCTTCCAGTGGATTTTTTTTGTAGCAAATGTTACAGAACAGATGTGATCGAGCATGTGTTTAGGACACACATGTATTATCGTTGGTATTTTGTCTGTATGTGGTTGAAATCTCTCCTGTAAGAATGGCCGTCATAGACAGAAGCAAAATGTGTATTATCATGTTAATAATAATTAATATATTTTGAAATATAACCAAATTATATTGTATTATATATTCAACATAGCAAGAAAACCAGCCAAAGTGTAACTAGAGTAAAGGGCTAGCCATAAAAAATCTAATCTAAAGAGTAGAAAAACAAGAAATTTACTGCAACAAAACAAAATATATTTCTGAATATTGTTAAATTGTTAGGTTGTTTAAGAGTTTTGAGGTGATTTTAATATAACCATTGTTTTAGCTTGTTACCAATTCAATCTTTAGTTTGGTTATGACAAATGACCTTAATTTGACAAATTTTTGAGTAGAATTTCATACTCTGATAAATATCATTGCTATAAATGTTTTTTTGTCATTAAGCTTGATTTTGTTTTACTTCATCTATGCAGCTTCAGAGTTTGTTTTTTTTAAACATAATTTTACTGAATTTTACTAAATCTTATTATAGCTTTTTAATAGTCCATCTATGATACAGATCAAAATAATACTGTGCCAGTTAACAATTTTAACCAAGAGCTATAAAAGCAAAACATTCAGATCACTTGCCGTGATGTCTCTAGATATGATATGTCTCAAAAGATTTGTCCTTAACATACATTTACTTACAAAGAAATGACTTTTCAAATGAGACTTATTACACAAAGACTTTTTTGTAAACAATTCCTTTGTTGCAGTGTACAATAGAGAGCTGCAAAAGACAGTTACCATTAGGCCATGTGAAAGTGCATCCAATTTTCTGAATTAATGCATTTAATAATATTTTCACATTTAAAAAAATTGCGTTGTACAAGTGAAGCTGCTAACATCTACTAGAGCCACACACAGTGATATATACTAGTCTTTCACTTTTATCTCTTTTATTAATCCCTTATTATTTAGTCTGATTTTGTCAACACATCTCCAAAGTAAAATAAGACCCCCACCCCTATATCTCTCCTCAAACACCATTTCTATTTTGGTTCTTTAAGGGTTCTCATTTTGCAGAATGTCTTGGCTTGATGAGAGTAATTACCTATCTGACAGAGCCAATGATAGCAGGACAGGTAATAGCTGGTAATTAGCCAGCTGAGTGGCAACTACCAAGCTTTAGTTCTTATGTCTCTTCAATTACTGCTAATTACTCAGTGGATGTACAGAGGGGTGGATTTAAAAAAAGACAGATTTATACCTGTTATGTCTGTCACATGTGAGTCTGTTGACACTGCTCCTGCTCCCATCATCCCTTTCTCTTGGTCTCTCTCTCTGTCTTTGCCTGTTGTGGATGGGCTGTGACCATTTTTCTGCCGGTTCCTCTGTGTCTCCAGGGCTTTAAGTTTCCGAGCATGTTTGTGACCCTTATAGTGGGCCTCTGCTTGGTTCTGGTCAATTTTTTAACGCATGCACAAACACAAGCAGAAAAAAAAAAAAAAAACATGAAATAAGTCAGTGTACAGTATATGCACAAAACCAGTGACATGGCTAAATTGGTGAAGAAAAGCATGAAATCAGCAAACTGTAATCTTTCCATCTGTTCCATCTCTTTGCCTTCACATGCTTCCATGGAGTTGGAGAAAAAATTATGCAACTGAGCATTTGACTTGGATGGAGATGCACATCACCATTTTGATCATCATCATCATCATCATCATCATCATCATAGTTCTGCACAAATGAGCATCACTTGGACTCGTGGCATCACATGACCACCCTCAGAGCTCACCGGGTCATCATTCCACTGATTAATTCTGACACAAAATGGCCCGTGTCTGTTGAGCTGCAACACAAAAAGGACCTCTGTGCCTTCCTCTGTGAGAGAAAACACATTTGTGGCAGTGGGACAACAGATGCAAGCAGATTTGGGATCCCAAAATGGCTCTGCATGGCTGTAGTAGATGAAGCAAGACTTACTCTACAGAGGGACATCTGTCTTATTCTATCTTGGTGCATGCTTAGCATTTTTATTATATTTTTATATTATATATATATATATATATATATATATATATATATATATATATATATATATATATATATATATATATATATATATATATATATATTTCTTTTTTTTTCTTTTTATTGATATACTATATGTTGAATGTTGCAGTGTTACACCGAGACAAATTCCTAGTTGTATACTACATGTGTACTATACGAACAGTGGCAATAAAACTCTTTTCTGATTCTGATTCTGATTCCAGTAATTTAAGATGCAGCCATAGTTGTGTGTCAGAATATAACACAAAACACAGAAGTAAAATGGCATTTAACTAGCAGTCTATTAAAGTAATAGTGCTACAATTAAAGTAAAGCATCTTTTACATTTTCACAACCCATACAAATCTGTACAGAATGTTTATATGCATAAATATGTTACACATTTACACACTATCACATGCCTGTTATATCGATGACTGTTCATATATTTCCCAAAATAATACTGAATAAAGCTTTAACATTTAACCAAAGGGTTCATTTCTTTTTAGTTGCTGCTGTAAATCAGAAGAGACTGTTGGTTGTCTGACTTCACACAAGACTGTCAGATAATTTGTCATTTGCTCAAATTATCCATTTCAGGCACACACTGTACACAGCTTTTGCATATTCAAACTCAAAGGGTGTAGAGGTGATCTCTTAGCGACCGTGTGCAGCGAGCAGAGAGAACATGTCTCTCCACCAATGCTTTGCCAGAAGCTCAGCCTGTACAAAGTGAAAGCTACTACCATGGGTCAAAATGTGTGTTGGGAAATAGAGGACTGGGCAAAGGGTGTATGACCCCTTTGGCAACGTTGAATGCCAGTGCACACTAACCATTCAGCGTGATTTACAACTGAGTCAGAGGGATGAATCTACTCCAATCTGTATATTACCATACTATATGGCATGCAAGTGTAGTATGAGATTACTATGTTCCACCATAGTAATATAAATAAAAAATAACAAGTAGATTAAGTGTCCCAGAACACACAAAAAAAAAGATCCTCAGAGACATCAGACTGTCAGGGCGGCTTAGCCTCTGCTGACCTCGATTCAAGCGTCTTTATGCATTCTTACAACAATGATGCCCAAACTCTGCATACACAAATAGAAACCACCGTCCTCCACAAAAGGGCAGCTAAATTAGAATGTCACACGTGATCCTCCAGGCTTGAATCTTTCATGCTGTTTCAGTGACTTTAGCTGCAATAAAGGAATAATTTGGATTTGTTTGGTCTATTTCTTTTTATACTCTCAGGTCATGTAATACAATGTAGGTTTCATCGGACAAAAGACTTCCAGTTTCCTTTTATGAGGGAAACATTCATACATCAGCAGCGCATATAAAGAGTTTAATTTAATATTCAGATCTATTGTTTATGAACATTGCTCTCCTTTTAATTCAGAGATTGATCTCTACAGTATATATATCAATGTACAGTAAATGACTCATAACAAGCTGAAGTTTTTAGAATAGTAGCTTGTTTTTAATGGGATAGCTCATATAGTGTGTGTACTGTATCATCGTTTCCAGGGGAGCTCCTTTCTGTCTCATTGCCATTTCTATCATCTATATCATTATCTATATCTACCTTATCTTCTCTAGGGTCACAGGGGTCACATGGAGTCTATCCCAGCCACTGAAGGGCGAAGTCACCAGTTCATCACAAGGAGCAACATGTAGAGAGAAATAATCACTCTCACATTCAAACCTATGGGCAATTTAGATTAACTAATTAACCTATAAGTGCATGTGTTTGGATGGTGGGAGGGAGTGCCCTAAGAGAACCCATGCAGACATGGGGAGAACATGTAAACTGTTCAGAAATGTCCCATTGTCACTGGGATCGAACCCAGGACCTTTTTGTTGTGAGACATGAGTGCTAACCACTACTTTCTACCATTAAGAATATGAATCATTACAACAGGAAAAGAGTGGAACAGTAGCACTATGAAAGATAATTTATGTGTTTGGTTCCAAAAATTCCACAGTTTTTGAGGAAGTTGTCTGGCTTCTTTCCTCTATTTTGACATATCTATATGCGACCTAAAAAGGGAAATGAATTTATCACAGTTGGGTGATCAGTATAAGTGGGAAAGTTTATTCTTCTGTTTTGTTTTACAGTGGCTGTCAAGTCAACTTTATGATATTTCACAATTCCCTACAATAGTGGTGGCAAGAATAGTACACACACAAACCATCCTCCTGTAGGAGTCAAACATTAATGAGGTTTATGCCGTTGGAAGTGATGGCTAGGGGTATATTCCTGAAAAGCCTCAATCCTTAAGCAGACAGATATGATGTCATGACCCGGGGATGCCTCAGGTCATGACCTTTCATTTGCATTTGACTTGAAGTCAATCAAATAGTTGCAAAGATATGAACAATACAGTGTTTAGTGTTTTTTGAACTTTGAAACTATCTGTTGTGGACAATCTAGAAATGGGAAATCATCCAAATTCAAATCAGTTCTTCCTCTCCATGATATTGATTGGTATAGAAAATATGGAATTTCTAAACCGAATATCTTTCAAGTTATTGCGTTAACAAAGGATATGGAGGTCAGACTAAAAACATAATATCCCCGGAATGGAGTTTTGGAGAAATATTCATTATATGTGTGATCCACTATGATGTGATTATAGAAAATAAACATTCATGGCCAAAAGAACATATTTAGCATTTTAAAGACTCCTTCATAGAGGAGCTCATGTCTTATTAATAGTTCATACCATGGTTATAGATGGTTGTTCGACATAATACATAAAATATGAAACCCTGCCACATATTTTACACAAACAGAGAGTATAAAAGAAAAAAAAATAGACTTTAAATATTCAGAACTATTCCTTTACTTTATTTTCTCAAAAAGTGCAAATTGTATCTGCTCAGTACCACCTCCTGGTGGGACCTGGTACCTGTCTGACACCTGGCATCCACTTCCTGGGTCAAGCAGCACTCTCAGCATGGCTGCAGGTAGCAAAGAGGGAGGAGGAGAGAGTCTTTTAGCTAACACAGACACTCCTGAAAACATCAGTGTATGTCCAAAAGTAAAGAGCAGAGAGGGAAAAGGAAAAGACAGACGAGGACATCAGGAGGGATAATGGGCTCGAAGCGCTGTCCTGCTTCCTTTAAGTTTCTTTTCACACAAAGAACAGTCATTGTCATTCCACCAGGTTCTTCCTTACAATATAAATGCAAATCTGTATAAACAAACTCTATAGGAATGAGAACCAAATGAATATGAATAAAGAGGTGTGATAAGAAGAAAGAACCAACAGAACTAGCAGACTGGTTTCCTCTTAGAGCCCAATAGCAGTAGAAAATTAGAAGAAACAGAAATATAATGTTTGGACTGATAAGAAGAATGGTGCTGTTTTTAACCAACTATGTGTTGCATATATGAAGGGACCAAAATTATATATATATAAAAAGAAAATCTGACTTTTATATGATGTGACATAACTGTTTTTAACATGCATCAAAGGGACCAGAAATAATTTTGATGAAACTTTCTTACACAGTATGACTTTGACTGCATGGCTGCTGTGATTTAAAGACAACATTCAAGAGATGACACACACAGTTAAAGAATGAGAGGTCAAAGGTTATTTTCAACCATCATTAGCAGGTGTCTCCTGTGTCTTAAATAACTTAAAACATTATCCTCTAGAAGTGTTTCACACACACATAATGTAATCTGAGCTGCAAACACTGTTTTGCACACATACCAAATGCATATACAGACCACAATAGCTTTACTGGTGACCTTTTCACTTACAGTTGAGTTGAAGCGCAGGTGACAGATGTTACAGGAGATGATGGGTTTTTTCTTGTGTGGAGAAACCCCAAAGGTGTGGTTGATTACTGCCTTCTGAACCGGGTCCATCTGCAAAGTAAGATAAACATAAAAGTCATGTGTATAATTATCTTAATCCAGTTACATTAAAACTATTACAAATGACAGAATGTAACAGTAATTAATAACCAGTATAAATGTTAATAAACACAGATTTTCTACATCTGATACATGTACATAAATAAAATGGTCAATGAATTAAAAAAGAAAAAACACTAAAAATATATTTCTCTTTTCCTACACAGTAAATTTTGCAGTGTTAAATCAACACTTAGAGAGTTTATTTAACTTCTTCTAGAGTGTATTTGGTCCCATTGTCTCCAAATTAACACTGCAAAATCTTCAGTGTATTAATATTGTGAACAAGAGCTTTACCCCTTGGGGAAAATATGTGATTTGTTGCTATGTAAATACAAACTGACTTGACTTCTTTGTAAATGATTGTTTTATAGATGTTTTAATGTTAACATCTTGTGTCTCTGGTCTAGACTAGCATGTTTAAGGTCAAAACATTTATTTATGACTATCTTAAAAACATTTAAATAAATGATTACATAGCATGTTGGTGAATATGAATTTCTGCAATTAGTGTTAAAATGGTTTAACATGCTAAATAATTACACACTGACTCCAGAGTGTATAGAAAGAATGCAGGCATGGTATATTTATCTGAAGAAAAATAGAAGAGAATTCAGTCCTGAATTTACACTTTTTAAATAAACCTATTTAATAGTGATTTTTAATCCCACTAAAGCAGCTGTGTTATTGGACTCCTAATCTTAGCTTTAGATGTCAGACAGGAATCTCCTGCCAGCCTCCCACATGACAGATACATTTAGCATGTTTGTCTAATTGTCTAGTCAAGAGTTAACACCACATGTAGATGATGGAGCACTGTTAAATCATTTAAAACCACACCGCACATGTGTTTATGTGAATCTGATCCATGCAACTTAATATGGGTGCTATGGGGGCAGAGAGGATAGATATTCATTATTTTATTTAGTTTCAATTAAGCATTCTCACTGAATATTTTACTTAATTTCACGTGGAATTGTCAAAACGACATTTCTTCTATAATATGAAAAATTCCAACAATTTCACACAGTATGATTTTTTTTTAATGCATTGCCATAGCATAGCACAGAACAAATAAGAATACTGTAATTGCATTTGTACGACTGCACTTTACTGCACTACTATGGACACTTTAATGACATTACACCTTACTGTTTATCTGTTTTACTTATATGTCATTGCTGCTGTTGTCACGAAGCATTTTCCAAATAGTGGGATCAATAAAGGACTTCTATTCTATTCTATTCTATTCTATTCTATTCTATTCTATTCTATTCTATTCTATTCTATTCTATTCTATTCTGTAGCTGAAACAGCAGCTGCAAAGCTTTAATTGGCAGCAAATTATGTAGCATAGTTCCTACTAGAATGACACTATGAGCAGACTTTATTAAGAGTGGAAGAGTTTTTGTGACACTGAAAATACAGTAACAATTCACTTATACAAGGATTTTGCAAGAAAATATACGATAAAGTTGTTGGCATATTATTGATTTTGCTTTTTCTTGGATTGCAGTTTCCATACAATTCCATACACACAGGTTTCTTCATTTGGTGAGGTGGAGCAAACCATACATTAACAAAACCCTTCAACATAGTATTAGAGATGCAATTAAAATGCTTTCATATTCATTATATTCCTCACAGGAGAATAAATCATAACTATATAAGAAAAGGAAACAAATACCCTGAGAAATCACTGTAATCTTCAAAATATATAAATAAAACACATAAAAAAGTAGGTAAAAATTCTGTAATGCAAATGATTGCTTATTTCCAAATGCACATTAATGATGGAAACTGTTTTCATGCACTCAATGAGCAAAAGAAAAGCTGAAAAATACGCTGACATTCATAGGTTGTGGAAGCCATTAAAGTAGAAAAAAAATGTAAAAATACAGTGTACAGGCTAAATACAAGCTAACTTGCTCATTAGCACGATGCATTTACAGCGTAAATACAACTGATGACCCAATTTAGTTTCAGTTCCTTTATTACTCAATGTAGCGTTATAATGATATAAACACATATTATTATTAGAACCAATGTTTCTTATCTTTTCATTAAACAAACGGGCACTGGTCGAGTAATAAGAATTTCCACAAAATCATTTACATGGAAAAAGTTGAAGCCTAATAATATTTGTAGTGTGTTCAAATGAAGGGAATGTGAGCCAGGGTCTCACCGTGCTGAAGTTGGGGAAGAGGCTGAGCGGTGAGGAGCCATTGACCCTGAGCGGCAGGAAATGCTCCAGTTGGGCATGAGTCTGCGGCTGGAGGGGTCGACCCGGTAGAGGCAGGGAACCCAGGAGGGGGTGGACCTGGTTCTGGGACAGGGCACCTACAGCAACACAAACACATTTCACATTCAGATGCTCATTTTCAGACTTAAAACATCATTTGTGGATTTGCAAAAGATGGAAAAAGGCTCAAATGAAACCAAAGCTACTTATGCAGTCACAAGGATAAAGATGGATTTCAGTGTATATGCTATGAGATCAAGAATGATCATCTTAGTGGAGCTTTATTGACTTCATCAGTACCACGGGATGAATAATGAGATTCTTTGTGTGGCCTTTTCTTACGTTTCAAGTCAATAGGCCAACTTGAAAAATGTTGCTGGCCTTTAAACAAAATGCTGATGTGTGTGTATTGTGTTCAAGTTCTAAAAACATGTCAATCAACCTAAAGGGAAAAGTTAATTGTATTGAGGCATTAGGCTGAAGGTGACTGTGAACACATGACTTTTGCACACTCATTCAAGCGCATTACTTGTTAATGGTGACTGCTTTACTTTAAAATTTCCTTCTACATGACCTCGTTTCTCATCACATTAGGTTTTAGTTGCCCAGGATGCTTTTGGACTGCTCATGCTTTAAACAGCGCTGTAAAAATGACCTTTGTGTAGACCCGGAATAAACATCGACGAACTCGCATTTAAATGCACAATATTTCACATACGACCTCAAGATGTAATTACATTATTTTAATGATGTCTGAAGGCTGAAGTACTGCGGTTATAACAGTTAAAAGGTTTTTCTAAAAAGTTACCATGATTATACATCAGTGAACAGTGGGTTTAAATTCAGTTTATATGGAGGAAGTGTAAAAACTGAGGCTGCGGTGAATTAATACTGAATATTGGTGAATAAAATAAAATGGGCAGCAAGTTCATTTAAGCCACCCAGGTAGTTTTTAATATTAAAATGAACTAAATGCATTTAATAATTCATAGATTATATTTCAGGAGAAAAAAAAAAGTACCATCAAGTAGGTTTTAATGTGTGAAATTAAAGGGTAAAAAAAATCTGAACTACCGTATTTTATTTTCCTTATTAAATTGAATGTTTTCAATGTTTTGGAAATTACAATTTTGTACAGAATATTGTTATTGTGCAATATTCATATACTTTAAAAAGATTGTAGCTATAAAGTTGGTGGATTTTTGTATTACTTACAAAACTAATGTGATTTAATGGAACTCCAACAACATTTTGCCTGAAGTTTTAATGAACAGAAATCTACACAAAGTTGGTAATGTCCAAATTATTCATTCATTTTCAAACATTTTCTGAACCAACTTAATGCTCACTAGTCATGGGGGTTACTGGAGACTATCCCAGCCACTTATGGGTGAAGGCGGGGTACACCCTGAACATGTCTCGTCGTCTGAACCCGCTGTATCCTCACTAGGGTTATGGGGGTCTGAGGGGGTCTGTGGGGGTCTGTGGGGGTCTGTGGGGGTCTGTGGGGGTCTGTGGGGGCCTAATCCAGCTACAATGGGTGAAGGTGGGGTACACCCTGTATGAGTCTCCAGTTCATCTCAGGGCTGAACATATATAGACAAACAATCACTCTCACAATCACACCAATGGGCAATTTAGATTAACCAATTATTAACCCAAAAGTGCACGTGTTTGGATGGTGGGAGGAAACTGGAGTACCTGGAGAAAACCCACGCAGACACAGGGAGAATATGCAAACTCCACACAATTATTTTTTTCAGAAATCCAGAAAACTGGATAAACTTTGTATGTATACATTTTAAAAATTTACCAAATGTGTTAGTCATATAGTCATAGATTTATTTACATATAACACCACAATAGAATAATAGTACATCCTATTAACAAAGGCAGAAAATATACAAATTGGTTATTTCTAAAGTTGCAATGTCAATGAGATTTAGGTTCATTTTATTTATTGTTGAAAAATAAAATGTACAAACAAACAAAAAGCCCATTATAGGTCATGAAAGGTCTCATACCAACCTGTATACAACAATATAAAATGTTTTCTGGTTGATTTTTCCATGTGTATGTCTGAACGAGACTTGGTATGAATAAAAAGAAAAAAAAATTGTGGTTGGTGAAGGCGGAGGGGGTTTGGACTTGGAAGTGGAAGAGGGATGGAAAATGTCAAAGATGAGCTCGATGAAAGGAAGCACTGGATGGTTGGGTGAGGCTGTTGAACACAAATCTGAATGAAGATGACTGATGAAGCCAAAGGAACGAGCAAACCACATAAAGACTGAGGAAAGATGACTCACTATCTGCAGATCCCATGCAAGTTTTTTATATATATATATATATATATATATATATATATATATATATATATATATATATATATATTGTATATATCCTAAGTAATTTACTGGTTATCATAGACTGGCAGGTCATAGACAATGAGTTGTTTCCTAGATGTTTCCTGCAGTAGATTTAGATGTAACACAACAGAATGTCTTTTTATGACATGTGACAGAAGTTAATTTTAACATAACTTGCAGTCATAATATGGTCACAAAATCTAAAACCAGGACAAATTAAAATTTCATGGAACCAACGATGGGTAAAAAAAACAAAAATAGTTGAAACGACCAGTGACAGATTCAAACAGTCGACAAAACTAAAAAAAACAAAACAAAACTTTCTATAGATTCAAAGTAGAGCTGCATAATGTATTGTTTGAGCATTGACATCGCAATGTGTGTCTGCGTACACGCAAAAGTCACATCGTAGGTCCTGCAATTATTTTTATTTTACTTTTTGTAATTTTTTATTTATTTGTATGTATTTTAAAAATGTATTTACCTCATTTCATTTTAAAAATGTTATTTATTGTTATTTATTTAGGGCGGCACGGTGGTGTAGTGGTTAGCACTCGTGCCTCACAGCAAGAAGGACCCGGTTTCCTCCCACCATCCAAACACATGCACTGATAGGTTAATTGGTTAATCTAAAATTGGCCATAGGTGTGAATGTGAGAGTGATTGTTTGTCTATATATGTTCAGCCCTGCGATGAACTGGCGTCTCATACAGGGTGTACCCCACCTTCGCCCATTGTAGCTGGATTAGGCCCCCAGTGACCCTAGTGAGGATAAAGCGGGTTCAGATAATGAATGAATGAATGTTATTTATTTATTTATGAAATATGTTTGTCTTTATTAGTTGAGTAATTTATTTGAAAATAAATTATTGATTTATTTTTAATTATTAATTTTATTTAATTATTTTGGCTACAAGCAGCGTGACACTGTATGTTCTGTGTCGACTGCTAATCTGTTTGACTGTTAGCGTTGGCACCACACAGCTGTTATATACTCCTGAGGGTTTTTTCATATTGTAATATACTGTATATCGCAGGGTTAAAAAAAGAATTGCAATGTCAGTCTTTTCAAATATCGTGCAGCCCTAATTCAAAGCCTTGAATAATTACTGGCACGTATATTTATTCATTGTATAAACAAACTGCTCTGATGCAGACAAGAGCAAACAATACAGACGAAGGAGGAAACAGTACACAACTGCTGAGGTAAATATCTTATCTATCAGCAATGAGGATAATATAAAAATGCAGTGTAGGAGAAAAAAAAACATTTGCATGTTAGCAGGTGTTTCCTTATGGCTTTTTACTGTTTTTATAATTTATACACAAAGCACCTAATCTGACTACTTCCACAACCTGTGATTCATTTTGTTTTTTTCCACCCAAACACGGACTCAGGTGGATTTTTAAGCTATGCATTTTTAAGAAAATGAAAGATTGTTGGAATTTAGATGATTAAAATATCTGCTGTTCAATCATAAACAAGCTCAATTCATTTCATTTTACTTTAGAACAGTGCTTCTCAAATCCGGTCCTCGTGGCCCAGTGTCCTGCATGTTTTACATATCTCCCTTTTCTTTTGTTATTTTTTAATAAAAACTAATTAAAAATGTAAAATTAAATCATTACAAAAGAAGAATAATTTTTTTTTAAAATGAAAACAAAAAAAGTAAAATAGGAAAAAGTCAAAAAGGGAAATGTAAAATAATTTTAATGAAAAAAATACATAAATTAAATAAAAAAAAAATTTAAAAGAAAAAAAATCTCCCTCTTTTTTTTAAATAAAAAATTGCAAAATTAAAAACATTGAAATGAATAACAATTAAAAATGAAACATGTTTAAGAAGTTTTACATGTATAAAATAATAATAAAATTTATTTAAAAAATAAATAAAAAAACTAAATGAAAAACAAAACAAAAAAAAATACCTCCCTCTTCCATCACACCTGGAAGTCATTACATCATGATTAGGCTTCACGAGGACCGGATTTGAGAACTACTGGTATAGAGGGACAATGTACATTAATGAACATTTCTGTAAATATACCCAATTGTAGCCAAAAGGCTTATTTGTATTGGCAGTCCCCTGTACCTAATGAAGTTACTATGATCATTAAATGTATGTTGTGAAATTTGTAAGTTCTACTCATGTTGCATTTATTCAGTAATTTACCATAATCCATGTATCATTTGTTCATTCGTTTTTCAAAATAAAACCAAAAATAAGACAACAAAAACTACTCATTTCTTCATTATTTGTTTCCAAAACCAAAATGAAAAAAAACGATAACAATCCGTTTTTTCATTTTTGTGTTTAAATGAATAATGGAAAAACGGATAACAGCCATTTCCCGTTTTAGCAAATTTTGACCTGAAGCAAGTTGAATAAACCACAAATGAATCTTAACAACCGAAAGAAACATGTCCACCGGACTTCAAGATCATTACGGTATGATTAAACAGCTGTTTGGCGATGGAAAACCATATGCTGAGATTTCTAACACGCTCCGGCACTTATGTATTCAGAGATCCTTGGAAATGTTGGTGAGAATTCTGTGCTCAACACCAACTCAGGTGTAAAACACATGTATCAGATGCAGAACTGGATATATATCCAGTCATCCTGAATATCCTGTCATCAATACATAAGGTAAGTACAAACTGTACACATATGAAAGATATACATATACACTTGTCATATAAATATTTTTGTGTTATTATAAAAAGAACATACCTGGAATATAACACTTATGTTCTCCATGGTCATATCTTCAGGTCTTAGGGTGACCTTAGTTTCCCGAAATAGGACATAGGTGTCTTTGTCACAGTAATTTCTGGTTTACTCAACTGGCTTCAGGTCCAAATTCGATAAAACAGGAAACGGCCATTATCCGTTTTTTTCATTATTCATTTAAATACAAAAACGAAAAATTAAAAACGGATCGTTATAATTTTTTTTCATTTTGATTTTGGAAACAAATAATGAAGAAATTAGGTTTTTTTTTCTTCGTTGTCTTATTTTTGGTTTTAATTTGAAAAACGAATGAACGAATGATACACGGATTTACAAGTTTTTTTTTTCCTCGTCTTATTTTTGGTTTTATTTTGAAAAACAAATGAATGAATGATACACGGCTTGATAAGTTTTATTTTTTCATTGTCTTATTTTTCGTTTTATTTTGAAAAACAAATGAATGAATGATACACGGATTAACAAGTTGTTTTTTTTTGTTGTCTTATTTTTGGTTTTATTTTGAAAAACAAATGAACGGATGATACACTGATTTACCCCCCCCCCAGCAAACCATTCCACTATTCAGTGCAATGTGATTAAAAGTGATGATTAGTGTTTATTTAAACTGGCATCTACATTACATATCACAGATCACAGTGCAGCAGCAGACACAAAAACAGTGTTTACTTATTTCACTTTGGTTTTTGATGAATTCCAATTTCATCTGAATGCTCTACCAGAACTGTTCACACACCCTTGATGTCAATAAAGACTATTAAATTGTGTTACACAGAACTGAGAGCAAATGAAAGAGTAGCGAGAAATTAGAGATGGAGAGAGAGGCACTGGTACATGACCTTTTTTTTTTTTTTTTTTTTTTTTTTGGGTCCCTCCCGTTAGACCCATGTGCTTAATCTGCCTGTCAGTATAAATTTTGAGGACACCGATTCCCTCTCCTACACAAATCTGAAATTGATCTCATTAATCTCCTATACGCATGCGTTCAGAAAACACAGCAGGGCAAGACGTTTAATTAACTGCATTTTGCCCTGAACAAACTAGAAACTGTCATCATCTATGTGAAGTTGTAGGACATCAGGCGACAAGAGGAACATGCTTTTGACAGGAATGTCCCTTTAAAGCTTGCACCCAGAAGGAATCACAAAAGCTTCATTCCACTAGATTTGACACGAGGGACTAGAGCAATGGTTACACTTGTTAAAGAGCAGGCTTTGATTAGTTTTTTTTTTATAAATAGTAATGCATAATTTAAGAACTTTACATGCAAAAATTGCCCTGAATAAAAAGGTTAAGACAGATGTGCAAGTTTACAACGAGAGGGAGCTACTGTCATGTCCCTTTTGATTTCCTCCAATTTTATTGCAGCTATAAATGTAATTCCACACACATTAAAATGAGCCAGCTCCAGCTCACTAATCTCTATTCACTTTCTTTTCCTGCGCAGGAAGATAGTTTCTTCACGGAGGCTGTGAGTGTGGGTCACAGCAGCTAACCTTCCTGAATTGAGGAGGGATAAAAGATTATGAGCTGGAGAAATTACAGCACCTTGAAAAAAAAAAAAAAAAAAAAATGGAGGAAAAGCTTAATCTCTATTATTTCCAAGATTAGTCTCTGGGTGACTCAACATCATAGCAATCACGGGGGGAGAGAAATGGCATCTTTTCATGAAGGGTGGAAAAAAAAGGAGGGGGGGGGTGGGGGGTGGTGAGAAGCTTTCATAGCGGCAAAATCAGAGCAGAAGCATCAGAGGAAAAGGCTGCTTTGGCTCTTTTCATGGTAAAAGAATTTTCCGGGATCATCTGTCTGAGCCGGGCTCTCTGCCTTCACTCTGAACCAACATGGCGGTTCAAAGGAAAGCTCAGATTTTTGACACCTAAAAACATGGCCCGATGAGCGTCATCTGCACGACGTTAATGACATTAACAAACAGATGGGCTCTGTCTGAATGGCACAGCATTTAATGTGAAAAACACTGAAATACAGCATGTTGCAATATTAGAACTATCAAAATACAATATGTTAAATTAATGGCGCATCTCCGGGGACCAATTTAAGCCTGGAAGCCAAGTCACATAGACTGATAAAGAGCAGAGCTGGTGTCATGGAAGCAGAATCTATAGCAAAGATGTAATGAGAGTGAAAGTGGAGAACGCTGCTTAATACGCTCATGTGGGAATAGCTTTGACATGACACTTTATAGGTGATTTATTAAGGTTTTGATACTGAATCCAAATATTTAGCCTTTTTTTATATTCTTTAAGGCAGAGTAAAATCTGTATTCCTTTTATATGTCATCAGAAAATACCAGGCTTAAAATTATATATAATTTGAAACCAATACCATCACATTTCAATTCTCTTTTGCACGTAACTGTGATTCTGTTTGGTTAAATTACTATAAAGACAATTGTCCTCTTTAGGTCTACCAAACTTTATATATTTAGCCGCTTTTGATGCTTACCATAAAACAATCAAGTGAATGTCATACAATTTATGAAATATTCTGTAGATCTATCTTTAACTAACAGTAATCTTTCTATTTGCAGAACACTGCTCAGTCATAGTGAACGGTTTAATCAAATAGGCAGGATTAAGCACTGAAGAATGTGGAACCGAAATGCTAAAAAGTGCCGCCTCTTCTGACAGTGTTTTGCTGTTAAGCCCGCGCAACACACTGTCAAATAATGAAAATTGAATGGTATGTTTTCCACTCCATAATAGCATGAAGCACAAGGCTTTTCTGAGTCATAAAATAGAAGTGGATGGTGCACTGTGCTTTTGCAGTAATGGTGATGCCATTCACTGCTTACACAACAGACAGAGAACTAGACGTTTATGATGAGCTCTGGTGGATGAATTAGCATCCATTAAAACTGCAATTGACAGCTCCGTTAAGCTATCGCCACTGGAAACAAAAAGGTGGAGAGTGAAGGCCTAATTTCCATGACGGCTTAAAATGTTGCCCATCTTGCACTGTGTGGTCTTTAAGTAAATCATCTTTATTGTGACAAAATACATTTAGGCCACAACTGGCAGCTAAGAGCCAAATTCTCCCGTTGGCTGTCAATGTCTATTTAAACTCATACCAAAAAAAAAGAGAAAAAAAAAAAACAAACTCATACAGCCGCAGCTGGAAGTGCTCGTAGCTTCCTGAGAATTTCTACCTGTAGGGTACCAGCCAGCCCAGATCAGGCTCCCTGCAGTAATCTGTCCTACTTTTAACTGGAGCACTGTGGGCCCATTTTCACCCCAGGGTCTATAAACTTCTATTGAATTTGTTCAAGGTGAAATCCAGGACTAGTGTCCTCTGGCCACAGTAACAACACAGAGTACTGTGGTTTCTGTGTACAAGACATAAGCTGCAGAATATTTTTTTTTAAGTGTGCAGTATGCAGTTTCTGCCACTAGAGGTCTCCCAATCATGACATTAATAAAATACCATTAGATCATTGAAGTTGCCGTTTTTACCGTAATAATCGTAATACAGCAATAATCATGTTTACAGATGACTTTTATTCACATAACATTTATTATTCGATTAATCATGATGAAATATCCCTTTTTAATGTATATTAATCCTGTTTCATTTTGCATGACAAAACAGACTCAAGAAAGGAGGGAATAGATATATTAATGTGTTTGCTGTCAGATGGGCGATGTCTTAGCCTTAGCGCTAACAGAATCTGTGATTAACCTGTGTTCTGCTTTAATGTGGTATTTTAAGCTCAAAGTGCTTCAGTGAAAAAAGAATTTCATTGCAAAACACCCACAACACAACCATCTTTAGTCAAATGTTGTATCCCTGGCTTTTTTATGTACTTAAATTTTAGAAAATAAATAAAAATACAACAAGAAACACAAAACATGTGGGTAAAAAAATATACAAAACATGCTATAATCCACTACAATTGAAAAAAAAATATAAACTAATCAAAAAAATGAAAAAGCCAATAAATATTTCAAAACTCTTCTAAAATACAGAAAAAACAACAAAAAATGTGATAAAATATCCAAAACATGTAAAACAAAGCAGTCAGAGACAGCAGACCTCCGCCAAGATCACATGACGTGATCGAGCCATAGGTGTTGACCCATCTGATGTCCGAAAGTGAGAGGATGTAAATGCAAAAAAAAATTATCTATCTTGTCTGAATCCTGAGATATTACCACTTATATGTTTTAGCTGTTGACCCTTAGTGTGACCTTGACCTTTGACCTTCATTGCTGAAAATCTAATGTGTTCTTCCTTGACCCATTATCTATCATTCCTGAAAGTTTAATCAAAATCTGTTCAGAACATTTTGCGTAATCCTACTGACAGACAGACAAACAGACAAAAAACAAACAAACGGAGCTAAAATATGCATATGAAATTAAGATGTTTATTCAACACCTTCAACAAAACACCTTGAAACAAAACAACTGTAACCAACTGTTCAATAAAATTTTTAATCAGATTAACTCATATTAATCCATGATTAATGTGTTAATTTTGACATCCCTAATTATATTGTCAGGAAAAATCTGCAACTAATATTTAATGTTAGCATAAAGAGCGGTAACTTTGATCACATGTACCTCTATGAATTTGAATATTGAAAATATGTTGTATAATTTATTTAACACTATATATAATGTTTGTTTCATGTTTTCATGCTTTTGATGCATTAGCTCCAAGTAGAAATACACAAAAATATGTGTTGGAACACATTCTCTACCAATGTTTAATGAAAGAAAAAAAAAATCTAATGTCTTTGATGGATTGGACCCAACTCTTCCACCAAGTTTTGTAAAAGTCACTGCTTTAGTTTTTTTTCTTTTCTTTCTTTTTTTTTTCCCCCATAATCTTTATGGACAGGCAGACATAACATGCAATCAGGATTTACAGTGATCTCACAGCCAGATGGCACAAAACAGCAGCTCTGTCATGCAAATGTGAAGAATATCTGAATCAAATATAATTAAAATACACTAAAACAATTTACCAGAATTTTGATTGCAGGCTACTGGCTGGTTTTTATTGATATTGTTCCAAGATACTTCCACAACACATCCCACTAGTAACAATACGATACAGTAACATTATGATATAAACTAGGAGTGCGTTATTTGCACTAATGCAATTGATTCTTGGAATTGTCACTATGACATAAGTTTGTTGATGTAGACTATGTTTTCTGCTAGGTAGGTAAACACTGATAATCTATTCAGATTCACTACACTATGCCCATAAAAGCCAAACAAACACTAAAAGATTAAGCTGATCTGCAAGGAAATGAGCACAAATACACAATTCTGCTGAGCTGTTTTTCTTTCTTTTTCAGAGCTGCTGCCCTTCTATAACATGCTGCATGTTGGTATAAAGCACACTTAAAATAAACTGCCACCATCTGCTTGAATTGAGATAAGCATGAGGCCAATCAGACCTGGTGAACGGCAGCCAGCAGATGTGCAGTGCACACTTATTGATATTTAAACTCTGTCTGCAAATTTATCTGCCCCATGAACTTAGTAATTAGCAGCTTTCTGTCTCGATGCTCTTCTCTGAGCTGTTGTGATGCTTCCTTGGTGCCTCGTGAAATGAGTTTAAAGATTATACATTAGCACCTTAAGAGTTGAAAATGACAAAATCATTGCTTGTGTTTTCCATCTTTTCTTTTATTATTTAGACAGCATCTATTATTATTATTATTATTATTATTATTATTATTATTATTATTATTATTATTATTATTATTATTATTATTATTATTATTATTATTATTAATATATTGATTATTGCTGCATTTTGCACATGTTCGAAATAAAGCATTCAAATCAAATCAAATCAAATCTATTGCTCTATTAATCTGGGGACATTCGTTAATATTTTTGCATTTAAATAAATGAAGCAAGTTATGTAAAGAGAAAAAGAATACTAACTCTACTAATACCACTTTCATGGATCCACTGAGAAGCCAAAGAAAATGAAAATGTGAAAGATCACACATCCATTTAAAACTCAAAAATCATCTCCCTACTGTATTACATGATTTTAATGGAGAGGAGTTGAATTTGTGATTGTCATTTATGGGCTGTATCACATCTTCCGGCAGCAGCCTATTTCAGCAGGTTTTACATTTTCTGTTTGACTTTCAAAACACATCACTGGATTTGGGAGACCAGTATTTTCATTCATGTCAGCATTTCAGCAAATACCAAAACATGAATGCATTTTGCTGACAGAATGGGTCATGTCGTGAGTGTATGTGTGTGTGTGTGTGTGTGTGTGTATATGTATGTATGTATCAAAACTAAGCATAAACTATTGTAGCTTAAAAATAGAGACACTTCACAAGTTTTCTCATTTGTTTCTTAAGCAATTCTCAATAAAACAGTTGAAAATGTACTTCAGACAGCGGGACGTATAAATACAGCAATGCGAACTTTGTGAATTGGAAAACTTTTTAATAGACCTTAACTTTCCACTCTCAAGAAGCACCCTCTGTAACTACTACACCTTGTCTCACAGTTTGTGTAGACAGCTGGGATCAGACAGAGGCAAAGCCACAGGCTAACATCTCATAACTGAAGGACATGGGAGGTGTATCACTGCTATCGTCCTTAAGAGTCCTTTACTCAGTGGTGGTGACACAAAAAAAAAAAAAGGCTCAGAAGAACAAATTTGCCACAGAGCACTAGATCCCATTTGGACTGACTGTTCAGTGTTTGTGAACTTTGTATCCTTCATATCACTTTACACATTTGTCACTAGGGAACACGAGGCTTTAACCGGTAAGTGCAAATGAAAACCAAACACATATGAAACCTACAATAGTGTCTAAAAATGTGCGATATTAGGTGTTAAAACTATCAGTGACTATCAGCAATCGGTAAAAACTAAGTCTAAAGCAGCCTTGCAGTGAATAAATTATTAAAAAATTATGTGACATAAAAATGGAAGTACAAAAAAATATCAGGACACAAAGTCTAGAATAAAAAGCAAAAGAAAAGCTTTGTTTTTGTCCTTGATTTACACTTTAGTTGCTGTACCTCTTTGTTCCAATGAAAAGGATCATGAAAGGAAAGGACTCCTTCCAGTATAATAAATAATGTTCTGTCAATCATATTTGAGGTCATGCATGCTTTCATTCTACTGTTTGTGGCCACCATAGACCAAAGCTTTCTTCATAATATCTTAAAAAGAAAAAAAAAAAATCATACTGAACTTACTAACACTAAATAACATCTAAAGTAAAGCAATACTAAACCTAAAATGAAAAAGATAACTTTTGTAATAATGAAATAATAATAATAAAATCCAGCCTTTGACTCTGTATGAAAAAGAAAAAGTATATTGAGAGGCATTACAGTAGAATTAGACAAAAACAATTACACATTTCTTTCATGTCCTTGATCCAGTTTGGACAATAGCATTATACAGTCTGATGGCTGTTGACAGGAAAGATCCATTTGTACGACTGAACTACGAGACTGAGCTATCCATCATTTTTTACTTAATGGTGTAAATCTATCATGCACAGCAATGACTGACCACTCAAGTGATGGACAGAGTGTCAGCAGAGAGCGAGGAGGTGGGCACATGAGAGGGGTTAGCCTGCCAACCAGGGTGATGGACGAAGCAGGCCTGAGGTTCCTGGGTCAAACCTGCTCATAAACAAGCGCCATCAATTTAGCTTTTCCTCATTCCTCACCAGTGCCCTCAACAGTTAGAAATCAGATCGCTTATAGTAGAGGTTCTAAAAAGCAACATGATTTGGATTTATGCACTGAAGTAGTAAATCAATGAATGAGAGTCTGCAACGTACATAAAAATTAGATGATACTAGCTTTCTAAAACTCAAGATACACAATAAAGTAGTAAAATTGTATTCATACATTGCTCTCTTGTATTAAATTTTGTGTTGCTTTGTGACGTTATCAATCAATCAATCAAATTTTATTTATATAGCACCTTATAACACCAAAAGCTGCACAAGGTGCTTTCTACAATGAGATAAATATAATAAAAAAAAAACAAGTAATAGTTATAAAAACAAATAACAATTATAAAACAAAGATAATAACAAAGATAAAAAAAGTTATAAAACCATAGCAACAACATTAAAAAAAAAAAAGACATGAACAGTCGACTACATGTCAAACGCTTGCCTAAATAAATATGTTTTTAACTGAGATTTAATCACCGCTAGCTCAGTTATGATTATACTATTGATGTCTCTCATAGTTTCAGAGGCTGCTGGTTCTGGGTTTGATTTGGGTGTGCTTTTCTGTGCACAGGTGTTGAGATGATTTTTCACAACTGTATAATATAAGATGTAGATTCTGTAGTTACTTTCATTTTATTGCTATGTTGGAAAACAATAACACTGGACCCAAAATTCACTTACAACATTATGAACATGGTAAATTATATTTTAGGGTTTCTAATAAGACCATGGTGGATTAAAATAGAATACAATTTAATTTTAAATGTTTATTTCAGGAAGTAAAAGGAAATGCTGCTTTGTGACCAAACCCTATTTATATTTATTCCACCTCAAATTATGATGTACAATCTGAAAAACAATTTGGGCTTTGTTTTTTTTCCCTATGTTTACAGTTTGAGCCTTACATAGATGCTGCTCTGGGAAAATACAGTTGTTTATATTATAGTCTGCTGTCGTCTGATCACTTAAAATCCATAATAAGAGGGAGTTCAGAAGATTATTTTTTTCAATTAACTAATGGGAAAGTAAATGTGTATTATTGTACAAAATGAGAATGTGACCATTCACACCCCTACTCATATAATAATGGATTGGATTTATATAGCGCTTTTTTGGCCACTCAAAGCGCTTCACATAAATGACCCATTATTCATTCGCTCTCACATGCCCCCTCTGGTGGTGGTAAACTACATATGTAGCCACAGCTGTCCTGGGGCAGACTGAGCACCACCACCAAACATTCATACACCAGTGTGAGTGGCACTGGAGGCAGAGAGAGTGAAGTGTCTTGCCCAAGGACACAACGGACCAACTCGGACAGAGATTTGAACCACCAACCCTTCAGTTACTGGGTGACCAGCTCTAGCATCTGAGCCATGGCCGTATGCCTTAGAAAACACATTTTACTGAAAAGGAAGGAAGAAATGTCCTTTTCTGATATAAAACAACAAATAATACTATTAACAAATATTGTAATAATGCAGTAAATCATCACCAAACATCACCAACTCAGTCTGGTTAGAGGGTGCACGTAAGGTACACATTTAAACCACTCAAATAACTTGGCATGCAGTTATATTTGGAAGAAAATTTGGAAAGTTTAGGCTTCATTATGATGCAGAATGTGGGTCTCTCAAGGCTTCAACATGAACCTGCAGAATCCTAATACATCCTAATATGTAGACCTGCAAACCTGCCTGTTTGACGAATATAGTGACTCAATAATCAATTAACTGAACAAATCAACATCTGCACAGTTAACCCAAACAAACATGATGAAAGTACAGGTAAAAATCCATTCATTTCATTATGATGAATGTGATTTTATTTACTGATCAGTTATAAACAGAGACAGCTGTGGCTGGCATTGGGTAATTAAACGACTAACTACACACGAAGACAGGATGAGTAGACAATGGTCAATGCAATTAAACACAAAGTCATTATTGATTGTAGTAAAGGTTACAATTTGCATTAGGGTTTGGTTAGAAATATTTCACTGATCGTGGTCACAGTTATATTAGTGTCTTTGTCATGAAGTTTATCCTATATTTGAATATATTCATGATAGATTTCTTCAAATCTCTGTTCCAACACCTGTGACATTTAAACAAAAATGCTAATTTAACAGTAGCCAAACTTGTCAAACTAAATTTTCCTAAGTAGCTGGATCAGAAAATCTTGATGTTTTCCATGTAGCAGTGTTTCTTTTGTTGTTCCCACTGTGATCTGATTTGCTCCTTAAGTTTCCTCTAGTGTGCACACAACAGTCTGTCTGTTAGCAAGATAACTCTAAAAGTCATGGATGGATTTGGCTGAAATTTTTCGGAAAAGTTGATACTGGCACAAGGAACAAATTATTATATTTTGGTGGTGATCAGTGGAGGTTTTGGTGGGGGTTCATTCAGTTGCAGACATGGGGGGACTCGAATCGTTGACTTGACTCGAGTCTGACTTGAGTTACTAGATTTGTGACTTGTGACTTACAACACTAAGAAAAAACTTGACTTGACTTTGACTTGCCTTCCCTGACCTGCAACTTGACTTAACTTTTGTCATGTGACTTGCCAAGTCACATGACAAACCTGAATCCATATATGATTTGTTAATTTGTTTTTCAAAATAAATAAGCCAATGAAAAAACAACTTGTTTCTTCATTATTTGTTTCCAAAACCAAAATAAAAAACAGATAATGAAGCAATTTTTCAGTTTTAATTTTTGTGTTTAAATGAATAATGGAAAAATCAGATAAAGGCTGTTTTTTCCGTTTTATCCAATTTTGACCTGAAGCAAGTTGAATAATCCAGAAATGACTGTGACCCACAGTGACAAAGATGGAAACCTATGTCCTACTACCCTAATATGCCAACACCTGAAGATATGACCACTGAGAAAATTGGTGTGATATCATACCACAATGATCTTCAAGTCCGGTGACCACGTTTCTTTGGGTTGTTACGATTAATTTACGCTTTACTTAATTTGCTTCAGGTCAAATTTGGTTAAAATTATAAACAGCCTTTATTTATTCTTTTCTATTAGTCCTTTAAACACAAAATGGAAAATGGAAAAAACAAACACATCACTATCCATTTTTTTCATTTTGGTTTTAAATAATGAAGAATCTTGTTGTTTTTTTGTTGTCTTATTTTTAGTTTTATTTTGAAAAATGAATGAACAAATGATACATGGATTAACCTGTCTTGTTAATACATGTTTTGCTTGAAGACTAAATTAAAGAATATATCATAGAATAGAATTTAACATTCAGAGATGATCAGATAACCGCAAATAAAAAAGCATCTGTAAAGTTAGTTAGTGATACTGCCAGCACTACATTGAATTTCATCTGACATTTCAGGACAGCTCATAAAGAAAGGTGAGTGTGATGTAGGCTGCTTAAAATAGATGGGTTAACGTCCTGATTATTATTTTGCTACTTGGCTGCTGACATCAGAGAGATTACTAGGCCAGTGGCTTGACACGCTAATATTTTTTCTATATATAAATGATGATAAATCACCTCCAGTTTTGTTGTTGAGAAAACTTCATTTAGATATCACCAAATAATTTTTCTAGATGTTAAAGTTTGACATAACAAGAGAAGCTAAAAAAAAATGAAGCATTTTTTCTTATCAATGCTTATTTGTTTTATTTATTTATTTATTTTTACTTTAGCTGAAAAATAAAAAGTGGCAATTAACTGTAAGCAGCACTAACGTTAGTGCTAACTAAGTTCACTGTAAAACCAGAACAAGCTAATGTTAGCATGCTAAATATCTATACACCAATATGTGTAATGTGGTTATAGTAAGTTATGTATAATAATGAGGTTATAGTGTATCCTCATTGCAGTCCTAACATCTGGGGAAAAAAACATGTTGATTCCTAATACTTTTTTTTAATCACTATAGTGACTACGGTACATGTGTAGGTAATGTTTAGACTCATTGATGCAAACACATATGGCCAAAAAAAGAGGTGATTAAGGCACTAAACTAGACAACATAAAAGAAGCACAAGACTGGAAGAATAAAAGCAATTACTCTGGACATAAATTTGAATAAGTTCTCTTTTTTTGACCTTACAATGCATGTGCATCTCTGAGCTTAAATAAAACATTCTAAATATTCATTCATGTTGAGTGGATTCATTAACTGGTCAGTTTAAATTAAACCAATATTGACTCTGAAAAACAGATTTGGTGAAATACTGACATTTGAAAAAAACTACTTTGACTTGACTTACTTGATCCTCCTATAGAGACAAGTTGGACTTACTTGAGACTTGTATGTATGGGACATTTCCATCTCTGTTCAGTTGGTTGGGGAAACTGACAGAAGTGAAAGTGAAACCTATTGCTCATTTAGGGCACTTAGTGGAGGTGGGAGCTAATCTGTATTGGCATATTCTGTGCTCTCTGCTTTTCTACTATTTACAACACTTTGATTCTTTTTCACATCTAAACTGCAAAGCATATTTTATTATTTCCAAAAGACAAAGTTCTATTTTCTTTACTCCAGAAGTGAGATGATTTCATGTTTTCTATGTTTTACTGTGACATCATTGGGCTGAATTTATGCTTGCAAAAGTAGCCATTAGTACCCAGAAATAAGATGTACATAAAACTATAAAAGCACTCAGAGAGTGCAGACTCCGCCAAGGCAGATCAGCCCCCCTTTCACTTCTGTGAGCAGCAACCAACTGAATACTGAATGAAACACACATGTGAACTCCCCACCCCCACATACCTCCACTGGTCACCACCAAAATTTTATAATTTGTTCCATGTACCAGTAGCAATATTTCCTGAAAATTTCAGCCAAATCTTTCCATAACTTTTTGACTTATCTTGCTATCAGACAGACAGACAGACACCAGTAAAAACACCTTAATAACATTATTAGGCTTCTCATATCCAGGTTAATGGGCTCTCTATGTACATTAGTAAAACTAGCCCATTGAAATGGACTGTCACTACCACATACTGCACATCCCTTCAGTTGGCATGAATGATCAGCAAAAATAATAATAACTAATGCTAAACAACTCACTCAGTAAATCAGTAAACTAAAAAAAAGAGCCAAATTCATTTTGTAGTTTCGTTAGTGGAACCTCTGAACCACAACAACAATAAAATCATTTTATTATGAAGTCCGACTTGTGAGGTGAGCAAACTGACAGACCTGTCAATCAGAGTCCGACAACGGCAGACATCCAAGTTTTCTTTTCAGCCAGAGATCTTACTAATGGAGGGAAACTTTAAAAATGAATGACTTAGTAGAGGTTCCAAATAAAACAGCTGAGTCTGGAATGAGTCCTGGAAAAAAAAAATGATCGAGAAGTCAAATGTAAGACTATAAGAGCCAACCTCAGTGGTCCTCAGCTCTGTTGCAACTTTGAAATACTTCCACATTTATTTTTATTTTGGATTAAAAGTCCTTTGTCCTCGGTTTCATCAAAGATCCTGTTGGCCTCTTTAGTACTGGCTAAATGAATCCTGCAAGTTTCAGGTTCTGAAGACACGCAGAAATATGGAGGAAATTAACACATATCATGAAAAGACAATTCCAACTGTATCTGTGTTTGAATGTTTAAATATGCAAAAATAAAGCAGAATTCTAGCCTAGTCATGCTAGATGCCCCGAGCAGCAGCAAATCTATTTTGCTACCATAGTAGTCTAGTTATGATCAATATAACTTTTGGTTAGATTTCTCTGAAACCGGCCGACGAATCACAGTGAAGTATAGAGTCAGAGGGTGGGCGTAACAAAGTGAAATTGTGACGATTCTGAGAAAAATAACCGAAAACAACCATAAAAGAAGAAAAACAATGACAATAGATAGCTACTGACTTGATGGTGATTTCCTTTTATCAAAGATGAGTGAAGAATGGGAGAAAATATCAGCAATCTTTAAATTCTTTTGACAGAAGTGACAACAGTCGTTAAGATCCATAATCCCCAATTTTGTTTAGTCATTCGTAACAGACTCCTCCTGACTGGAGTCCTATGCCTACGTGTTGCGGACATATAAAATATTTTTGGTAAAGATGTATAAAAGCCACAGGTGTATACTGTATGAGAGGATGAGATGAGCTTTACTCCTTTAAATATGTCATGGAAAGAAATGAAAAACCAAACAAAATATCTGGTATTTTTGATGCAAGACAGATTCTACTAGAAATTAATGAGTAACTAACGCTACCGTACTCAGAAATAAAGTAAAGAATGCAATCTAATGTCCTTCTCACTAACTTCTCAGTGTGTGTGTGTGTGTGTGTGTGTGTGTACTCCCACAGTCATTATCAGTCAGGCTAATCAAGCTCACACTGTCAACACTCTACAATGACTGATTGGGGCTGTCAGTCTTTTTTAACAGGGCTGAGGTAAAGGGGCGGTTGGTTTTTATT